>VZQC01003200.1:96274-313011 GCA_009823505.1 Rhizomys pruinosus | reverse complement strand
ACACCACCTCGTCCTCACTGGAGAAGTGGGCCATGGTGCCCGGTGGTCAAACCTCCGCTACCAGAGCCAGGGTCCACGACGCCTCTTCTGCGCACGCGCGCGCGGTCCAATCCCCGCCTGCGCGTAGCGTCGTTCCCTAGGAAACCGCGGCCAGCGCTCGGGGGTGGGGCCTCGGCGGCAGCAAGGTAGAAAAACCGAGCGGTTTGCTTCCAAGAACAGGATCCTCCAGAGGACCGGCGTGTGACGCTTGGCTTGGACCGCTGTCGGTACACCAGAGCTCAGGTTGCTCCAACCCACCGCAACAGACCTCAGGGTCTGATGGGACGGCTTGATGGGGAACGCCCCGTTGCGCGTGACGTCAGCTCGCGACGCGACGGGACGCGCGCCCCCTGGAGGAGACTCGGGTACTGCTCGGCGAAGAAAAGAGGATCAGGAAAAAAAAAAAAAAACACAGAGGCCAGAAGCCAGAAGCCAAGCTGAAAGTAGACTGAAGGGTTTCAGTTACGGAGTGGATGGTCATGTGGGGTCTGCAGGCGATGCTCAGGCAGCTGTTCCAGAGCGTGAAGGAGAAAATCACCGGCGCTCCTTCTCTGGAGTGCGCCGAGGAGATCCTCTTACGGCTGGAGGAAACCGATGAAAATTTCCACAAGTAAAACCGCTTTTAAGTTTTAAAGCAAACCATTGGTCCAGGAAATATATATTGTTAAAACAGCCAGCTGGAGGTTCTGTTTTTTTCTTATTTGACCCAGTGCTGAATTTAACCTTCCTTTATTTTCTTTTTTTCTTCTATTTTCTTCTTACAACTGATTTTTCCAGAGCTTCTTCTCCCTGCGTATTTGGTCACAGTACTTTTTTCTCTAGGCAGCATAAAAAACATGTATTTTAGATTATTCGTATGCTTTAAAGAACAATTTTACCAGTTCAAGGGATTCTTGACACTTTTCCTAAGAGCCAGCATCCCCAAATCCCTGTTCTTGGTTGATGTTATTTCAACGCCTGCTGTAGTTAGTTAGCCACACTCAACACTGCAAGGGAATATCCAGCTTAGCTTTTTCTGCTGTAGTTGAAGTGCCCAGAAAATTGTAAGGCACGACCAAACGTCCTAGATGCACTGAGAAGTGGCACACAGGGAGAAAGGGAATTTGGGAGGTAGTCGTTTAAGGACTTTTAAAATTTTAAACCCTCTTTACACTTAAAAATCTTTAGAATTCTTTTGCATTTGTTCATGTAATTTCAAGTAATCTTTCAATTTAAAGTCTATCTCCAGTGCCCACATTTTTTGATCAGTAGTAGTAGCATTTTAAAATTCAGTGTTCGGGTTTCATTTGGTCTCACAGAGATGACGTTTTTTCTTTGTTGCTTTCATCTGTTTAATAACTTGGCCCTGGTGCTGAGTGTGGAACTCAGCGCCTCACACACGTTAGCAAGCATCTTAAGTTGCCCTCACTGACTCTTTGATACCCTGAAATTCTCCTTTTCAGGAATTTTCACAGTATATATGGGCATCTAGAATCCTTGAGTCTTTAAAATCTATGCAAAAGTTTATGCTACCTGCAGTTTTATGGGTTATCGTTTATACTTTCTTTCGATTCTCAAATGAGTTAAACCAATTTTGCAAAGAACCCTTATAGTATTTCTCATTTCTTCTAAATATTATTTTTTCCTTTTTTTGTTTTGTTTTGTTTTATTTTGCTTTTCAAGACAGGGTCTCCTGTAGCCCCAGATGTCCTGGAACTTGCTCTGTAGACCAGGCTGGACTTGAACTCACAAAGATCCACTTGCCTCTGCCTCCTGAGTGCTGGGATTAAAGGTGGGCATTGCCATGCCCAGTGTGCAGTGTGCATCACCATGCCCAGCTGTCTTATTTTTTTATATTTATTTATCTATCTATCTATCTATCTATATTTATTTATTTATTTATTTATTTATTTATTTATTTATTTGAGACAGGGCCTCCCTGTAGCCCCAGCTGGTCTGGAACTCACTATGTAAACCAGGCTGGCGTTGAACTCACAGAGATCCGCCTGCCTCTGCCTACTGGGATTAAAGGCCTGTGCTACCACACTCAGCTTTATTTTTATCTTATATGTATAATGTATATTGCTTGCATGTATATAAGTGCACCTGTGTTGTGAAATTACTGTGGAAGTCAGAATATGGTGTGGGATCCCGTGAAATTGGTGTTACAGAGGTTGTTAGCTGCCATGTGGGTGCTGGGAGCCAAACCCAGGTCCTCAGCAAGTACTTCTAACCACTGAGCCATCTCTCCACCCCTGTGTTTCTCATTTTTAAAAAAAAAGTATTTCTGTTTTAAAAATTTGTTTTTAATGTGTATAAGTGTTATGGCTGCATGTGTGTGAGTGCTCTGTGTCATAGAATGCCTGGGGAGGACAGAAGAGCCTGTTGGATCTCCTGGAACTGGAGTTATTGATTGTACTTAACTGCTATGTGGATGCTGCGATTGGAACCTGGGTCTTTTGCAAGAACAGCCAATGCTCTTAACTGTTGAGCCATCTCTTCAGCACTCTCATTTCTTTTATAGTAATTTTTTTTTAAAGACCTGCTTGCTGTGTGGCCCAGGCTGTCCTTGAAGTCTCTATTCTACTATAGTGACCTGAATACAAGTACATGCCATGTCTAGCTTAATACATTTTTCCCTCCCTCCTTCCTTCCCCCCCTTCCATCCCCTCCCCTCCCCTCCCTTCCCTTCTTCCCTTCCTCCTTGCCCTTCCCTTCCTCCTTGCCCTTCCCTTCCTCCTTGCCCTTCTCCCCTCTCTTCTTCCCCCTTCTCCCCTTCCTTCCCCCTCCCTTCCCTCCCTTCCTTTCCTTCCTCCCCTCCCTTCCTTCCCTTCTTCCTTCCCTCCTGAGACAAGGTCTCCCATGTAGTAGCCCCAGCTGGCTAGAACTGGCTAGACAGACCAGGCTAGTCTCAATTTCACAAAGATCTAAGATATGCCTGCCTCTGCCTAGTATATTTGTGTGTTTAAAAATAGTAAAAGAGGCAGTTTTTGAGGCTCGTATTTTGACCATTTTCCAACCCTAGATTTGCAAACTCATATACATAAATATTTTCATTAATATCTTGCTGCCTTTTAATTTTTTTTTTTTTTTTNAGCAGATCATTCAAGCCTCTTCTCATCAAACCTCATGAAAAAGTGGTGAATGAACAGCGTCTTCTCATCTCCAGGCCATGCATCTTCCTGTTATGACCTCAGTTGGCACCCGTAGCTCTCCTCACACTGCCTTGGTGTCAATATAAGTTGTAATGCCTTCACCGACAGCACTCTTGGACCTTCTAAATGGATTCTATATCTTCATTCCAATTCTTATAGGTTCATCTGTCTATCGCTTCAAGAATGGATGCTCTAAAACAAAAATTGAGCCATGCCATGATCAAGCTTAAAATGTTTCACTGACTTTTCATTGGCTGAGTTCAGAGGGATCCAGAGCTCTTAGCTCTCGCATGTAAGACTTTTCCTAACTTGTTGTATGTAACCCCACCCCACCCAATTCTTTGATTTACGTTTCCCTGATGTCTACAGTTTTACCAGCACGGCCTACAAAGGGATTTGGAGCTGCTTCTTTATTCAGTGTTCTCTCAAATTTTAGATTAAAAATGTGAATATATTTCTCTAAAAATGTGTTTCCCTTCTTAAAAGTCAGCGTAGCGCAAGTGGGCCGGCTGACGAGGTGCACTTACCTAGCGTGTACAAGGCCCTGGACTTGATTGCGAGCACTGCAGGGAAAAATGAGGAGGAGGTGGAGAAACAGGGGGAGAAGAGGACGAAGAGGAGGAAAAAAAGGAGAAGAGAACGAGGAGGATGAGAAAGAGGAGGAGGAAAAAGGAAAGTCAGCCAGATGCCTCAGTGAAATTTGTCATGAAGTATCTTGAGTTTCTGTAATGTTGAAAAATATTAATGGTGGACATAAGTCATAAGAGAGTCACAGGAAGTGAGCCAGCTAATGGGTTTCCAGTCGAAACATGATATTTTATGGAAACTCACATTTATCGTCTTAAGTATAGCCATTCTTGAATTTCCATATAATTTGGAATTAAAAGTACAGGACATAAAGCACCTGTAGTATTTTGTGTGTATTAGTGTGTGAGTGGAGGAGCAAACAACATTGCTAATGGTGTTATGTAGTTTCTAGCATATAAACATTGTCTTGTCTGAACTTACTTTAGACATGTCATAAAAGCAGGTAATATATTTATTTCTAAACTTTTTTTTTTAGTTTTAGCTCTCTGAATGAGCATGTTCTTTCTGAGTTTTGAAATCTGGGTACTGTTGTAACTTTCCCATTATAAATAGACACAGTGAATTCAACAATTAACAGAAACCATTCCTGGGTGAAGGTTGACTTCAAAATGTCTCATAATAGGGAATTTGAAAGCTTGAAGTTGCTTTGAAAAAAGCATATTCTATACAGTATAGAAAGCTTTATATATATATGTATATATATATACATATATATGTATATATACATATATATATATACATATATACATATATATATATATATATATATTTGGAGGAAAGAAGATGGGTCAGAGTGGTTAAGACCACTTGATACTCTTGCAGAGGACCTGAGGGGAGCCCCCAGCATCCACAGGGTAGGTTCACAACTGTCTGTAACTACAGTTCCAAGGGGTCTGACACCCTCTGCTGACTACTGTGGGCATCAGGTGCTCATGTATATACATGAAGACAGGCACTCATACATATAAAAATAAAAATGAACATTTATTGTTTTTAGTTTATGTTTCTATGCATGCATCTCTGTGTGACTTTATATGTACCATGTGGCTGCAGGAGTCCACAGAAGCCAGAAGAGGGCATAGGATCCCCTGGAACTAGAGTTATAGGTAGTTGTGAGCTGTCTGATATAGGTGCTTGGACCTGAACCCAGATACTCTGCAAGAACAGCAAGTGCTCTTAATGGCTGAGCCATCTATCCAGACCCATGTAACCTGTAAATAAGTGCTAGTGGGTTTTAAGTGATAGCTTCAAGAAAATCTTCATTCTGAAAAGTGATGCATATATATGTAAAGACGTTACTAAGGATTCTATATGTACTTCAGTAAATATTCAGTGCATTTCTAGTAACAGTAAGAAACTTGTTTATGGATTTTAAATTTTTGTGTTGCCTCTCTCCTTCCCCCCTCCCACTTTTCCTCCTCCTCCTGCTTTAAATGCTGTGGTTTACAGTTGCAGAATTTCTTTTGTCTACTGCCTCCTTAACTCTTCAAAATAATGAGACAGAGTAGTTAAAGAGGATGGCCACACTGCGCATGAGAATACAAGAGTTGCCCAGAGTCACACAGCAAGTGTGGTCCAGCTCTGAGTCTGTACTGCTATTGTACCATATAGCTCCTGGTCAGATAGCTCTGACTATTACAGCTTGGAGTATCTGTGACAGGCCTGCTGCTTACAATTAAGAAGCATTCATAGTTCTAGGAAGCAGAAGTATGTTCCAGAGGTAGAGTAGCAAATCTCAGTGAAAAACAGTGGAGAATGAAATCCTTTGGCCACTTGGCTGAGGTGGCTGGTCTTTGTCAGAAATGTATCACTTAGTAAATGTGGGACTGAAGACCATATCCTGGGCACCGTAACTGACTCATAATTATGAGAGGTAAATTATTTAGGATTTTCTTGATTTCCTACACTGCATATATGTGATATATTTAGGATTGTCTTGATTGCCTACACTGCAAATACTCAACCTGATGTGGATATATTGACATATAAAAAAATTGGCCTACTCTAAATTTCCTTTGTCATTTGAAAGTACATCAAAATCTGAACCTTTCTAAATTACATTGATTACAACTATTTTCTTTTTCAGAAAATATATTTCATAAAATAATTATTTACTTTGTGTGACATTTGTTTTCTCATATGTGCTGTATTGTGTGAGCTTGTAAATGATTTATTTTTACTATTAGTATCAGCTTAACTGAATGAAGAAAATTATCCAGAATACTGAATTGCCTGGGATACCTCTTTCTATGAACATCAACAGAAACTTTTCAGGTAGAATTTAGGTTTTGTTCCACTTTCAAAAAACTTTTGTTTTGGCGAGATTTGCTTAATCTTTTACTATTTATCTCATTTCCTGTACTCTTCTTTTTGAGGCAAAGTCTCCCTGTAGCCCCAGCTGTCCTGGAACTCACTTTGTAGGCCAGGCTGGCCTTGAATGCACAGAGATCTGCCTGCCTTTGCCTCCCGAGTATTGGGATTAAAGGTGTACACCATGACACTCGGTTTCTCTCTCTCTCTCTCTTTTTTTTTTTTTTTTAGCCCCAGCTGTCCCAGAATTCACTTTTTTATTTATTTATTTTTTTAAATTTATTTATTTATACATATATTTTTTATCAAATTTAGACCTGTGTCCCCCCCAGCCCCCACCCCTCCAGAGCTCATGCATTCTGCCAAACATGCTATTCATCTCTTTCTCAGTCTTTCTCAATATTCTCCATTGCGAAGTGACTATTTTGAGCAGAAGGTCACTGTTTCAAGTCAGTTCTTTGTAGGAAGTCCTTCTGTTGTTGTTGTTGTTTGTTTGTGTTTGTTGTTATGTTGTTGTTTGTTTCCCAATATGCATCACTCCCCACTGCTTTGGACAAAACTCAGGGAGCCGTAGCACAAGAAAAATACTTACAACTAGGTAATTGGCAACTAGCCATCCACAGATGATGACGGGATACCTTCGTCGTTTGTTTTTTGGTGGCTGTGTTATCTTCACTCAGCAGATGTCCCTAGCTCCAGCCTTTTTCCTGCAAAGCTCAATTTAGGTCATGTTTCGTTACTGACGGCATAGAACTCCATTTGGTACGAGGTACCCATTTTCTCTATCCATTCATCCAGTTTGAAGGGCATTTGGGTGGTTCCAGCTCCTGCTATTGTAAAGAAGAGCTGAATAACATGGCCGTGCCATGTATCGTCTGTTGGGGGTGTGAGCTAAGGGACATGCCCAGGAAGTGGTATGGCTGGGGTCGGCGGGTGGCAAGTTCCATTCCAGTCTTCCAAGGGTGTCTCCCACACTGCTTTCCAAGTGGCTGTGCGAGTTTACATTCCCACCGCAATGGATGAGTGTTCCCTTTCCCCACAAACCTCTCCAGCACTTGGTTATCATTTGTTTTCTTGATCCTAGCCAGTGCTTATGTAAGTTAAGATGATATCTTAATTGGTTTTGATTGCATTTCCTTAATGATTAGTGATGTGACACTTCTTAGGTGTTTGCTCAGCCATCTCTAATTCCTTCCACTTTGAAGTCTCTTTCTTCAGTTTCTTTTGCTATCTATTGAGTGGGTGATTTGTTTTCTTTTTTCTTTGTTTTTTTTGAGTAGTTTTATATATTCTGGAAAATCAGTGCTTGTCAGATGTATCTGCCGTGGTAAAGGTTCCTCCCACTCCTGGGATTTCCTTCCTTCCTTGATTGTTTTCTTTTATGTACAGAAACTTTTGATTTGAGTCCATTTGTCAATTGTCGATCTAATTTATTGTGCAGCTGCTGTCTTGATTTAGGAAAGTCTTTTCCTACGCCTATGTTTGTAGTCTGCTGTCAACCTTTTTCTTTCTATCGGCCTTCAGATTTGGTTTTTCACATGAGGTCTTTGATCGATCTGGTGGTTGACTTTTGTACAGGGCGAGGTGGGGGTTTACATTTCATTCTTCTACAGTGAGTGAATCCAGTTGTGCGCCAAACACCATTGCTGAGAGATGCTTCTTCCTTCGCCTTGTGGTCTTTGGGCCCCCTTGTCAAATATAAGATGGCTGAAAGTTGGGGCGGAGAGTGGCCTAGCGGTTAAGAGCACCCGACGCTCTTACAGAGGACTGGGTTCGATCCCCCAGCACCCACATGGCGGCGAAGCCGTCTGAAACCCAATGTCCAGGAGAACTCCAGCCTCCAGGGGAATCCGAGACCCTCTCTGACCTCCGCGGTCATTGCATGACACGGTGCACAGCCTTGCATGCAGACCAGACTTGATAACATACAGAATAAATAAAAAATAATCATAATAAAAAAAAAGTATAAAAAAAAAAAAGCTGGCTGAAATTGTATGTGTTCATATTTGGATCTTCGGTTTTGTTCACATCTGGACAGCAGGGCTGTTTTTGTGGCAGTACCAGGCTGTTTTTATGGACTATAGCCTCTGTAGAAAGTTTGAAGTCTGGTATGGAAAAATCCCCCTGTATATGCTCTTTTCATCTAGGTGTTGTTTTGCGCTATTCGTGGGTCTTTTTTTTTCCAAATAATTTAAGGACTTTTTGTTTCCCAAGGCGCTGGAAGAACTCTGGGGATTTGGTTGGCAGTTTGCGTTAAACCTACAAGTTCGTAGATTTCGGTAGAAACTGGGACATTTTTTTTTTTTTTTTTAATTTTGGTAGATTATAGTGATTTTTTATTAGCCATTGTTTTTAAATTTTATTTTTCTGTAGTGGTAATCAATGTATGTCTGCATCAAGTTTGTGCCACCCAGGTCGTGCATGCTGCGGAGGTCAGAAGAGGGTGTCGGACTTCCCCTCGGAACTGGAGTTCTCCGGAATGGGGGAGTTTCAGACGGGTCTTGTGCCATGTGGGTGCTGGGGATCGAACACCCGCGTCCTCGTGCAAGAGCAGCGGCGGCTCTTAACGCTAGGCCATCTCTCCAGCCCCCTAGAATGACATTTGTTTACATGTTCATTTTCCAATCCCATGAAACATGGGATGTTTTTTTCCATCTTCTGAGTCCTTCTTCAGTTCTTTCTTTTAAAAGGTTTAAAAATTTTGTTCGTAAAGATCCTTGGGTGTCTTTGGTTAGGTTGTTCTAGGTATTTTATGTTTTTGGAGGCTTATTGTGAGTTGGAAGGTCCCCTGATTCTTCTCCAGTTGCTTGTTCTTGGTGTAAAAAAAGCCATTGAGTTTTTTAAGGTTAATTTTGTATCCTGGCCCACTTTGCTGAAGCTGAATCTTTCTGTGGAAAAAAGGAGTTTTCGGTGGAGTTTTATGCTTAAGCCCCTTAAGTAACAATCATAATCATCAGCAAATAGGGACTATGCTTGACCTCTTTCTTGTCCAATTAGTACTCTTATATATCCTTTTCTTGCCTTCCTTATTGCTTTAGCAAGTTGTTTCAAGCACTAATTGAAGTAGGAGTTGGTGATAGGGGGAAATGCCGCCGGTCTGAACTCACTTCTGACCGAAGGGTAGGCCTTGACTCACAGAGATCTTTTGCTTCTGCTCCAGAGTACTGGGATAACAGACGTGAGCCACCACGCTGGCTTTACTTCCCTTGTTTTTAGGTTCCCAGGGTAACTCACTTTCAAACAAGTTCATTTTCAAGATGGCAGTCGATCACAGTCCTCCCAGGCATATAGACTGACAAAACAGAATTCTTCTCCACTCCTTACTGCTCTGCCAAATGAATTACTGTCTCACCAAACCCTGCACCTGGATGGATTTAAGGCTTATGAGGGCTGTGGGCTTATCTCCAGGTTAGGACAGTGTCTTTTCACCAGCGCCAAGTAGCTTACCTCTCTCTGTATGAGGCTTCTGCGTCCCCTCCATCCACCAGAAAGCAATGCTGCCTGTTCAGCTTGCTTTACTTCTTTTTAGTGTGTTGGCTTCTACATATTTCCATCTGCTTCTGATTACTACATTTGTGAATTTCTGAAGCTCTTCCTCTTTGAAATAGAGTCTGTCTCAGAGAGATCCACCTGCCTCCTCTGTCCTTTAGCTCTTAGTGCTGGGATCAAAACGGCAAGCCACCTAGCCCCACCCCCCACGCCACTTCACCTCTGGAGTCTATTTTTATTTTTTTTAATTTTATTTTGTCTGTGTATGAATTTCTGTCGTGCAATGGTACGGTTTGTGCACCCGTGTCTTGTGCAATTGCCCGCGTGAGGCCAGAGAGGGTTCTCGGATTCCCCTGGAAACTGGAGGTTCTCCTGGAATTAGAGTTTACAGATGGTTCTTAGCCGCCATTGTGGGTGCTGGGGATCAAACCCAGGTCCTCCGCAGAGGCAGTTGGTGCTTTTAACCTCTAGGCTTACTCTATCTCTCCAGCCACCCTGGTTCTATGTTTATGCGACCTACTCTTTGTTTCTGTGTCTGTTTGTTTGTTTTGTTTGTTTTTTTGTTTTTTTCAGACAGGGTCTCCCTGTAGCCACCCCAGCTGTCTGGCACTCAGGCCTGAACCTTGAACTCAACAGAGATCCTACCTACCTCTGCCTTCTGAGTGCTGCGATTTTAAAGGTGTGCACCACCACACCCGCTTGTGATCTCATTTTTCCTAAAATTTATTTATTTTATATTATTCCACATATGCCTATATTACACTCACCACACTATAAACAAAGTGACAAATTCAAACTAAACTATAGGTTGATTCCTAAACACTTTAAGAGATTCACATGTTTGACAGTAAGAGTTGCAATGTGGGGAAAAAGAATGTGTAAACTTACATCTTTTTTTTTTTTTTTTTTAGAATATGAATACATATCTTCCATCCATATATGGTAATTACAATGCGTGAGTACAAGTGGTAGGTCAATTCTAGAGCCCATTGAGAGATTCACATTGGAATAGCACAGTTGCTTTCAGATACAATGAAATATAATAATAAAGTTGCTCAGTTTGCCTGCCAAATGGTGTTAGCATCCACAAATGAGGGAAACCATTCACTTTTTTTTTTTTTTCTGGGATTGTTACTTAGCATAATTGCTTTGAGTTCCATCCATTTATCAGCAAAACTCATGATGTACCACATTTTTGTTATCCAGTCATCAGTTGAGGGGCATTTGGGTTGGTTCCAGCTCTTTGCTATTGTGAAGAGAGCTGCAATAAGCATAGCTGTGCATGTATCTTTGAGGTAGGATGCGTCTTGTGGGCATATGGTATGGTTGGGTCAGGTGGTAGGCTCATTTTGAGTTTTTTAAGGGTACTCTCATTTTTTTTTATCAGCTAAGATAACTATGAAAAAATTTAAATAACATCTGCTTCCTGAACTCTAAAGCATCACATGTTAAAGACAAGGGAAAAAATGGGGGGTGGGGGGAGACACTGGTAAGATGACAAATTGAAATTGATTCCCAGATCTCATGGTGGAAGGAGAGAACAGACTCCCAAGGACTGTCCCCTGGGCTCTACACACACTCCATGGCATGGGGCACCAGCATTCATACACTCACACAGAAAAGAGGGAGAGGGCAGAGAGGGAGAGAGGGAGAGAGAGAGAGAAAGGGAGAGAGAAAGAAAGAAATGAATAAATAGGGAAAGACTCCTAGCTCACTGAAGTGTGGGCTGCCCCTGAATTTGCTTCTCCCCTCATCCTGCCACTCCCCATGGTCATCTTTAGTAATTTTTATTTTCATGTGTATGAGTGTCTTGACTGCCTGTGTGTAAGTGCACTTGTGCATGCAATACCTCTAGAGGCCAGAAGAGGGCATCAGATACCCTGGAACTGTAGTTAAGGCCAGTTGTTAGCTGTCAGGTGGGTTCTGGGAATTGACCCTCCATCCTCTGCAATAGCAACCAATGCTCTTAACCACCGAGCCATCTCTCCAGTCACTGCCCCCCCCCATGGTCACCTTTAAATGATGATCTTTGTCAATTGTCTTAGATTAAAAAATGAAACAGCAAAACAAAATATTATATTGTAGTGACTTTCCCTCCCCCTAGTCCCTCAGTTACCCTGGCCTCCTGGAATGGGTTCCTTACATGTGATACCAGAGCCACTTGCCTTTCCAGTGCTTCTTGGTAGTTCCATTCTGCTTTGGTCCTGTCTCTGTTCCAGCATTTCTCGTAGATTCCCCACAGTCGACTGAGAATAAAACCAGGGCACTCCCGGGGCTGTTCTGATCAGGAACCTCCTCAAAGCTTTTAGTGGGAAGCTTAGTGTTGGAAGTTCACACAGAGCTTACATATGATAAGTGTACAGAATACATAGGAATTTCCCCATCATAACTGAGAAAGCAGCACAGTCCACCAAAGACTGTGGCAACTGGCTCAGTCACAGACCTTTGATGTATGAATACATGGGAGGGGCAGAGACCTGTCCCTGCATCCCAGCAGCAGCTGTCTAATCAGTCTGCTCATCCTGGGAGCACACTCTCCCCTCCTCAAGCTCTGTATCAACAAAGCCCAGAGAAGTCTGTTAACTCTTAGTGAGCCAAGTGCCAGGAGCCAGGAGCCTGTTAACTGCTAGGAGTAGAGCACTATTGTCCTTAGGGGTCAAGGGGGTTCACTATGCTTGATAGGTTTGATGATTTGGGATGAATGATCAATTTAGATGTGGTTTAAATAAGGCATTTTTTATTGGCATATATTCATCGTAAACTGCTGGGTTTCATAAGAACATTTCTTATCCTTGCCAGCATTTGTTAATACTTGTTTTATAGTTATAAGGCAAGAAATCTTAACATGTTATAGACCTTTTTATGCAAAAATTTCCTGGATATGGCCAGTAAGTGAGATTATGATATTTACCACATTTATTTTTCATTTTTGTTTCAGCTATGAATTTGTGAAATACCTTAGGCAGCACATACGCAACACATTGGGGTCTATGATTGAAGAGGAGATGGAAAAATGCAAATCTGATCAGAATCAGGGTGAGGAATCTGGCTATGATACCATTGTACAGCTTGTTACCAAAAGAACACAGGAATCTAAAGAGTGAGTATGCCAATGATAATTTTAAACATATATATGTATACGTATACATATACATATGAAGATTTTTGTTATTCTTTGACAATTCTATACATGTATACAGTGTATCTTGGGCACATCCTCTATCCTCCCATTCCCCCTGATACCCTTGAACACATCTCTCTCATCTTCATGTCTTCTAGAGGTGTAATACAAGGTAATTAGGTCATTGAAGGGCATGTTCTCAGAAGTGATTAAGGAACTTCTTGTACTCTAGTTAGTTCTAGCAATCCAGCAATCAAATGTACACAAGCTCTCTAGAGATGGAAATGCTTTAAAAGGTTCAGTGGAGAGATGGCCTAGTGGTTAAGAGCGCTGACCGCTCTTGCAGAGGACCCGGGTTCGATCCCCAGCACCCACATGGCGGCTGAGAACCGTCTGTAACTCCAATTCCAGGAGAACTCCAGTTCCAGGGGAATCCGACACCCTCTTCTGACCTCCACGGCATTGCACGACACGGGTGCACAGACCTGCATGCAGACAGTACATTCATACACATACAGAAAATAAATTAAAAAAAAATTAAAAAAAATAATAAATAAAAGGCTCAGTGGTTAAGAGCACTGGCTGCTCTTACAGAGGACCTGGGTTCAATTCCCAGCATGTATATGGTAGCTGATAGACATCTGTAACTCCAGTTCCAGGGGCATCCAACACCCTCTTCTGACTTCTGTGGGCATTGCAGGACATGGGTGCGTTACACTCATGTAGGCAGTACACTCATAAAATAAAAATAATAAATAAAATATTAAAAAAGTAATGATTTAAGCTGGGCATGGTGGTACACGCCTTTAATCCTAGCACTTGGGAGGCAGAGGCAGGTGGATCTTTGTGAGTTCAAGGCCAGCCTATTCTACATAGAGAGTTCCAGTAACAGCTGGGGCACAGGAGACCCTGTCTCAAAAAAAGACAAAAAAAAAAAAAAAAAAAAAAAGTAATGATTTAAAAGAACAAGAATGGCCCTTGTCTCTGGCTTTCTTCCTTATTATCTTCTTTCTTTCCCATGCATTCTTATTGTTATTAAACCATCTACCATGAAGTATGATGGAGCTGAGCAGTACCTAATGCAAGCTTATGAGCCTCCAGAATTATGAGATAAACTTAAACATTTTATTTATTTTTTTTATTTTTGTGTTGGGGGGGTTTTGCTTGTATATGACCAGGGGAGGGGATCAGATTCCCTGGAACTGGAGTTACAGAGAGTTGTTAGGCCCACACATGGGCGATGGGAAACAAACCTGGTCCTCTGGAAGAATAAAAGCCCTCTTAACCACTGAGCTTTCTTCAAGCCTCACAGTTCTTTTCTTTATTAAAGGGCCTAGCCTAGGAATTTCATTATATACCAAAGGGAAATGGAGTGATGTTGGAAAACAAGTATGTCTTTAGCAATAATTTTTTTTTTTTTTTTGAGAAACTGTCTCCTCTGTAGCCCCCAACTGGCCTAGAACTTGCTATGTAGACTAGGGGTCTGAGGTAGAACTACCAGAGATCTACTTGCCTCCTAAGTGCTGGGATTAAAGGTGGTGCAACCATCCAGCCTCCCCCCCCTTTTTTTCCCTTTATAAGGCAAATAGTCATTATACATTGAATAAGTAACTACAATAAGGTGCATGTTATAAAGATGAATAAGATGTCTTTCTGCCCTTCAATAATCTATTGTAGTGGAGAGTTTGAAATTTTGCTGAACTGAAAGTAAAGTTTCATAACAGTAAATTAAACAGTATGATATATGCAAAAGGGTGTATGGAAATATAAAGGAAGAAAAATATTAGGTAAAATGGTATAAAACAACTATGAAAAGCATAAAATAAAAGGCACAATCAAGAGTCTGCAAAGTAAAAAAAGAAATATACTATTACTACACAATAATAATCCTCAAACTGAAAGTTGCAATTCTATTTTAGAATATAGATTCAAAATTCTGTATGTCTACTTGTAAGTTTCAAATATTGTTTACTGACAAATTGTACTCTCCAAGGCTTCAGCATTGTGAAATTTGTTATTGTTGTTATAATGTGAGTTTGCCCATCCACTGCCTTCTCAGATTCTCCAATTTACATGAAGTCTTTCAGTGAGCATGACTTTTCTTAGAGAAAGCAATGCTAATAAATATTTTTGAATTAAAAAAAATTTACCAGGCGTGGTGGTCACATGCCTTTATTCCCAGCACTCAGGAGGCAGAGACAGGCGGATCCCTGTAGTAAAAGGCTGTCTTGATCTACATAATGAGTTTCAGGAAAGCTGGGACTAAAAAGGGAGACCCTGTCTCAAAAGACAAAAATAAATAAATAAAATAAATAAAGTGAGGAAGAAAAAATACAAAGCCCAAAGAAATTAAACTTTTTTCTCTATAGGGTCCTGAGACTGCAGGGTAGGTAGGTACATCTATTCAGTGAACTCATCTGGGGACACAGGTTCCTTTTATTGTTTTATTCTATCATTCTCTGTGGCAGGGGTTAACACGTTTTCCTTAAAGGGATGTGTTTTAGGTTTTACCAGCTGTTATGGTATGGAAACAGCCATACATAATGTATAATAGAACAAATTTGCATGTGTTATAGATAAGTTTTATTTAGTGGAGTCAATTTAGGTCCATTTTACCAACCCTAGTATCAGAGATATTTGAATTTATACTTGAGTTTTTATTGTCTACTGTATTTTAAAGTGTTGTGTCTTAATTTTTTTTTTTTTGTTTAAAAATTTCTCCTTTTTGTTTATTTTATTTTGTGTATGTTTGCCTATGTGAATTTATGCGTACCACATTTTTACAGTAGCCTACAGAGTCCAGAAGAAGGCATCAGATCCCCTGAAACTGAGTAACAGATGGTTGTAAATTGCCATGTGTGTGCTGGGAATTGAGTGCAGGCCCTTGGCAAGGAGGGCTGAGCCATCTCTCCATCCCTGGGTGGAATTTGTTTTTTTTTTTTTTTTTTTGAGACAGGGTATCCCCATCCCCAGCCTGGCCTGGAAACTTATCCCTGTAGACCAGGCAGGCCTTAAACTCACAGAGATCTGCCTGCCTCTCTGCCTCCTGAGTGCTAGGATTAAAGGGTGTGTGCCATGAAGCCCAGCTTAAAGACAGTTCTTTAGCCGCCATTTGGGTTCTGGGAATCGAACCCGGTCCTCTGCAAGAGCAGTTGGCACTTTTAGGGCTGTGACCATCTCTCCAGCCCTTTTTTATTTTTTAATAAAAAAAAAAAAGCTTGGTTTGGACAGGAATTCTCCTTTTGTGACAACTGTTATTTGGTAGTGTTACTCCTTGGAACAAAATGACAGTATATAGCTATTACTAAAACTAGCAGTTNAAAAAAAAAAAAAAAAAAAAGTAATGATTTAAAAGAACAAGAATGGCCCTTGTCTCTGGCTTTCTTCCTTATTATCTTCTTTCTTTCCCATGCATTCTTATTGTTATTAAACCATCTACCATGAAGTATGATGGAGCTGAGCAGTACCTAATGCAAGCTTATGAGCCTCCAGAATTATGAGATAAACTTAAAACATTTTATTTTATTTTTTTTATTTTATGTGTATGAGGGTTTTGCCTGTATGTATGCCAGAGGAGGGCATCAGATTCCCTGGAACTGGAGTTACAGAGAGTTGTTAGCCACCACATGGGCGCCGGGAAACAAACCCTGGTCCTCTGGAAGAATAGAAAGCCCTCTTAACCACTGAGCTTTCTTTCAAGCCTCACAGTTCTTTTCTTTATTAAAGGGCCTAGGCTTAGGAATTTCATTATATACCAAAGGGAAATAGAGTGATGTTGGAAAACAAGTATGTCTTTAGCAATAATTTTTTTTTTTATCTTTTGGAGAAAAGAGTCTGTCTCCTTGTAGCCCCAACTGGCCTAGAACTTGCTATGTAGACTAGGCTGGTCTAGAACTCACAGAGATCTACCTGCCCTTGCCTCCTAAGTGCTGGGATTAAAGGTGTGTGCAACACATCCAGCCTCCCCCCCCTTTTTTTCCTTTATAAGGCAAATAGTCATTATACATTGAATAAGTAACTACAATAAGGTGCATGTTATAAAGATGAATAAGATGTCTTTCTGCCCTTCAATAATCTATTGTAGTGGAGAGTTTGAAATTTTGCTGAACTGAAAGTAAAGTTTCATAACAGTAAATTAAACAGTATGATATATGCAAAAGGGTGTATGGAAATATAAAGGAAGAAAAATATTAGGTAAAATGGTATAAAACAACTATGAAAAAGCATGAAAATAAAAGGCACAATCATAGTCTGCAAAGTAAAAAAAGAAATATAACTATTATAACAAATGATATAATCCTCAAACTGAAAGTTGCAATTCTATTTTAGAATATAGATTCAAAATTCTGTATGTCTACTGTAAGTTTCAAATATTGTTTACTGACAAAACTGTACTCTCCCAGGCTTCAGCATTGTGAAATTTGTTATTGTTGTTATAATGTGAGTTTGCCATCCACTGCCTTCTCAGATTCTCCAATTTACATGAAGTCTTTCAGTGTAGTCATGTTACTTCTTAGAGAAAGCAATGCTAATAAAATATTTTTGAATTAAAAAAAATTTAGCCAGGCGTGGTGGTACATGCCTTTATTCCCAGCACTCAGGAGGCAGAGACAGGCGGATCCCTGTTGAGTTCAAGGCTGTCTTGATCTACATAATGAGTTCTAGGACAGCTGGGACTAAAAAGGGAGACCCTGTCTCAAAAAGACAAAAATAAATAAATAAATAAATAAAGTGAGGAAGAAAAAATACAAAGCCCAAAGAAATTAAACTTTTTTCTCTATAGGGTCCTGAGACTGCAGGGTAGGTAGGTACATCTATTCAGTGAACTCATCTGGGGACACAGGTTCCTTTTATTGTTTTATTCTATCATTCTCTGTGGCAGGGGTTAACACGTTTTCCTTAAAGGGATGTGTTTTAGGTTTTACCAGCTGTTATGGTATGGAAACAGCCATACATAATGTATAATAGAACAAATTTGCATGTGTTATAGATAAGTTTTATTTAGTGAAGTCAATTTAGGTCCATTTTACCAACCCTAGTATCAGAGATATTTGAATTTATACTTGAGTTTTTATTGTCTACTGTATTTTAAAGTGTTGTGTCTTAATTTTTTTTTTTTCCGTTTTAACCCTTTTCCTCTTTTTGTTTCTTTTCTTTTGTAGGGCAGTTTTTGCCCGATGTGCCATTTTATGCGTCCCACCTTTTTCCAGTAGCACTACAGATCCCGCACCGGCCTCAGCTCCCCTGCACCTCGCATAACCGCGGTTGTCAAGTGCCATTGGTGTGCTGGGAAGTGAGTGCAGGAGGGCCCTGGCAATGAGGGCTGAGCCATCTCTCCATCCCTGGGTGGAAATTTGTTTTTTTTTTTTTTTTTTTGAGACATGTTTATTCCTATCCCCCAGCTGGCCTGGAACTTATCCTGTAGACCAGGCAGGCCTTAAACTCACAGAGATCTGCCTGCCTCTGCCTCCTGAGTGCTAGGATTAAAGGTGTGTGCCATGAAGCCCAGCTTAAAGACAGTTCTTAGCCGCCATTTGGGTTCTGGGAATCGAACCCGGGTCCTCTGCAAGAGCAGTTGGCACTTTTAGCTGTTGAGCCATCTCTCCAGCCCTGAGGATGGTTTATTTTTAACTAAACCTAAAAAAAAAAAAAGAAAATTGGTTTGGACAGGAATTCTCCTTTTGTGACAACTGTTATTTGGTAGTGTTACTCCTTGGAACAAAATGACAGTATATAGCTATTACTAAAACTAGCAGTTTCAAACCATTAATATGGAGATTTCTATAGAGATTTCTCATTTCTTGATTTAGAGATAAAAATGGAGTTCTATCTTTGGATTATATTCTGATTCCCAGTATGTTTGTCTAGTAGTAGTATTAAACTTGTCTAAAAAAGAATACTAAAATTATTAGTTAGTTAAGTATATATGATACTGTTAGGAAATCACTTCTTTTTTATTAACATCTCTGTAAGCTATTTAATTTTCTTATAATTTAGTTTATTCATGCATAAAAATGAATAATATAACAGCTACCTCACAAGGATTTTGAATTACTTATTGAATGTCTTGTGCTTTTTGAACCATGGGTAAAAGATTTTAAATTGTACAGAGTATTATTTCTTAAAATGATTTTTTTGTGATTCTTCAGAAATTCCTTAGGGCTAATATGGCAACTGCACACACATTAACATTTTTATAGTAATAATTGCAAGTTGTTTCTCTAATGAAATATTTTGATATTGGTTTCTTTGATGATTATACATAGAAGAATTTACTGTGAGAGTATGTTGTAAAGTGTTCATATAATGAGTTTGAAGCACTTATGTACATTACATTGTTAGTTGATTTATTTTTCTTTGAAATTTATTTTCAAATTTCTTTGAGTATTGTAGCAATGTACTTAATATATATTAATTCTCTGTCTGCCTTTCCTTAGCCTTTCACTGCTATTGAGTTATATATAGTTCATTTAGCTCTTGATATTGATGATGAGGTACTTCAGTGTTTTAAAATTTAAGAAAATCATTGCTTCTATTTCCTTTTTGACCATTTTCATGGTAGTTCTTGTAGAGGAATTCATTTGATCTTTTAAAAAATGGCCGTTGGGGGGCTGGAGAGATGGCTCAGAAGTTAAGAGCACCCACTGCTTTTGCAGAGGACCCAGGTTTGATTCCTAGCACCCACATGGCAGCTAGAACCATCTTTAAGCCGGGTGTGATCTTTAATCCCAGCACTCGGGAGGCAGAGGCAGGCAGATCTCTGTGAGTTCAAGGCCAGCCTGGTCTACAGAGTGAGTTTCCAGGCTAGCTGGGGCTATAAAGAGACCCTGTCTCAAAAATACCAAAAAAATAAAATAAAATAAAAAATAAATAAAAAAATTAAAAATGGCTGTTGATAAGTCTTTATATAACTTGGAAAAAAAATGGCTGTTGAAAACATTATATCCAAATTGAAGTTTCAGACTTTCTGTGGATTAAATAGTCCTTGTTTTTTAATATTTTTTACTTCTTTTTTTTTTTTTTAATTAAGTTTGTTTATTGATGCTTTGTGCATTTCATACATTTTTTTTCCAATGCATTCAGGCTTATTTTGCCCTTCCCTTTCCCTCCCCCCCACCCCCACCCCATCCCAGATCATGCATTCTGCCATAACTGTCCTGTATCTTTCTCTCATTTTTTTTTTTTTCATTTTTAGCTATAAGTGATAATCCATGAGTACAAGCATCCTTCATGCAAAACCTATCTGCAGGCTGTTGTGCCCAAACACCTACAGCCCCACCATCCAGTGGGGGGTGACAGGTTGTTTGTTCAATCAAGTTGATCAAATGAGTGTCCAGACTACATTGCTGTAGTTTCACCATTCACCCCAATCGCAGCCCTTACATTCTACCACGCCCCCTCTTCCGCAGGTTGTTCCCTAGGCTTAGAAAAGGGGCACAGGTGGATGAGAGGTAAAACAGTCCACTCTCTCTGGAGCTGTTGACTTGGACTCTGGTCAATTCTGGCTGTTTCCTTTCATGGGCTGACAGTTTGTCCAGGAATAACCTTTCGATCCTACTGGCCTGGCGCGTTATGGCGTCCATATTTTTTACTTCTTTAGTAAGTCACCAAACTGGTTTTTGTCTTGCTCTGTTTTTGTTTTTTTGAAGAGTTTTCGAACTTCTGATCTTCCTGTCTTGGATTCACCTTCCTTCAACCTTAGTCTCCCACATGCTGAGGGTGTGTGCTGGGATTTCTGACTCAGTTATCATGTGTATACATAATTTGTTTTTTTTATCAGCACCTTTGATTTTGTATCCTTTTCCTGTCTAGGATCTTTATTGGACTCTCTTCTGTAGTTGCTCTTTTCTATACATCTTCTGCTGTACTGTTCCTGCTTTGTTTTCATCTACTTTCAATATTTTTGTGTTTTCACATGGTCTGTACTTTATATATATTTACATATATAGGTAAAATACACATTTATTTATGTCTATATGTCATATGTTAAATATGTTTTGAACATATGAATGCTTTAAATATATATATATTAAGTCTATATGATAATATAATTCATGTAATATGTCATTTAAAATGTGGGTTAGTTAGCTTTCTTTATTATAAGAAAAATCTAAGATAATTAATTTATAAAGAGAAAAGGTTTACTTTGGTTCACAGTTTTGGAGGTTTCTGTCCATAGTTGATTGACTGTATTACTCTGGATCTGTGGTAAGGCAGTATATAATGTCAGGAGGCCCTGGCAAGAAAGTCCATTCACTTCATGGCCGGAAATGAAAAAGTGAGCAGGAGACCAGAGTGTCAAATCACCTTTAAGGCAAATGACCCTGGTGACCTAACCTCTCTGTAGGCTCCATTTCTTAACGTCTTCTACCACTTTCCAGTAGTGCTGTGGGCTGGGGACATGGGCTTTGAGGGGACATTCCAGACTCAAAAGATAGCAAAGTGTTTCTTATACTTTGTATTTAAAAATTTCAGTCTACTATTTGTATCCAGATTCTTCAGGATGGTGTTATTACTCCTGTGAGAGAGTGTCTCTCCTTCCTTTGATTTCTGTGGTGATGTGACCCATCAGCCAGAGAGATTGAGAAAGAGGTGTGCAAGTCATACTTTCCTCATGTGGTCCTGTTGTTACCGTGGTAACAAATACATGTATAGTGCTTTATATTTGAAAAACCTTTTCAGATATTTATTCTTATTTATGTTATTTTATAGCCATATGAAATAGTTCAACGAGATTGTGTTCTTTTTATGTTGTTAATAGTTGAAGATATGGAGACTTAATAGTAATGATAGCTAGAAGGTAGGTTGGTAGCACTCTGTGATTTCTGATTCTAAATTTAGTACTTTATTTACTGTTTATTTAAATCATGCTTTTTGTTTTTTACATATTTCTTATTGTAAAGTAAAAGCATGGACTTTATGGCTCTTTCTGAAATTCCATGTCTAGGCCTTTGAAGATCTCAGTTAATGGATATTTGGGAGTTTCTACTTTAGTAGAAATAAATTTATTGTAATTTGTCTTCTTTGGGGAACATTTTTAGATTTTTAAAGCTGAGAGAATCTTGGAAAATTTTCAGTTCTAAGTCTTCAGAAAGCTGTTTACTGTCATTCCTGATAATGGAGTCTGTTGCTTATCTTCAAAAGAACCCACTGGTTACTTGTAGCTTAGAGTCTGAGTGAATTCAGTCAGTCTCAGTTGGGACTATGGTTCCTGTAGATATGAAATATAGATAGAAAGTGAAGGGAGAGAAAAGAGGCAGAACATTAGGTGAGGAATAATGGCAAAGTATAAAATAGCCTGGATTTTGGTAGTTTGAAGCTAACATTTGGTTGTGTTACTGCTATCTGGAGCACATGTCATTGGAACATCTTACCTCAGATTTGTGTTGATTTCGTTGCCTTCATATCTCTAGATAAAATGGCTAGGAAATAATGTCCTTATTTTTATTCATGCATTAACAATCCATGGTTTTTTAATTTTGTCTTTAAGGAACTATAACTTAGATGTACCTATTTAGCATTATGTTTATAAAGAATTCACATAATCTAATTTAGTTGACTATTTTAACTTCTGCTAATAATCTTTCTTTTATTGAATCTACTTTGGATTTAAAGGTATAAAGAAATGATGCATTCCCTGAAGAACATCATGATGGTAGTGGTTGAGTCTATGATTAACAAGTTTGAAGAGGATGAGACACGAAGTCAAGATAGGCAGAGGAAAATGCAGCAGGAGAAGAACAGCAGTTACTGCACAGACAACTGCTCTGACAGCGACTCATCATTTAATCAGGTGGGCCTCCGGTTGTAGTTAGGTTTTTTATTTTTATTTTTTAATTTTTTAAATTTTTTATTTATTTTTATGTGTATGAATGTACCGTCTGCATGTAGGTCTGTGCACCCGTGTCGTTCAATGCCTCGGAGGTCAGAAGAGGGCATAGTTGTTTTGACATAGTGTGCTTTCTTGGGCTGGAGAGATGGCTCAGTGATTACGAGTGCTGACTGCTCTTGCAGAGGACCTGGGTTTGATTCCAGCACCCACATGGTGGCTCACAACCATTTGTAATCCCCAGTTCCAGGGGATCTGAGGCCTTCTTCTGACCTCTCTCTACAGGTACTGCACAACATGGGTATACTTATACACATGCAGGCAATATACTCATACACATAAAATAAAAATAATAAAAAAAATGTGCTTTTTTTCAAGCAGAATGTTTTTTTCCTGATTTGCAACTTAAAGATTCAGCATGAAAATAACCAGAAAAATGACTTTAAGGATTTGGTTCACAAAATATTATTTTACAAAATTATTTGTTTATAATTATGTCTCAGACCATTCTTAAGTGAAAAACTGTAATTTGGATTTTTATTAAAAAATGTGTTGAGGGGCTGGAGAGATGGCCTAGCAGTTAAGAGTGCCGACTGCTTTTGCAGAGGACCCGGGTTCGATCCCCAATACCCACATGGTGGCTGAGAACCATCTTTAACTCCAGTTCCAGGGGTATCTGACACCCTCTTCTGACCTCTGTGGCATTGCATGACGCGGGTGCACAAACCTACATGCAGATAGTACACTCATACACAAAAAATAAATAAAATTAAAAAAAATGTGTTGAAACAAATATGTTTAAGGTTTTTTTTTTTTTTTTGTCTTTTCGAGACAGGGTCTCCCTGTAGCCCCAGCTGTCCTGGAACTCACTCTGTAGACCAGGCTGACCTTGAACTCACAAAGATCCACCTGCCTCTGCCTCCCAAGTGCTAGGATTAAAGGCATGTGCCACCATGCCGAGCTTAAATCTGGTTAAGTTTTAGTTAAAGCAATTTAATGTCAATTCTTACTAAAGTTCAACTAATTATTAGATGAGATATACAGATAAAACATGTATTTTTATATATTTTCTCGAGATAAAAGTAGCTGTGAATTGTCAGTTTTCAAACATTAATTAATAAAAAATAGTAAAATGATTTAAGATTAAAGTAAGCAAAGTGGCACAAGATTGTAATTACAGCACTACAGAGACTGAAGGAAGGGGATCACAGGTTTGAGGCTGGCCTGGCTTCCAGATAAGAACCCTGTCTCAGAAACCAAAAATAAACAAGTGGCAACTAGGCAACTAAGAAATTTGAGGTTGTGATGGTTAGTGGGTTTTTTTTTTGGGGGGGGCTCCCTTTAGTCCCAGCTAGCTGGCTTGGAGCTCCCTATGTAGACCAGGCTGTCCTTGAACTAACAAAGATCCACCTGCCTCTGCCTCCCAAGTGCTGGGATCAAAGGCATATGCCACCACACCTGGCTGTGATGGTTAGTTTTAATTGTCAATTAATACTAGAGTCACTTGGAAGGAGTGTTTCAATGAGGTGTTGGTCAAGTCAAGGTGGCTCATGCCCATGTCTGTGCAGGATTGTCTTGCTTAGTAGTGTTAATTAGTCCTCTGGGAGGACCCAGCCTACTATGGGTGGTATGATTCAATCGACAGAGATCCTAGACTGTAAGGTGTGGAGAAAGTTAGCTGAGCAGAAGTAAGGATACATATATTTACTTCTCTTTGCTCTTTACTATGGATGTGATATGATATTAAGCTCTGCACCTGTGACATCCTCTGAATGATGGACTATAATCTGGAGTTGTAAGTTAAAATAAACTCTTTCTACGATAAGTTGCTTTTTATCAGAATATTTTAGCATAGCAACAGAAATTAAACTATGACGGAGGTCATATGTTTCCTCCAAACAGGGTAGAGGTAGGAATCCATGTCATTTGACTAGGAAAAGAGATAGGCTTAAGGCTCAATGAGTTCTAACAGAAGAGGAAAAACCAATACACACGTGCCAAGATACCCCTCACAGATTTCCAAGAGAAACAGAGTCTGTCTGTCTGTCTGTCTGTCTGTCTGTCATGATCTTTGTTCTTGAGATTTGCAGAACTAATAAGCAGCTCTTGACTAGGCCATTAGATCAGTTGTGCATCATTTGGCCACAAACCTCCACCCATGAGAAGGTGCCCAGCCCTCAGCAGGGGATATGGAGTGCTTCCCTGGCATGTCCCAAGGCATGGCTTTAACCTCCAGCACCACAAACAAGACAGAAGAGTAATCTTCAATAGCATGAGTCTGCCGGGTATGGTGGTGCATGCTTTTAATACTAGCTCTTGGGAGGCAGAGGCAGGAAGATCTTTGTGAGTTCAAGGCCAGCCTGGTCTACAGAGTGAGTTCCAGGACAGCTGGGGCTACAGGGAGACCCTGTCTCGAAAACACCAAAAAAAAAAAAAAACAAAACAAAACCTAAACAAACCCAATATCATGAGTCCTACCTGACATTCTTAGTGATCCATTGACATTTAATTAAGTATACCATAAGAACATAATTATGAAATAGGTCATAAGTATATTTGAAAAATTGATTTAGGAAATTTGGAAATATCAGAAAAGGCTGCCTGTTGTCTACAGTTGGGACTATATCATAGAAAGAAAAATGATTTGGGAAGTGTCTAAAGCAGAACTGAAAGGTTGCTGCACTTAGCCACATTGCATCGTTCAGCAGGAAAGATTGTGCCGAGCTGGGAACTTTACAAGTCAGGTTGATTATGTGATGTGATGGAGGATGTGGCCGTCTCCGAATTTTCTTCCTGTTTTAGCCCTTAATCATTTCTTGATGGATTGTTTGGAAGGAGATGGGTCTAGGGACTTTACCTAATGCAGCCTGATGGTTGGTTTAATTGGTTAACTGAAGTGCTTCTTCAGATAAAGGACTTTCTGAAGTTAAAAGACAGAAAACTTAATTTTAGGACTCAGGGACTCACAAAATTATGGGTTATGACTTATTTAATGAACCACTTTAGCACACTGAAATACAAGAGGAGAACAAAAACGAAGCATTGTTAATATATTCCAAGAAGTGAAAGTATTCAGACCTAAGCTTAAATGAGTAGCTAGGAATTAATTGCTAATTCCCAAAGGATAAGTTGTTTCTAGTGATTTGAATCACAGACTTTTCAAGTTTACTGGAGATGGAGTCATAATTCCAGGAAGGAGATATTCTTGTTTTATATTTTGTTTCGATTCTTCTAGAAGTAATCATGCTTTCAGTTCTATGGCTTCCTTTGAGATGCCCATAGGTAATACTGGAATTTTCTAGGATCTGTCCTGTGAATATGACTTTCAAAGACCAATTTGGGTTGAAAATGAACTTTGCCTGTGAAGAAGGTAGGAACCTGTGACCTTTTAGAAACAAGTATATGAATATTAAAACATTCTGGAAAACTCTTTCAGAGTCACACGTACTAAGAGATATGTAGGAATACCTTTTCTTAGTAAAGAGAAGCTTTTTCCTGTCACTGACTGAGTCATGCTTAATTACTGTGTTCAGAAGCAAAAAGGTATTTAAAAGATACTATAAATCATTCATTCTGATGCCAGACATTGAGACTAGAGGCCATGCACTGTCCGTGCTTGTCCTTGCTTGGCCCTTGCCTTCTGCAGTGATCAGCCAGAGTGTTTCTCTATTACTGTGAAGTTGATGATCAGTAAGAAGACATTGAGGCAGTGCCATTCTCTGAGTTTCAGCCAGAAACTGCATGTGGGTTGAGAAAATGATGATCTTTGTTCTTGAAACTCACAGAACTGAAAAGTAGCTCTTGCCTAGGTAATTAAGGTCAGAGGTGCATCATTTCACCACAAACTTCGTTCTGTGAAATGCCATTTACCAGGGTAGGTCATCATCTCCTATACAAGCCACCCTTGAATCAGCCCCCAGCAAGATGGCCCTTTGGGTTAGATGATCCTCTTCCTTGCCACCAAGAGGAGATCATACTAGAGCTGTTTCTATCACCACTCAGTGCCTTAATGATGGACGTTGGATTCCTTAGTGTGACCATCACAAACCTGTGCCTATTAACAACTCCATTAAATACTGACATGCTTATTGATGCCTTCAAGATTGGTATTCATGTATTTGTTCTGGGCTTTAAAAATGTGTCTGGTTCTTTTCTATAATTTATTTTCAAAGTTGGCATACACAGTTATTAATGGGCTTTATTATGACATCTTTATGCTTATGTCAATATATATTGTTCAAAATCATCCCTCTCCCACCCTCTAGCATCTTCCCAGCTCCCTCTCGCTAATCCCTTTCCTTCTCCCAATAGTCCCACCTTTCACATTCATATTACATGTATTTTATTATCAGCTTTTCTTCTCTCTTAAGATCTCTTTCCTCTTGTTGTCCCTTTCCTACTTTTATGACCACACAGACACACATAGACACACACACACAGCTACAGCCACAGACATAGACACCCCACCCCCACAACCCCACCCACACACACCCATACACATCCACACACACCCACGCATACTTAAATCTAGATTTTGCAGATGAGATATAATGTGGTATTTATGTTTTGGAGTCCAGCTTGTTTCTTTTAACATATTGACATCTAATTCTGTACATTTCCCTTCAAATGTCATAATTTATTTTTTCTTTGTGGCTGAGAATATATACCTTATTTATTTATTTATTTATATATTTATTTGGTCTTTTTGAGACAGGCTCTCCCATTAGTCCCAGCTGGCCTAGAATTCACTATGTAGACCAGACTGGCCATGAACTCACTGAGATCCACTGGTCTTTGCTGGGATTAAAGGTGTGTGCCACCACACCTGGCTATACCACATTTTTATCACTTTGTTGATAGACATCTAAACTGAACTTTCCATTTCTGAGTTATCTTAACTAGAGCAATAATAAACATGGATGAACCAGTGTCTCTACTGTGTGTTGGCTTAGAGTCCTTGAATATAAACCCAGGAGTGGTTTGTATTTAAGGGTATGGTATATATCTCTGGGTATGTTTTCAGTTTTTTGAGGAACCTCCATACTGATTTCTGTAACGGCTGCCTTGGTTTACATTTTCCCTGCTGAGTAAAAGGATTTCTCTTTCCCCACATCTTCACCAACCTTTGTTGTTTGTTTTCTTCATAACAGCGATTCTGACTGGGGTGAGCAAGAGTCTCAAAACAGTTTTAAGTGACATATCCATGACAGCTAAAGATATTGAACACCGTTTCAAGTGTTTGTTTATTGGTCATTTATATTTCTCTTGAGAACAGTATATTTAGTACATTAATCCATTTATTGACTAGGTGAATTTTTTGTGTGCTTAACTTTGCTCTTAAAAATATTCTAGACATTAATCCTTTGTCTAATGTATTCTTGGCAAAGAGTGTTTCCCATTTGGTAGGCTGATGATTGACTTTTTTTAATTTATTAATTAATATATATATATATATTTATCAAATCTAGACCCGTGTCCCCCCCATCCCCCCACCCCACCAGAGCTCATGCATTCTGCCAAACATGCTTTTCATCTCTTTCTCTCTTTCTCCAATATTTCTCCGATGTGGAAGTTTGACTGTTTTGAGCAGAAAAGTTCACTGTTTCAGTCAGTTCTTTGATGCAGTCCTTTCTGTGTGTTGTGTTGTTGTTTCCAGATATGCATCTCGCCCAACTGCTTTGGACAAAAGCTCAAGGGGCCATGCAACAGGAAATACTTACAACTGGTAATTGGCACTTAGCATCCACAGATGAGGGATAGCACAGTCGTCATTGAGTTTTCTAGGGACTGGTGGTTACTCACGTCAGCATGATGTCTCCTAGCTTCCAGCCATTTTTCCTGTTAAAGCTCAGGATGTCTCTTTCTTTACTGCTGCATAGAACTCCAATTGTGTAGATGTACCTTACATTTTCTCTATCTCACGATCACAGTTGAGGGCATTTGGGTGGTTCCAGCTCCTTGCTAATTGGGTGAAGAGATCTGAAATAAACATGGCCGTGCATGTATCTCTGCGGTGGGGTTGAGTTTGGTCATGCGACAATCAGAGTGGGTATGACTGGGGTCGGGTGGCGTTCATTCAAGTCTTTCCAAGGTTCTCCACAGTCTGCCTTTTCCATAGCGGCTTGCACGAGTTTACATTCCACCAGCAGTGGATGAGTGTTCCCACTTCCCACAACCTCTCCAGCACTTGTTATCATTTTTTTTTTCTTTACTTTTTTTTTTTTTTATTTTATTTATTTTTTGTATGTGTATGAATGTACTCTCTGCATGTAGGTTTTTGTGCACCCCTGTGATGCAAAATGCCCGCGGAGGTCAGAAGAGGGTCTCATATTCCCCTGGAACTGGAGTTCTCCTGGAATTGGAGTTACAGACAGTTTTCTAGCCGCCATGTGGGTGCTGGGAATCGAACCTGGGTCCTCTGCAAGAGCAGTTGGGGCTCTAACCACCTAAGGCTATCTCTCCAGCCCCCTACACTTTATATATATTATATATATATAGATATATTTTATATATAATATATTTTTTTTTTTTTTTTATCAAATCTAGACCATGTGCCCCCCCCATCCCCCCACCCGACCACCGAGCAGCTCATGCATTCTGGCAAACATGCTATTCATCTTCTTCTCAGTCTTTCTCAATATTCTCCATGGGGAAAGTTGACTGTTTTGAGCAGATGTTTATGTTAACAGTTCACTGTTTCAGTCAGTTCTTTGATGAAGTCCTTTCTTGTTGTTGTTGTTGTTGTTCCAATATTCATCATCCCAGCTGTAGGACTGCTTTGGACAAAAGCTCGGGAGGGGCATCCTACCAAGAATACTTACAACTAGGTAATGATGGCAGCACTAGCATCCACAGGGATGCTATCATCCGCATGGAGGATCTTGTCCATTTGTTTTTCCTCTGGAACTTTGCTTACAATTATTAGCATGAAGTGGTCTTGGTCCATAGCTGCAGCCATATTATATTTCACGCAAAGAGTCATTGATGTTCTTTCCTTTACTTATGGACACAACTGCATAGACACCCATCGTGCTAGATGTACCACATTTCTCTATCCCACTCATCATCAGTTTGAGGGGCATTTGGGTTGATTTTCCAGCTCCTTGCTAATGTGAAGAGAAGCTGAAATAAACATGGCCGATGCAATGTATCTTCGGCAGGGGGTGAGTCTTGAGGGTACATGCCTAGAGTGGTATGGCTGGTGGCAAGGTTAGCAAGTTCATTCCAGTCTTCCAAGGGTTCCGCACACTGCTTTCCATAGTGGCTTTTTGTACAAGTTTACATTCCCACCAGCAGTGGATGCGAGTGTTCCCTTTCCCACAATCTCTCTCAACAACTTGGTATCCATTTGTTTTTTTATCTTAGCAGTCTTATTAGAGTAAGATGATATCCTTAAAGTGGTTTTGATTTGCTCTTCCTTATGAAGTACTGGATGTTGAGCATTCTTGAGGCGTTTCTCCAGCCATCTCTAATGTACTCAACTTTGAGAGTCCTGTTTAGGGCTCTTTGCTCCACATATTGAGTGGTCATTTGTTTTTCTTTCCTCATATTTTATGTTTTTTTGAAGTAGTTTATCTTCTGTAATCTACATCATGCTTTGTAGATGTTTTCTGTGGTGAGGTTCCTCCCACTCTGTGGATTTTTTCATCCTATGTTTTTTTTTTTTTTTTTTTTTTTGCTTCTTTTTGTAGACTTTTAGTTTAATGAGAGTCCCATTTTTTGTCAATTGGTCGAACCTTAATTGTCACAGCTGCTAGTCTGATCTTTAGGAGTCCTTTTCCCTAGGAACTAGCGTATTGTAGTGCTGCTGGTGCAAACTTCCAATTTTTCGTTCTTCATTGCCTATCAGAGTTTGTGGGTTTCACGTTGAGGTGCTTGATCCAATGGCTGGAGTGGACTTTTTACAGGGCTAGAGGTAGGGGGTTTAATTTCATTCTTCTACAAGTGGTGATCCAGTTTTGCCAACACCACTTGCTGAAGATGCTGTCTTTTCTCCATTGTGTCTTCTTGGCCCCCTTATCAAATATGAGATGGCTGAAATTGTATGTGTTCAGGTTTGGATCTTCGGTTTTGTTTCATTGGTCAGCAGGTCTGTTTTTATGCCAGTACCAGGCTGTTTTTATGACTATAGCCCTGTAGTATAGTTTGAAGTCTGGTATAGAAATCCCCCTGTGTAGCTCTTTTCACTCAGGGTTGTTTTGGCTATTCGGGGTCTTTTGTTTTTCCAAATGAATTTAAGGACCTTTTTTTTCCAAGCCTGTGAAGAAACTCTTGGGAATTTTGATTGGAATTGCATTAAATCTATACAAGAGTTTCGGTAGAATGAACATTTTTACAATGTTAATTGATGATTGACTTTTAATTTTGGTGTTGCTCCTTTGATGCCACTTGCATTTTGCAAATGGATTAGCCCCTGTTTCATTATTATTTGAAAAAAAAATTGCACCTTGATTGCATCTGGGTTTTTGATACATTCTTGAACAATTACAGACTATTAGTATGTGTTTGGGGATATTGCCAAATAAAGAATGGATAGTAGTTTTTACTGTAACTCGTGAACAGAGCAATGGAAGGATTTGGTGTTTTGATTAAACTTGGAAAAAATCTCTGGAAATGAATTATGTTGGAAAGATATTTAATGCTAGCTGTCTATTGAGATTACTTGTATATAATAGTTCCTACTCTTGGTTGTATATTCATGATAGGATTGCTAGTCCTATTTACAGAAAAGAGTAAATTATAATAATATTCCCAATCTTGAACTTCTTTATAGGGATGGTCTTTGAATTTACATCTGACCTGTAACATTCTTCAGAAGTATGTTCTCTTTGATCTCTACCACATTGCCTTCAGATTCCTTGAGTTCAAATTCCAGTTTCTTTTTTTTTTTTGAGACAGGGTCTCCTTATAGCCCCAGCTGGCCTGGAACTCACTCTGTAGACCAGGCTGGCCTTGAACTCACAGAGATCCGCCTGCCTCTGCCTCCCAAGTGCTAGGATTGAAGGTATGCACCACCACGCCTGGCCCTGCTTAAAGACAGTTCTTTTTGAGACAGGGTCTCCCTGTAGCTCCAGCTATCCTGAAACACACTATGTAGACCAGGCGGGGCACATTTATTATCCTTATTCTCTTAACAATTTTAGAACTCGCCATAGCACTTATTCAAGCTTATGTCTTCACACTTCTTGTTAGCCTTTACTTACATGACAATTCCTAATGACCCACCAAACACATGCATATCATATAGTTAATCCTAGCCCATGACCACTAACCACAGAGATCCACCTGCCTCTGCCTCCCTGAAAAAAATTCTCCATTGTGGTACTGTGTGGTTTCCATGATTTCTGAGATTCTTTGGGCCATTTTCTGCTGGGAAATTAGAATGTTTCCTCCAATATAAATTAATATTTCATAATTAATATATTTTTTACCATCCTTTCCCTATGGTATTTAATGTAGCCCAGCACAAATATCATTTCTTTACAGTATACAAGCTATTTTATCACATTCCAAGGGACTGTTCCATCAGGAGGTACCCTTTATATGAAGAAGGTGCATTTGGATAATTGTTACTTGTTGATCTAACATGATGTAACCCTGTTTAAGGCATTTGCAGGTGCTTACTTTCTAAGAAACCCCTCTTTCCGACCTATCCTTTGGTACTTGTAGTGGGTGGAATAATGGCTTTCCCTGAGATGTCCATGTGCTGATTCCAAGAACCTATGAGCATGATTCCTTATGGGCCAAATAGGATTTTGTTAATTAAGTTAAGGTGTTCAGGTGGAACAGGTATCTTGGATTGCTGAGGGCCCAGTGTTGAGATAGGCTAGAGGTAAATATGCTGTGTAGACTGCCATGGCAATTGGACTCATGTGACTACTGGGTTGAAGACAGAAGTTGGCTGTAAGCCAAGGAATTCAGGTGACTCTAGAAGCTGAAAAAGGCAAGGAAATGGATTCTTTCTGGCAACAGCTCAAACCCCATCTTATTGCTACTATTTGAATTATTCCCGTCAGAATTTTCTTGAGTGCTTTATTCTTGTTCTGATTGCATGGCCTTTCCCCTGATTTTAGAGTATAGCCTTTAAATTACCCTACTTTCTTAATATCACTATATTGTAGATCTCTTCAACTTTTAATGTCTTGAGTTTAACCCATTTTCTGGTCTCCTCTAAAATCTTCAGAACTCGGGGCTAGAGAGATGGCTCAGCAGTTAAGAGCACCAACTGCTCTTGCAGAGGACCTGGGTTTGAGTCCCAGAAACCACTTGGTGGCTAAAAACACCGTCTTTAAGCCAGGCATGGTGGCCCACACGTTTAATCCTAGCACTCTGGAGGCAGAGGCAGTCAGAGCAGCCACAGCCACAGATGAAGGAATTTCTTTGTGTAAGTTGGGCTGCTACTAATTTTATTGTCTTAGCTAAAGACGTGGAAAAGTGAGACAGCCTTCCAGTCCCTGGGTATTCATATGAAATCCTTGCCAAAAAGAATATTATTGAGTTCTGAAGATTTTTTTTTTTTTTTTTTTTTGAGACAGGGTCTCCCTGTAGCCCCAGCTGTCCTGGAACTCATTAGGTAGACCAGGCTGGCCTTGAACTCATGGAGATCCGCCTGCCTCTGCCTCCCTAGTGCTGGGATTAGAGGCATGTCTGCCCAATTTAAAGACAGTTCTTAGCCGCCATGTGTGTGCTGGGAATGGAATCCCGGTCCTCTGCAAAAGCAGTCGTGCTCTTAACCACTGAGCCATCTCTCCAGCCCCCTGATTTTTTTTTTTTTTAAGTAAGAAAAGTAGGGACCTAAAATTTTAAAATTTAACTGAAAGTGAAAGATGGATGATATTTGAAATGAGGTAGTAGTGTGTTGATACTGTAGTTACCTAGAATTCGACCAAAGAAAAATGGATAGTTTGGGAGAAGAATTGTGTAGTGACACGTGAGAGCTTACTTTTGTTTGTCTGTTTCAGTTACTCCCTTGAGCAAATTTGATGCTGGAAAGCTAATTTCTTTGATTAACTGTTAATATATTCCTTTTTAATGAATATTTAATTGCATCTTGATACCTCAAAATATTATTAGATTTTATTATCATTTCTCAGTATAGTACTTTTCTTTTATCTTATTTATTTATTTATTATTCCTTTTTTGAGCCAGGGTCTCCCTGTAGCCCCAGCTGGCCTGGAACTCACTCTGTAGACCAGGCTGGCCTTGAACTCACAGAGATCCACCTGCCTCTGCCTCCCAAGTGCTGGGGTAAAAGGTGTGTACCACCAAGCCTGGCTCAGTATAGTACTTTTAAAAGGAAAGTGTAGAAATAATTTTTTTTATCAGATATAACTAAAACATCTGGGAAGTTTTAGGATAAACTCAGCATTTGAAAATGTTTTAAGTAACATTTTTTTTGTTTTGTTTTGCAACGGTAACCTTACTCTGTATTTAAAGTTTAATTAAAAGTAAATGCATAATTTAAAAAGTTTTAGGTGTACTGAAGTTTGAAAAAGTGCCATTCAAGGTGAGCCTAATTCATTCCAATTCTTTTTTTTTTGGTCTTTTTGAGACAGGGTCTCCTTGTAGCCCCAGCTGTCCTGGACCTCACTGTGTAGACCAGGCTGGCCTTGAACTCACAAAGATCCACCTGCCTCTGCCTCCCAAGTGCTAGGATTAAAGGCCTGTGCCACCAAGCCTGGCTCATTCCAATTCTTCAAATAAAGCACTATGAAATAATCCTTGGCTCTGCCATTGTTGAAATTGGACTTTGGTTCTTAACCTCTTCTGTGCCTGTCTTCTATCATCTATCTATCTATCTATCTATCTATCTATCTATCTATCTATCTATCTATCTATCATCTATCTATCTATCATCTATCTATCTTTCTATCATCTATCATCTATCTATCTATCTATCTATCTATCTATCTATCTATCTGTCATCTATCTATCTATGATATATAAAAAAGATAATATATAAAAGATAAATAAATTTATTTTTGGAGAATTTCAGTGTATTTTGGTTATATTGTTTTCCTCCAACTTTTCTCAGATCCCCTCTAACCTCCCCACCCACCCAACTTTGTGTACCCTCCCATTGGAGTCCAATTTATGTTACCCAAATACTCTGTGTCTGGAACCTGCCTTGGAGCATGGTCGACCTACCAGGAGTCACACCCTTGAGCAAAACTGACTCTTCTTCTCTAAGCAGCTATCAAAAGCCAATAGCTCCTCAGCTAATAATGGGTCTTCCTGTCCACCTAGTCTACTCCATGTTGGGATTTTGTCTAGCTTGAGGTTGAGTATGGCTTATGAATGCGGCCACAAGCTGTGAGTTCATATGTGCCCTGCTCTCTGGAAAACACTGGTTTCTGGGAGTTGTCTACCACCTCTGGCCCTTATAATTTTTCTGTCCGCTCTTCAGTTTTCTTCCTTTTTTTTTTGGTCTTTTTGAGACAGGGTCTCACTGTGGCTGTAGCTGTCCTGGAACTCCCTTTGTAGACCAGGCTGGCCTTGAACTCACAGAGATCCACCTGCCTCTGCCTCCCAAGTGCTGGGATTAAAGGCATGCGCCACCATACCCGGTCCAATTTTCTTTTATGTGTAAAAGAGAGCCTACCTTATAGGACCACTCTTACCTTATAAGGATTTGTGTTTGTAAAGCATTTTGAATACTACCTGACACATACTAAACATTTATTAAATGTTGACTATCATCATTTTAATCTATGTTGGATGATTTGTTTTGTTATTATTTTAATTTAATCTAATTTAATTAAAAAATATCTTGGAGCTTTATTTTCTTTACTGAAATTTTTCTTTTCTGTTCTTTTTTTTTTTTTTTTTTGTCTTTTTGAGACAGGGTCTCCCTATAGCCCCAGCTGGCCTGGTACTCACTCTGTAGACCAGGCTGGCCTTGAATTCACAGAGATCCTCCTGTCTCTACCTCCTGAGTGCTAGGACTAAAGGCATGTGCCACCATGTCTGGCTTAAAGAAGGTTCTTATCCACCATGTGGGTGCTGGGAATCGAACCCAGGTCCTCTGCAAGAGCAGTCGCTGCTCTTAACTGCTGAACCATCTCTCTAGCCCCTACTTAATTTAATTTAATAATTTTTTTGAGACTGTGTCTTCCGATGTAGTCCTGGTTGTCTTAGAGCTCATGATGTAGACCTGGTTACCCTGGAGCTCACAGATGTCCTCCTGCCTTTGCTTTCTGAATGCTAAGGTTAGAGTGTACCACTGTGTAATTCTTATTTTTACTATTACATTTAGGAAAGAAATTACTGGGGAACCAAGCATATTAAAGCCATAGTTTTCACTTGGTTTAATATTTATATGTTTTTCCATCTTATTTCCCAAAGTGGAGTTGTTTCATGTTTTTGGTGACAGGGTCTTACTCTGTAGCCTAGACTGGCCTCCAACCTACAATCCTCCTGCCTCCACCTCTTTTAATGCCAGGGTCACAGACATGTGCCACCAGGCATAACAGCAGTATTGCTTGGCTAGTAATCATAGCTATTTTCTTTTCACTGGTTGTGTGTTTAAAGGCTTGTGTAGTTTAGAGATCAAACATTTAAAATAGAAGAGCTTCCCAGAGCAAATTCAATTTCAAGTGGTTTGATTTTTTTATGTGTTTCATACATAATGTCTCAGTCAGTCTCAATTGCATTCCACCTGCTTCTTCCTTAGCACCCTCCTGGGCCACTTCCTTGTTCCCTGAGTTCACACCTCCTCTCATGTGTGCTACAGTCCATTGTGCCAAATCACTCTCCTTACTCACTCTTCAGTGTGGCTCCCACCCTGAGCTCTAGTCAGCCTATCTGGAATGGAATCTCTTTTCTGAGGAAGACCAGGTCTTCCTCACCTGACCATCATCTGCTGCCAATATTTCCTAGCCAAAGTTGGGCTCTACTACCCATTTTTGCCATTCTGTGCTGGGTTTTTGTCTAGTTGAGATTGCACAGGTCTTGTGCATGCTGATACCAATGCTGTAGGTTCATATGAACAGGGTCCTAGGAGTAGGATTCATTTCCATTTGTCTTACGTCACCTCCCTGGCTCTGACAATCTTTCCTCTCCTTTTCCACAATGTTCACTGAGCTCTGAGTGGGTGAAGATGAATATAGACAGCCTGTCCATGGAACCACACTCTGTAGACTCCTAACCTTCATGGTTTGGCCATTTGGGCCCCTTTGAGTTCCTGGTCTCCTGTTGCATGGAGGAGCTTCCTAAACTGGAGTTAAGAGGTAGTTAGTGCCGTCTTGGGTTCTATGATGCTTGGAGCTTATGTGTAGAGGTTGCATTGTAGATGTGTCACCTGGCATGAACCATTTACAGACCATGTCTGTGTGTGTCCAGTTGTGAGACTCTACTATTTTCATCTGGTGTAAAAGAAGCTTCTTTTCTGAGTGTTATCTGGGATATTTGTCTGTAAATATAAGAATACTTCTTTTGGAGTTAGTAAAATGTTACCTTAGCCTAGGGGTGTGTCAACCCTGGGGAACTGTCCAAGATCTATGACCTCTCCAGTTGTGTGCATCTGGCTATGTTAACAGTATCACTCGTGAGTTTCCTCCCACTGAGTGGGCTTTAGGTCCAATCGTTTAGCCATAGATTTTCCCCAGGATAGAAGTGGTGCTGTTGCACTGATATCATATGCTGTGCTGGTTATTGATGTGGATATTTGGTCTTGAGGCTGATGTTGGATACTTGATTGCTGTTCTTCCTTTGTGGCTTGCATATTCCACAGCTCTGAGAGCTAGCCTTCAGGGGTGGCGGCTTCCCTTCCAGGTCAGATCCAGCTCCACTGCTCAAGATCTGGTCTCTGAAGTGTGTCCTGTCTTTTTTTTTTTGTTTGTTTGTTTTTTTCTTTTTTGTTTTGTTTTTGTTTTTTGTTTTTTCTAATTAAATTAGTTTTATTGATGCTTTGTGCATTTCATACATTTTTTCCAATTCAGTTCAGGCTTATTTCCCTTTCCCTCCCCCCCCACCCCCACCCCATCCCAGATCATGCATTCTGCCATAACTGTCCTGCATCTTTCTCTCATTTTTTTTTTTTTTCATTTTTAGCTATAAGTGATAATCCATGAGTACAAGCATCCTTCATGCAAAACCTATCTGCAGGCTGTTGTGCCCAAACACCTACAGCCCCACCATCCAGTGGGGGGTGACAGGTTGTTTGTTCAATCAAGTTGATCAAATGAGTGTCCAGACTACATTGCTGTAGTTTCACCATTCACCCCAATCGCAGCCCTTACATTCTACCACGCCCCCTCTTCCGCAGGTTGTTCCCTAGGCTTAGAAAAGGGGCACAGGTGGATGAGAGGTAAAACAGTCCACTCTCTCTGGAGCTGTTGACTTGGACTCTGGTCAATTCTGGCTGTTTCCTTTCATGGGCTGACAGTTTGTCCAGGAATAACCTTTCGATCCTGGCCTGGCGCGTTATGGCGTCTCCCCCGTGTGTCCTGTCTTAAGCAATAGGGTCTTACCTTTGGGTTCTGGGAGGCAATAAGGTTTGTGTCAATAGCCTGTGTATCTCCTGTCTGGTACTGTTTCTTGATATGCAGCCTTCATCTTTGCATGTGGACTCATATGGAAGTATTGTATGTGCAATTTGTCAATAGAGTGTTAGACTAATATGACTTTCTCAGGTTTTTTACCCAGCAAGGCATTACTTATCTGTCCTCTCCCTTTACCTATCTAGCCCTCCCTTCATGTCTTCTCCATGTCTTCTCCACTTCAAATATCCCCATTTCTCCCCAGCATCATGTGGAGTTTGGCTGCAGGCTCTCAGGGTGTGTTGGAGATGCCTGGATCTGGGTCCAAGGGCAGAGGAGCCTAGCCTGGAGCTGCAGGAGGGACTTCAGGTGTTTCCCAGCTAGTGGGTAGGGAGTTTGGAACAGCATAGTTGGGGACTGTCACCACCAAGCAGAGGTCAACCTCAGGTGCTCACTGGCAGAGTGGAACCCACAGGACTGCTATGCCATGTGGAGTCCATGATTTGATTTTTTAAATATGGTGTAGGATTGAATAATGTGAATATTTTTAGTGTATATCATAGTAAAGTAATAAGTATGGTATCTCCTTAAAAAATCCAGAAGATGGGGCTGGAGAGATAGCCTAGTGGTTAAGAGCACCGACTACTCTTGCAGAGGTTCTGGGTTCTATCCCTAGGACCCACATGGTGGCTGAGAACTGTCTGTAACTCCAATTCCAGGAGAACTCCAGTTCCAGGGGAATCCGACACCCTTTTCTGACCTCTGCGGCATTTCACGACACGGGTGCACAAACCTACATGCAGACAGTACATTCATACAAACAAACAAACAAACAATAAATGAATAAATAAAATTTAAAAAAATGTTTAAAAAAAATCCAGAAGTTGGCCAGGTGAGTTGGGGCACCCCTTTAATCCCAGCACTTGGGAGGCAGAGACAGGTGGATCTCTGTGAGTTCAAGGCCAGCCTGGTCTACATAGTGAGTTCCAGGCCAGCTGTAATTACAGGGAGACCCTGTCTCAAAAAAAAAAAGTTTCAAAGCATGTTTTGGGGCTGGTGAGATAGTTCAGTCGTTAAGAGCATAGGCTGCTCTTGCAGAGGACCTGGGTTTGATTTTCAGCACCCACAGGGCAAGCTAACAGTTGTCCATACTCCAGTTTCATGGGACCCGATGTCCTTTTCTGACCTTCAGTGGCATTGCAGGACATGAGTGCACCTACCTATGTGGAGGCAATCCACTCATACACATAAAATAAACATAATAAATAAAATGTTAAAATGTGTTTCAAGAGAAGTTTGGCAGTGTTTAAGAAGACAAGGAATTTTCTAGGGTTGAAAACATTGAGACTAGGTTACTTTTTCTTTTTTCCCACTTACGCTTGTGTGTACCACCTTGTGCAGAAGCAGTATGAATCTCAAGGCAGGAAGGAGGGTGAGTTAACTGTCATGAGGATAGCGGGCATTTAAAGAAGACAAGGGTAGGCCTCGTTTGGTGTCCATGCCTGGAAGTATAGGTAGGAGGCTCCGGAGTTCACTTGGCCAGCCTCAGCTACACAGTGAATTCAAGGCTGCTTAGGCTATGGAACCTTTTTCTTAAAAAAAAAAGATTTATTTTTATTGTATGAGTGTTTTGCCTGCATTTATGTCAGTGCACCACATGTGTACAGTGCTCCACAGAGGCCAGTAAGGGTATTGGATCCCCTGGAACTGAAGTTATGGACAGTTGTCAGCTGCCATGTGGGTCCTGGGAATTGAACTCAGTTCCTTAAGCAAGTGAGCCATTTCTCCAGCCTCTGGAATCCTTTTCTGAAAAAACTAAACAAACAAATGAAAGCAACCACCTCCCCAAGAAAGATCTTTGAATTTGGTGACCAACAGTTGCCCAGAGAATAATATTAGAAAATGAGGAGAGAAGTTGGGGATAACAGTATTGTTTGGCCTTGATAGTTTGCAAAATATAAGACAGAGACATTTCAGTGTCTTGGGCCTTTGTGGGTAAAGAGACTAAAACACTAAGTCTTCATTATGGGGACCACTTACAGAAATGAATCCTGTTAAGAACTAAGGATTATCTTTTTAATTGACTGCTACTTAGCATAATGTTGCTTATCTCATCAACTGTGGCAGAACATTCAAGTAACTGCTTGCTTACCATTTATCAGGGCTGTTATGGAAGTTGTTTCTGTATTGAAAGTAAGATGGATTAGAATGGAAATCTATTAAAATATATTTTTAGATTGCTTATTTTTTTGTTGGCCTTTAAAGTCAGTTATTTCATGTTTTCTCACAAAATTACTGAGAAATATGAGATTTATTTGAAAAATTTCAAATTTTAATAAGCATAAAGCAAAGTTTACATTAGCCAAAAGAATATGGTGGTTCTTGTAGTCAGAACTGTGGATGGGCTTAAATGAGAATTCAGGACTCATAGGAAGTTAGAAGATGGAACAAAGATTTGGAAATCTGATTAAAACTAATATCCTAGCAGGGTGTGGTGGCACATGCCTTTAACCTTAGCACTTGGGAAGCAGAGGCAGGCAGATCTCTGCAAGTTCAAGGCCAGCCTGGTATACATAATGAGTTCTAGGACAGCCAGAGCTACAGGGAGACCCTGTCTCAAAAAGACCAACCCCCTCCTGTATTAGTCACTTTTCTGTTGCTGTGATAAAATCACCATGACCAAGGGAACTTATAAAAGGAAGAGTTTATTTGAGCTTACCATTGACGGTTCCAGCGAATTAGAGTCCATTGTGGCAGGGAGGCATGGTGCCAGGAGCTGGATCAGAAAGCTGAGGTTCACATCTTCCAGTGATCCCAGGAAGCAGAGAGAGACATTGGAGACTAGTAAGGCTTGTTAAACTCTCTAAGCCCCCCCCCCCCAGTGACATACTTCCTCCAGCATGGCCACACCTTTTAAGAACTCCCAAAACAGCACCACCAACTGGGGACAAAGTGTCTGAATACTTGAAGCCTATGGGGTCATTTTCATTCAAACCACCCCCCCCAAAAAAAAACCCAAAACAAAACTAATATCCTATATCCTTGACATTATGCTTATTTTTAAAATGAGTTTTCCAGTAAAATATTTATATATAGATAATGATATTGTAAAAATCATGTGGTGTAAATGAGAGGGCTAGAATAAATCAACTTCACAAGAGCGATGGCAGAGCCTAGCTAAAGAAAAGTACAATGCAGATTCAAAACAAGAGCTCTGCTTTTATGTTTCTAAAAATGGTATGTATAGACTTTTCAACAGCTAGCTTATACATTTGAAATAAATTTCAATTGGATTTTTGTGATTTTCTTTTCTTTTTTTTAATGGGAAAGGCTATTTTTTTTAATTTTTAACAACTTCATTTTGGGGTTGTGGCATGCCATGGTAGGTGTCTAGAGATAAGAGGACAACTTTCAGGAGTTTGTTCTCTTCTTCCACCACATGGACTCTGGGGATTGAACTCAAGTTGTCAGGCTTGGCAGTAAAGAACTTTGTCCACTGAGCCATCTTACCAACCAGCTTCAAAAGGCTATTTCTATACCAGGACATTACAGTGACCACGTACCAGCTCCCATAATTTTAAGATGTCCATAGAAGGAAAGTGTAACTGGTCTCCAAATCCCTGCGCTACTGGAGTCATATGGAGGATGACTTCTCAACGGCTTCAAGCCTAGCCGGCCCCACAGGGTCCCCTTCTCAGGCAGAACTTTATCTTTGGGGAACAGATCCCTAAAGCCCCTACACAACATCCTGTGGAGACTTGGGCTCCCTCTTGAGCTGCCCGAGGTCTCTACCCGTATGCTGTAGGCCCAGGGGAGGGGAAGAAGGCCTGCAGCAGTATTGTGATGGGCCAGTCTGAATCCTCCACCTTCTTCTGGCTTATAGAGACCATCTCTGGGTCCTTCCATTTCAGGGTGCAGAACAAGGACAGGAAAGTTACGAGGCAGGCCTGTGCCAGGCAGGGTGTCCTATAGAAGCTCTGAGGGCAGAGCCCAGTCCTCTCCAGACTCCCAAGGAAATCCAGGCGTCTAAGCCCTGCAGATTTCTGCCTGCCAGCTTTAGGCACAGGGTTGGCTCAGCTTTGGCCACCTGCTGAAGCCTGTTCAGGTCATTCTGTCCACCCACAGGATACCCATTCACCTCCAGAACTACATCTCCCATTTGCAGCCCTGCCCGGGCAGCTGAGCTTCCTGGAGTCACCTGGGAGATGAAGAGACAAGACCCACTGGACACACAGCAGAGCTGGAAGCCATAGCCTCCTCCAGGCCCAGGGGCGGGGGGTGGGGGGGGAGTCGACCAGCCCAGAAGGCTCAGCTGTGTCTTCAACTGGAGGGTCCTGAGTCTCTACTACAGACTCCAAGCTCGTGGCCCAGGGGGAGGCAGCAATCTCTGAGTTCTCCAAGAAGAGAAGTGGAGATAGGCGAACCATGCTGAAGAAGCGGTCAGCCTCAGGGTCGATGACAATGAGGGAGGCGCAAGAGCCCTGTGCTCGGATCCTACACTGTTTCCTCATGGCCTAGCCCCTCCACGCTGTCCCCAGCCACAGCCAACAGCTGGTCCCCAGCCTGCATTCCAGCCTTGTCAGCTGGCAATCCTGGGTCCACCTCTGATAAGAACTGCCCAAGGCGACCATTTGGGCCCTTCTCCTCCCTGAGCAGGAACCCAAAGCCTTCGGGGCCCTTATCCCTGTACAGACATCGGGGTTGGGCTGGCAGTGCCCTGCCCTCTGCCAGGGGTGCAGCCAGGGGCATTCCCAACTGGTGACACTTCCTCTACCTCTGGCCCTGCCACCAGCAGAGACACCTGATGTCCACTCTGCCAAAGCTTCCTGCTGAACTGGTTGGAAGTGAACTTCTCCACACTGACTCCATTCACTTCCAGTAGCCGGGCCCCAGGGGGCACCCCTGCCCTCTCAGCAGCTCCCCCTGCACTTAGCACCAGCCAGAAAGGACCCTGAGCTCCATGGGTGATGCTGAAGCCAAAGCCACCTTCATCTTTCACAGCATGGCTTAACTGGGGCTGGACCCCAAGCCTAGCATATGACAGAGGGCAGCATCATTCCCCTGCTGAGCTTGGGCCACATCATACACATTCTGTGCCAAGACTGTCAGCAACACCCGGGCACCGCTGGGCCGGATGTGGCTCACTACCACTGCACGGTCTTCATGTTCCACAACATTATGGTTCACTGTTAGGATCCGGTCTTCTTCCTGGAGACCCTGGTGCTGGGCAGATGTGCCTGGCTCTACCCTGCATACTACATGGTCAGGCTTGCCCAGCTGCTGCTGCAGGTGGAACCCAAAACTCTTGCCCTCTCCTTTGCTCAGCAGACAGAAAGAGGCCGCTTAAGGTTCCAGGGATCAGAGCTGTCCTGGTCTTCAGCCAGGGAGAGGATGGGATTGTCAGTGCCCAGCTTTGGGTTAAACTTAAACTTAGAGTTAACGAAGCCATGTCTCCAAGATCTGCAGCTGCCTCCATGGCTGGAGCAGTGAGTGACCCAGGGCTTAGGTAGGAACAAGGTCCATTCTAACTAGTTGATCCTCCCGACTCATGCCTCCTTGAAGATTCTTCTTTGAGGAAGCAGTAGGGTAATGGTTAACAGTAATGGAACATATCTTCTGGAAAGTATGTATAGGTTCCTTCTACCCCTGAGCCCTACCTTTCTCTAGAGAGTCTGTAACTGACCCAGTTGCTCCTCTGCACAGAGAAAAGCAGATCTCGTGATTTTCATACAATATAATTTGATGGTGTTTAGATCTCTTCCCCTATCTGTACCTACGTTTACTGTCCCCTGCCCAATTTAATGTTCTCAGACATATATATTATATATGTATATACACATATATGTGACATATATATATATTATATATATATATGTCTGTAGAGTCTAATTTGTATCCCAAATGTCCTTCCATGTGTGTCTGTCCATTGAAGCCTGGTTAACCTACCTACCAAGAGTCCTATCCTTGAAAGAGACTGTCTCCCCCCTCTCAGCAGCCATCATTTGCTAAAAGTTCCTTAGGTTAGGTTGGGATTTCTTACCCACTTCTCTGTACCTGTGCTGGGATTTTTGTCTGATTTGAGCTTTCAAGGGACTTGTGCATGTTGTCACAACTCCTCTGAGTTCATATGAGTAACTGACCACCTGTCTAGAAAACTGTGTTTCTTTGTGATAATCCACCACCTCTGTATCTTTCTACCTCCTGTTCTGCAATAATCCCTGAGTCTTGGGAGGCAGAAGTTTGATAAAGGTGTCCTCCTCAGGGATACATACTTGCAGCCTCATTTTCTGCATATTGGCCAATTAATCATGGGTTTATGTGTTAATCACATCTGCTGCATACTCTGGTGAGAGTTGAGAGATGCATTCATCTATGGGTATAAGAATAAGTCATTAGGATGAGTTTTAATACTCTTTTTAAAAATTATTTATGTATTTATTTATTTATTTATTTATTTATTTATTTATATGAATGTACTGTCTGCATGTAGGTTTGTGTACCCGTGTCGTGCAATGCCGCGAGGTCAGAAGAGGGTGTCAGATTGGGGCTGGAGAGATGGCTCAGCGGTTAAGAGCACAAACTGCTCTTGCAGAGGACTTGGGTTCGATTGCCAGCACCCACATGGTGGCTGAGAACCATCTTTAACTCCAGTTCCAGGGGAACTTTGCACAACACGGGTGCACAGACCTACATGCAGACAGTACATTCATACACATAAAAAATAAAATTAAAAAAATGTAAAGACTTATTCTTAGTGGTGTGTATCTATGTGAGTTTATGCCACTTATGTGTAGGTGTTGGGGGAGTGGGGTAGAAGAGGCGTCAGGTCTGTTGGAACTGAGTTAGGGTGGTTATGAGCTGCCCAAACTGGATTCTGGCAGTCTAGAAAGGTGGCAAGTGCTCTTCACCACTGAGCCATGTTGCCAGACCCAATTTTGAAGGCTTTTAAAGAAAATTTATGTTGTATCATATGAAATCTCAGATCATTTGTGCTTCTTTGTTATGGAGTGACTCTGTGTACTCTCTGATTGTTCTTATACAGAAAAACCATGTGATGAAGCATACCTTCAGAGTTGTCTTTTTTTTTTTTTTTAATCGAACAGAAGATTGAGTATTTACTCTGTAGTTAGGCACTGTTTTAGGTATTGGGGCTACTAAAGTGAAAAAGTTCTGTGCTGTATTGTCATGTAAACTGCTGGTACTAGATCATGCCTTCAGAACAGCAGAGGTGCAGAGGGTGGCGATGGGTGCAGACAGGCTGCTTTTGCGTCATCAGAAAATGCTTCTTGATAAGGTTTTAAGTGGTAAGTAGGTGGCTGGGCAAAGCTCTGGAGAAGGCAATGGGTGTACTCTAAACTTTAGTAGGTGGTTTTTACTTCAGGAATTTTCACCAATGTTCTATGGAAAAAGGCTAAGAAAAAGTACAGGAAGGAGGGTAGACAGCAGTTCAGTGCAGTGTAGCATTGCAGGAAGGAGGGTAGACAGCAGTTCAGTGCAATGCAGCATTGCAGGAAGGAGTGTAGACAGCAGTTTAGTGCAGTGTAGCATTGCAGGAAGGAGCATAGACAGCAGTTCAGTGCAGTGCAGCATTGCAGGAAGGAGCGTAGACAGCAGTTCAGTGCAGTGTAGCATTGCAAGAAGGAGCATAGACAGCAGTTCAGTGCAGGGCAGCATTGCAGGAAGGAGTGTAGACAGCAGTTCAGCACAGTAGCATTGCAGGAAGGAGCGTAGACAGCAGTTCAGTGCAGTGCAGCATTGCAGGAAGGAGGGTAGACAGCAGTTCAGCGTAGTGTAGCATTGCAGAAAGGAGGGTAGACAGCAGTTCAGTGCAGTGTAGCATTGCAGGAAGGAGGGTAGACAGCAGTTCAGTGTAGTGCAGCATTGCAGGAAGGAGGGTAGATAGAAGTTCAGCTCAGTGCAGTATTGCAGGAAGGAGCATAGATAGCAGTTCAGCTGTAGTGTAGCATTGCAGGAAGGAGCATAGACAGCAGTTCAGCTGCAGTGTAGCATTGCAGGAAGGAGGGTAGACAGCAGTTCAGTGCAGTGTAGCATTGCAGGAAGGAGGGTAGACAGCAGTTCTGTGCACTGTAGCATTGTCTATTTTGCTCTTTCCTGTTGATTTTGTATTTTTGTTTCATTCATTTCAGGTTCTGGGGTACACACTGTTTTGGTTTTATGTATTTTTAATTTATAGGAAAATGAATAACATCCTCTAAGGATTATTAAAGGAAAAGGTATCAATCCAAATTTCCTGATATCATACCTTTCACAGAAAACAGTTTGAATTACCTCAAAAAGACACAAAACACAATCTGGATTTAAGGCGATACTCATGAAACATAAGATGTGAAGCAAGTGTTCTAGTTGGGGACATATCAGTCTTCATTATAATCACCTAGACCCATAGCGGAACACAAGAGGGAAACCAAATTAGGGGGCTGGAGAGCATGGCAGCCTACGCGGTTAAAAAGAAGACTACGAAGGGCGCCTCTCATAGCAATGACGGACCGAAGTCATAAATTAACAATTAATATCAAAAACACCAAATTTCTTAATCCCCCCCACCAAATACACTACTATCTGGAACCGGAACATGGCGCCCGAAAACCGTCTGAAACTCAATTCAAGGAGAACTCCCCTATAATCCTTTATAAGAGAAATTCAGTTCCAGGGTGAGCACAAGTCCAGTGACACCTCCCAATCCTTTTCAGGTCTGTATCACGGGAATTCTCTAACACACGCAATATATAAGAGCCACAATCACTATAGAACAATGCAAAGTAACGGAATGAAAAAGATGCACAACCGTGCATTGCATGACATACATTCATCACCGACGTTACCAGGAAATTATAAAAGTAAATAATTGGACAAAAAAAAAAAAAAAAACTCTGTATAGGAAAAAAAAGTTGAATCTAGTGTGCCACCAAATCGGAATAGATCATCTTACTCTTGTTCAGAGTATACCTGTGTTTGGAGTTACATTAACAAAGTCATTTATAGCCGTACTTCTGAAAGTCTATACATAAATACACAAATTCTGTCAATTGTGTTATCAGAATGTTGAACAAAATTATGCTCAATGGCCAAATAATATCGAAGATTAGATACATATACTAAGTAAAATATTTTAGAAAATTGACCAAGTATTGGATAGTCAAAGCTGAAATTGACAGAAAAAAGTGGCAACCCTTCCACACACTAAACCAGCTTGAAAGAGGCAGACATCACGTTCATAAGGAGGTAACTCAATAACAGAATTGGGGATTGACCAGTTTAGAAAATTTAATGATATAAAAAAGAAAAAAGTAGAAAGTATTACATAGAGACTAGACAAATGTTAATTCTTATGGAACACAGTACTTTTTGTCAACTGATTAGTGGAGCCAAGATTCAAGTATGTTTGTTTATAGAAAGTTAAAACTAAATAAACACAGAGAGCGGAAATATATAATGCAGCGATTTATGAAGATGGGCGACACTCTGCAAGCTCGAGGTGAATAAGACCAAACATACAGATCAACTATGATCAAGGAGGCGCAAACTGTTATATTCATAGAATCAATGCATCAGATCTGGGTCTAAATTGTCTGACGGAGATTGTGTATCCTAGTTGGTTCAGATACACTGGAATTGCCAGCCATGCGGTTCCCTGAGTAAAAGGACTTATTTTCTATCCACAAATTCTGAAAAAGAATGAGAAAAACACTCAGACCATACCAACCATGGCAATTCACACAAACACAAAAGCCACCTTCAATTTTACCTTTTACAAGAACAATTCAAGACTATACCTATGGGCACACGTCACCCATAAAAGATCCCCCCACTTTCCTATCCACCATATCACAGTAAAACATAACAAAAACAAACCAAACATAACCACAACCAACAACAAGTCTCCAACCTGTGCGCCTCACTGGCTTTGCTAAGCAGTGCAAAGAGCTGCATCTGCTTAGGTAATGCTAGATCAAAGAAATACTCAACGCCACTTCCTCCCCACACAGAGTCCTTAAAACATATCTGAATTAAAGTTGATTTTTCATTCCTTTCAATTTATACATAACGTTTTTCATATCGAAGTGAGAGGTGAAAGCCATGGATAAACACCAGATTTGTTCAAGTTAGTCTTCTCAAGTTTCCTAAACATTGGATATACTGTATTGATTTTCACACCCAGAAAATTGTGTTCCTCAATCAGTAAGTAGATCGTCCATCATAAATTGAAGGAGAAAGGAAAAAATGTCCCATTGCAATAATTAACCCTGAAAGAATTATTTGTCCAGAAAGTCACGTCTTTTTTCAGAAGGAATATGTCTGATAGACAATGAGCTACAAGAGAGTTGTGGGTTGGTGTTCAGGATCTATTGAGTAAAGTCACCTATGGCACGAGCCACAGGTAAATACTTTTACTATTGGTAGGATCTCATCGTTAATTATGGCAAATTAAAAGATACTATTAGGGTGGAACATAGTAAATTCACCCAGAAACTCTAAATTGATCAAAAAATGTTAATATTTAAACTTCATCAATTACTTATAACTTTATTAAATGTTCGGCAACATAGAGTTCTGAACTATTGTTCCGTCGCAACTGACTCATAGTAAGAGCTTAAGGCACTTAAGGTTGGTTGGATGGATTGCTGGCACTAGATAAACAACTCAACACCAATGTCCATATTTTCCTCTTTCTCTTGGTTTGACCTGGTTCCCAGTACAACACTCATTCTCTACAATATCCTTACGACAGGCACATTATACTTCAATAAACACAAGCGAAGAAAAACATGAGCTACTCACCAGGCAATAGAGGCATTTAGAGACAACACCTCAGTAGGGAAGTCGGCCCTATATGTGCTTAATATCCGAATGAAAATGAGTTAGCGTCATAGAGCGTAGAATACCTATCTGAGGAACTAGAAATGAAAGGTGCGCATCGATCATAAATTTGCAAAGCGGAACAAAAAGTTCATATGAGAGCAAAATGGCGATATCATGACACATCTTACAAGTTTATTCACCCACCTGGAGCTTATCCATATCCCGGAACGCAAATTTTCAGGCTGGCCGGAACTGATAAACAACATTGATATCTCATACATCGTGTACTTCATATGTTAAACTACATATTTATAGATCTCTTGAATCACTTTAAGTTAGTATGTAGGGTATAGAATGCTACTGCGTCGTGATGCAGCGTCTGTGCACCACGTTGTTGTCGCAACTGGCCGAGGAATCGACGATACTCGCACGAGGTCAGAGAGAGGGTTCTTCGGGCATTTTCCCCCTCGGAACTTGAATGAGTTCTAAACTGGTCAATGGATGATTGAGGTTCACGAAAATGTTCCAGCCCTCCGGTGTCAGTGGGTGCTAGAGGTGAGTCGAGACCCGTCCTCTGCGCAAAAAAAGAGCAGTTTCAGTGCATCTTTAACCGGCCAGACGAGACGAGACCCAAATAGGCCATCTCTCCAGCCCAGCGGTTACCCCATCTGCTAGAGGAGAACCAATGGTCGGAGGAACACAGACACCCACATACATAGACTCTCCCTGCCCCTTGTATTTTCTCCAAGCTTTAGTTTAAAGGGATAAAGTTGCATGTAGTTGTTTTCACAGCTGTTCCTTCACTGTTCCTTTTGAAAATTTTAATTTTTTTTTAACTCAGTGCTTTGTCTATGCTTAGAAAGTGTGTGTCAGTCTTTGATATCTAGCATAATTAGGGGCTGAATCAGAGTGAAACATGGGAATACTAATGGCCTTAGTAAACACACCAAACATGCAGCTTGATGAATCTGAAGCATTAGTATTGTTCAAGAGATACCTTGCTATCGGGCAGCATACCAACCACACCTCATGTATGGATTCCACATTCCGCTCATCAACATGCGCACTTGGAACTTCCCAACACCCTACTTTATTTAACTATCCCCTAAAATCCTTATTTCGCTATTTATCTTTTCCTATTCTGTTCGCTCAGTCACTGCCACAACACTAGCTGCGTTATGCCCTTCTTAGTTAACTTATACATATTCCTAGACGGCCTCGCCCCCTATTGCTAAGGTCTAACTGTAGCTACTTGCTCCACTTATTTACAGAGCCACCTTATACAGAGTTAGGAAGTAAAAGTTGTAACACAGTAATCCAGCGATAAAGAGTTTCACAATAGTCAGATAGAACAATGGGTCACAGTCATTTGTAGCCTTGGACTGATTTATCTACATGTTCTTAAACTAATACTATTATCTAGAAGGGGAAATCTGCAAATATTATGATATCTATAGATAACACTTAAGATAAACCTAGAGTATCATTAGATTATGTTATTTCTAAAATACACATGTATAATATTATTAACAATTATCCATCAGAATACAGATTACGATGTACTTGACCCCAGTTATAATGTATCATAAATGACCACTTAATTATATATGTAGAATGAATCAGTTGATAACTGTATATTCTACTTATATTAAAGCACATTGTACATCAAATTTCATTCAATAATATAAATAAAACTCCGATAATATATATTATAACAACAATAAACCACAACATTACTACCAGCATGTGTGTGTGTAATAGGCTACTGTTTTCATAGCTTGGTTTATACCATATATATATTGTTCCATCTGTATTGTCACTTATCTGCTTGAATGTTAGTTAATACTAATTTATTCTACAAACATTATAATTATATGTATATATAAACTATGCACTCTCTCACAGAGGAAATATGTACTTATACCATTCTAGGCCAACCTAATATTTTATATCTAACTCGGAATACTATAGTAATATTTCAGTTTCAACTATAGAAATATATAACATGACAAGTACGTTATAGTATTCTCAGCAAGGAATTTGGGTATCAATCATCGTAGCGATACAGTAAAGCTGCTTGCCTCTAGGAACTCTCGTTAAAATTAACTGCCAATAGATCAACATTGAAGAAGACTCTGTTCGTTAAGAGGAGAACCAAAGCTGAAATCCTTGCATAATTGTTCAATCCTGAGGCCTCCATTACTATGTAGTGATAATTACGTGCATCTCATGATTTATTAGATTCATTTAGTATAGCTCAGCGTGTGGGCTCTTCAGATAGATTAGAATTACAACCTTTGTGAACAGATAATATGGAGAGTATTGATATAATGTCAGATCAAAGGAATGATCACTTCGATATCACGCATGCACTTACTTATTCAAAATGTACCTAGTATTATATATAATAGGATCTATGCGGTACTCTGGTAGGGCTATAGAGTGTCCAAACCAGGATTAAATTTTCACTTGTCATTATCTAATTTATATTTTATTTATATATTAATAAATTATCAATTAATCTGATGAGATTTATGAGGGAGTTTCATGCTGTATGGTAACTATTGTTCACACATCTTGTTTGTCTGTAACTATACACCCATAGCATAACTAATGCCCGTTATGTGTCCGTTCCCTTGCTCTACGGGAATATCTCATATAATGTGCCATATATCATGACATACTCTCTGCGCTTCTTATTGATATTTCATAAGTTCTATACTTGCATCCTGTTTACCTATTGTTTCTCTCAAAAAGGTTCGTCTAGTACACACGATAAGGTATATATAGGAGACTCTTATGCTGTAGCTCAATGTGGTGAATACTAGCTCACAACATGACTAGAAGAAATAGACAAGGATCTAGGTATAAAACTATGTCTCATCAACTCCCGTGTAGAGACAGATTGAATCATTTATAGTAGGAAAGACTTCGAACTTAGAAACAGCTTAAGTAAGGATCGGCTGTAAGAGGACTCCACGCAATGTCTTTCTACGGCCATTGATAATATGAGCCTGGATTGTATGGCGCACTCGAACTGGCAAAGGCGACGCTTTTTGTAGGACACTCAGACGCTCCAGGAACGCATGTTTCTTTACGTCGAGCTCATGAGTGGCGCACCAAGGCCAGATTCAGGGTCATAAGGGCGCTCGGAGAAGACGGACACAGGAGATACTTTACTTGCAACTTCATACATGACTTCCTCTGTACATCTGAGTTGCACAGTTGACAATTATACACAATCACCACACTTCGTCTCTGTATTAGAGGTGAAACAACCAATTTAAAAGACCTAAGGGTCAAAGGTTGAGAGGAAGGGTGTAAAAATCGGTAATTTCCAAGAAATTAAAGGAAAATATGGATTTCCTATGAATAAAACCTCTGATGCACAAACAACATCAATGCAATCATATATACCTCAAAACATACATATTTCATAATTAAGGGCACTTCTTTCTTAGAAATAGTTAGCTGTAGATAGGGACACGTCACCAGACACACCCAAGGAAAGATATAAAGTTAAAACAAAGGAAGAGAACAAATATATGAGTGTAACACTTAAGTTTGGCAAACACTCAAAAACGAGCCTTGAGAGAGACATCAACGAACAGAAGATTAGGATCACCAAAATATTAGAAAAATATTCGACGGAACAAGTTAAAGTAAGATAATGAAAAAAAAAATTCAGTCTAGTCTGAATCATAGGAGCCTAGTTTAGGATAAAACATAAATAGTCGAGTACTTTTTCTAAGAAAATTGAGAGTTGAGACTTAATGAAGGAAATGGATGCAGACTTCTAGAAAGACATTTGGGAAAGACTCACCCATAGGCTCAAGGATACAAGATATTGGTGGGTACGAGACTAGATAGTTCTCAAGAGGCATGGATATCCCCCAATTTAGTGAGGAAATTAAGCAGGCAATACAAAAAGCCAGAGTAGTTATACCCACCTAAAAGACCACCCAAAAACAAGAGCCCAACTAATACAAGAAATGGATATATACAGCAGAAAAATATCTATAAGAGCATTATATTAAATGAAATAAAAACGAGAGATACACGTACACACATCTTTCAAGTCCGATACTCTACAAAAAGAACGGAATTAGCAACACTAAGCAGAGCCCAAGGGCAGGCGGTACATTTTATACTTCCATTGAAAGCGGCACGTAAAACCATAATTAAATTTTTCTTCAAATACATATTTGGAATATCTCATGCTCTCTCTGATGGTACCTTATCAAATATATATTTAGAAAATATGTGTCTATTAGTAGCTATTAATGAATAATTAAGGCACCCTTGAGCTGACTCTTGGAATTAATATAAAACATCTTATCTTGGCTGAATGAAAAAAATCAACCAAGATACAGGAAGAGAATTAAAAGGAGTAAATGTACTTATCAGAAACACTGCCAACAACATATATACAGGTAAAAAAGACGAGCTGTGGTATACGAACCTCGAAGAAGCCAATATATTTAATGTCTATAGATGAGCAAGACTAACAGAACCCCCCCCCCAAAAATATAATAAAAAATCCAATGGAGGCGGTGAATGTAATTTTCCTCTCATTTGGTGAATGCTAAGCACAAAATCCGCGCCAGTTGAAAAGTCAAGGCAGCTGGATGCAATGTTAAATTTTATAATTTCTTTCCTATCTGCAAGCAATTGGTGCTCTTATTAAATGTGTTAACACTTTTAAATGCCGGCCCTTAGAGTTTAACTTACCACTTATTTTGTTCAGACATGTTGTAATTAATGTATATATGGGTGGGGACCATATGGTATTCATACTTTTGATTAATATAAAATTAAAGGGGAAAGATATGGAATTCCGAGAAGCATATTCAGGGTAACATACAGTTTATAACCAGAGGACATAATTCTGGAACATATGTGAGGAGGTATGACATTTATTTTGGGGGTCTTTTCCAGAACCCGGTAGCTCCCCAGCTAGTAGAATATCAAAACATGGGACGGGTGGAAAAACTACCAACACAACTGTTACGGGTTTCGTGGTCAAAGGCATGGCATTATATAGTGTGACAGTAGCATATTGCTGCCCCTATAAGAAGCAATACTCAAATCATTCAGCAAGAGCAAAATCTTTAACTAAGCGGACTGACGAGAAAAGATTACATGGATATTGCGCAGAATGACAAATGATTGTAATTGGGCGTGGCGGCCTTGAACTGGGGAGAGGGAAAAGGGACATTAGTGCCAGTCAAGATCTCCGAAAACTAAAAATAGCTATTGTCTGAATAATATACGCAAACACCAGTAAAAGATGCTAATATTAAGATAAAAGAGGCCCCAAGCTCCCTGTTGGATAGATTATAAAAATAAGCAGAGAAGGCGGAATAAAATCGAGGAAGGTAGCATGGCACCAGTTACTAATAATAAACCCTAAATAAAAGGGTAACTAAAGGATAATTGGAGATTATAATCCATAATTTCAATGGCTTTACTATAGTTACATATTTTAGGGCTCACTTCCATGCCTGGCGGAGCCAGGCCTCAACTTGGCTGGGCTATCACTCTTTTCCTTTACCCTTAGTGAGCTCAAGTGCGGTGATATTTGCCGAGCTAACCTACCACTCATATGGTGATACCTCAGAAGGATCGTGTCGCATTCTCATTTCACAACAATACAAGCATGATTATTAGAATCCCAAATTAGGGGTGTCTGCATTTCTCATGCTTGTAGTGACAATTATATAGCATAGCGGAAGAATTACTGTTATTTACTGCAGTCTTGCTGATATATGTAAGACATGCACTTGAATGCACCAGAAGTAGAAACCATCTGGAGTGAAATAAACAGGTTATTTGGCCGTATACTACATGTGAAAAACGTCAAACTTAGAAATATCTGGAAGATTTCACTGCAAATGGAACCTATGCGGGGATGATCTTATGCAAAAGGGACATATCTCTCTATAAGTTTGATAAATTATAGTCGGTCCATGGTTCAAAAATTAAGTGTTTTCCATCCGTTATCATCTATCTAATCTATCTATTCTAATCATCTATTGCTCTAATAGGTGAGAAATTAGAAATATTTTTCCAACCGACACCTTAATAAGACTTAGGGGGCAATCTGCTTCTTCACCGGATCATTGGTATTAAGTCTCATCAGTATCAACTAAAAGACCCTCCATAGCCTATGAAGGGCTTGCTCCAAAAATGTGTGATTGGGGCGTAGCATTCTTCAGACCCACAGGAATTTAAATTTCACTCAAACAAATTGCATTAGAACCCATATTCGAGGCATTTACCAGAATTGTTTGCTATTTTTCAAATACACACCTACTCCACTCTATAGCTTGGGTAGTCCCTAGTTACTAAGACTATTGAAAGAGTCTTACAACTACGGCGCACACAAAACAATTATCCATTGACCCCAATGCCTCTACTCAATGATATTCCCTGGCTAATTTACACATACATTGATAACATTCTACATCTTCTTGTTTTCTATTACTTTGGAAACGAGACAAGAGTGAAATATATAAGGTGTCAGGGAAAAGTCTGGGTCTTATGCTAACTTACCTGTGAAAACGAATTAGGGTAAAGCAAATCCAGTAGCGGAGATGAGGTCTGAATGGGTGCTCCAAAGTAAGGACACATTTTATCATTAGTTACCTTTATACTAAGGGATATGTAATACAACTCCTGTCTTTGTTGGAAATCTATAAATCAGGATTTAGGGTTCTGGGAAACAAGACAGGCTCCTCTGNCAGTTGGATCCCGGGCAACCTAAGGAGGTAAGTTTGAAGGATGGCTGTCAGGCTCCGTCAGATTCTGTGTACTGAGAATATTTAAGACTGCAGCCATTAGTAGCTGGGCTGTTTTTCTAGATGCTCGGCCTTTATTGTTATGGGCTGTCCTAGGCTGATATTCCTGGTAAACTTTCCAATCTGAAGTGAACACTCAACCATTCACACCCTTCATTTCTTCCTTCTTTCCTCCTTCCCCTTCCCTCTCTCCCTCTCTGCATCTCTCCTGTCATTCCTCCCCATCTTTTATTTTCATTCTGTGTGTACACATCTGTACATGTATATGTGAAGGCCAGAGGTCAACATCAGGTGGGTTCCTCTGTCACTTTCCACATTATTATTATTATTATTATTATTATTATTGTTGTTGTTGACAGTAGCCCACTGACCCTGTGCTTACTGATTGGCTGGCCAGTGAACTCCTGATTTCCTCCTGTCTGTTCCCTCCATTCCCCAAACACCAGAGCTCCAGATGTGCAACACTCTGCCTAGCTTTTTATGTGGGTCCTGAGGATGTGAACTTCGATTTGCAAGCTTGCATGGCAGCCATTTTACCCACTGAGCTATCCTCCCAGGGATACCATCTTTTTTTTAAAATTTTATTTATTTTTGTATGTGTATGAATGTACTGTCTGCATGCAGGTCTGTGCACCCGTGTTGTGCAATGCCGCGGAGGTCAGAAGAGGGTCTCAGATTCCCCTGGAACTGGAGTTCTCCTGGAATTGGAGTTACAGATGGTTCTTAGCCGCCATGTGGGTTCTGGGGATCGAACCCAGGTCCTCTGCAAGAGCAGTCAGTGCTTTTAACCGCTAGGCCATCTCTCCAGCCCAGGGATACCATCTTTAGAGAACCGTGGTCGGAGGAACACAGACACCCACATACATAGACTCTCCCTGCCCCTTGTATTTTCTCCAAGCTTTAGTTTAAAGGGATAAAGTTGCATGTAGTTGTTTTCACAGCTGTTCCTTCACTGTTCCTTTGTAAAATTTTAATTTTTTTTTTTAACTCAGTGCTTTTTCTATGCTTAGAAAGTGTGAGCACAGGGGCTGGAGAAATGGCTCAGCAGTTAAGAGCACATGGCAGCTAACAACCCTCTGTGACTTCAGTTCCAGGAGAACCCAACACCCTCTTCTGATCTCTGTAGTCACTGCACAACATGGATGCCCTTATAGACATGCAGGCAGTACATTCTTACATGTAAAATAAAAATAGTAAATAAAATATTAGAAAATGTGAACATCTAACTAAAGATTATTATTAATAGATAACATTTATGTATAATGTTTTAAAATATGTGTGTATTGCCCAGATACTTAGCCTTATTAAATGTTTGAATGTGAACGGCCACAGACTCTCTTGGCCATTTTTCAGCATAATTATATATTGTGTATTGTCACTATGCTGTATAATACATTTCTCAAACATTTTCCTTGTAACTAAAATTTCACAAATATTACTCAGCTTTTCTACTTGAAACTTGGAAAGTTTATTAGAAAAATGAGTTTTGTCCAGCAAGATGGCTCAGTAGGTAGAGTGCTTGCCTCCAGGCCTGTTAATACGAGTTTGAGAGACCCACTTGTTAGAGGAGAAAACCAAATCCTGCAAATTGTCATCTGACCTCCACATGTATTCTGTGCTATGTATGTAAGAGCCAGAGTTCGTGCATGAACATAAGGAAATCCGTTTTCATCAGACTCGAACAGAGATTTATCCTTATAATGGATCTTGGACTTTGTGTCACAGGATTAAATTTCTTTCTTTAAATTTTATTTTTAATTTATTAATAAAATTTGCTTTTTGGGAGTTTCATGCATGTATGTAACATGTTCTGATTACTCACACCCAACTTGTCTTATTTTCCTCCCTTCTCTACAGATCTCTTTGCCATATTCATGACTTTTGGTTTTGTATTCTACTGCATTTGACCAGGGTCTCTGTGTTACCACGGGTTTGGAACTCTGAGTGCTAGTGGGCTCATCAGTGGATACACATCTGGATCCATTGCCTCACCCTCTTCCAGAATCTTTTAGGTGCCATTAGTTCAGCAATAAGTGGCAGGGCCCCACGAGTCTTTACTCCATCTTTAGCTGATTGTTGGCTGGGCAGTTTTCTGTAGGACCAGTGCCAGTAACTGCAGTTCTTGTGAGCTCATGAGTATCATGGCCATGTGGGGCTCGGAAGATAGCATTCACAGCTCTTCTTCTGTCTTCCTGATCTTCCATTCTTTCCATCCCTTCTTCTCTGGTGATCCTCTGCCTTAGGGGGTGTTATAAATGTCTCCATGAGGGCCGAGCCCTCAGATGTCACTTCTCAGAGTCTTCTGCAACTAATGATTTCTGCACTGATCTCTGTTCACTGCAGAGAAAAGCTTCTCTGATTAAGGCTCAGAGTAGGGCTTTTTGGTGGCTGCTCTGTTGGCTTACCTGTAGCAGGAGAGGGCATCCAACTGAAGAGTTTTTAAACCTTAGTCTTTTGGGTATATCTTAACATTTAGCCTCAGTTTTTGAAATAAATTACTTTTCACAAACTTGTGACTTTAAATTAAATGAATAGTTTTGATTTATCCTGTGGAAATCTAAGAATGCAGAGAATAATTTTTTTTCTTGGCATTTTGCATTCTGTTTTATTTTCTTGATTATTAGTGAGTGTGTTCTAAAAGGAACTGGAAGGAAGACAAAGTTTTAAAAAGTATTTTTTATTTTATTTTATGTGTGCAAGTGTATTTCCTGCATGCATGTAATTGCACCTATGTTGTACAGTGCCTGGGGAGGTCACAAGAGTGTGTCAGATCCCTGGGAACTGGAATTACAGACAGTTGTGAGCCTCTATGTGGGACTGGGAATTGAACCTGGGTCTTCTGCAAGAACAGCTAATGCTTTTAACCACTGAGCCAGTTCCTCCAGCCCAAGGACACTTAAGTATTATGTGACGAATTTTTATTATCTTCAATTTAAACGAGTTACTTGGAAACATGTCCTTGTTCAGAATACTTTATTCTGCCTCTGGAAGTAGTAAATTCTTAATTGGACTTTGTCCTAAAAGTTAACTGCAAAGGAGATACTTTTTAATGTTGTAAGCTCCCATTTTTTTTGTTTGTTTTTTGGAGACAGGGTCTCCCTGAGTCCCCAGCTGGCCTAGAACTCACTACGTAGACCACACTGGCTTTGATCTCACAGCGATCTGCTTGCTTCTTCCTCTCTCTCTGCCTCCTGAGTGTTAGAATTAAAGACATGTGCCACTATGCCTGGAAACTCCCAATCTTTAAAACTCTTTTACCTATTCCCCCAAATGCCTGCCATGAAGGTGTATTTCGCTTTCTCCCCCTAGTACTGTATAGATATTTTCAAATACTCTGTATGTTTTCCTTCACCTCAAACACTATCAGCTCCTGTCCTGATACCTCACCTGTTTTCTTTATTGGGCTTCTGCTGTTACAAGTGACCAGACTTGGGTTAGAGGCTTGGGCTTACTGTATTTTTCTTTTTTCTTTTTTTAACCAGTTGAGAGAGTGCAAAGCAAGCTTTGCACTCTATTGAAGTGGAGCCATTCTCCATTCTTCCCTTGGGTCATATTGCTTTGAGTGAATTCTGATTGGATTCTAAGAAGTCTGCTTAGGAAGTAGCCTTTCTGTGGGAATACAGAAATTCAATTTTGCATTTCACTGCTGAATTATTTTTTTTCTACTTTAGTGGTTAGAAGGTCAGAAAAAATGGTCCAGCAGAAAAATGAAAAATTGAACTAATTGTTCTGTGGGAATTGTTCATGTAGACTGGAATGATAATGTTTACCAGGGGCCATGTGGGGAATGTGTTAGAATTAAAGCCTTTGGCCTGTCACAGCACCTCTGGGAGGCTTACAGGACTGGAGACCATCTAGGATGAGACCACTGGAGAATGCTGCCTTGGTGATTCTGATGCAGCCACCATCCCGTTTCTCTTTATCTTATGACACCTGCGATTTCCTACTTAATTTGCTCTTTCAGTAGCCTTTGTAAATAAACAGCCCCCTCTACTTAGTAGTTAAAAAAAAACATTCTTAAGATTATAAAAAATTTTTTTTTATTATTATTTATTTATTTATTTATTTATTTATTTATTTATTTATTTTTGTATGTGTATGAATGTACTGTCTGCATGCAGGTCTGTGCACCCGTGTCGTGCAATGCCGCGGAAGTCAGAAGAGGGTCTCAGATTCCCCTGGAACTGGAGTTCTCCTGGAATTGGAGTTACAGACGGTTCTTAGCCGCCATGTGGGTGCTGGGGATTGAACCCGGGTCCTCTGCAAGAGCGTCGGTGCTCTTAACCGCTAGGCTATCTCTCCAGTCCCCATTCTTAAGATTATAAAAGGGCATCTGATTCTTATAAATGCCTTGTTCAAACTATTACTCAGGTTCTGCCTTTCATTTTTTTTGTTAAATGTTGATTCGAAGAATTGAAATTATTGTACTGTTAATAGCATTGTTATTCTAAAATTTGCAGGTCCAATATGAAGCTTTGCAGACATTATGTTCAGCTCCTCCATCCGATGTCCTCAACTGTGAAAACTGGACCACTCTCTGTGAAAAACTGACCATGTCTCTCTCCAATCCAGATCCTTTGTTTAATGTGAGGAAATGGTTGTTAAGATGTTCTTCAGGGTCCAACTAGAATATGCTAGTCTATCTGGACAGCAGCTCTATCTGAACAGCAGCTCACCTGTGGAGTTTCAGTCTCAGCTTAGATCATTAGCATGCCCCTTTTCAGGAAGCACTGTTTATAATATAATTCAAAGTGTGCTCAGTTTCACTTTTCTTTGCGAAATAATAGACTCTTAGCTTTGTGCATGTTGTTTTGTCTTGTGAAGGGACATCCAAGTACTTGGTTCTTATTTTAAAATTATGATAAATGCTTTAAAACTTTATGATTATGAAAACTTGAACTTAAAATAATTTCCAATTAGTTATAAAAGATTCATATAATTTTACTCCTGGATTTTAGTGTTTATGTAGCTACTGTTCCGAAGAAGCTAGAAAGGTAACAGTTTATAATAAAGATGAATTACAAAGTAAATATAGAAAAATACCTAAAATTATGAAATTACAAAGTTAGTACAGTGTGATTATGTAAAAATTAATAAACCAAGAGACTCCCAAAATTATATAGGTTATTGTTACAGCCCTTGATTGCCTCCTAGAACTTAAAGGTAATTCCCTACTGCTGAAGACAGGACATACTTCAGACACAGGACTTGGAGCAATGGAGCTGGAACCGACCTCTCTCAAGGCTAGGTCTCGTGGTTTTAGAGCATACTATGCAAGCTGCTAAGGCACAACATCAATCAGTGGTCCAACCACAGTTTTAAGGCCTAATAACCACAACCGTGAACAGCCACAGCAAACTATATTTGTGGTATTAATGGCATTTTTATCTTGGAGGTGAATCTAATTGGATTTAAAACCCACTCAATGAGAGGGAACTAATGAGTGGTACTGTAAACATAGCCAAATACACATAGCTGGAGAGTTCATAGACCTTAGAGAAAACCCCAAGTATGTCACATCCCTAGATAAATATAATTTCTTACTCTGTGCTAAATACCGATCATTATATTTACAGACAAATATGCCAGTTACCTCTCATCAAAGATGCTTCTCTTGTAACACATGGCTACTATTATAGAGTTTCACAAGGGGTCACACACAGAGATTGTCTGTGAAATGCCCAGTCCTAGGTGACACATCTACAATGCAACCTCTACACCTAAGGCTTATGGAACACAGAACAAGGGGTAGAAAGAATACTAATGCATCTCTCAACTCTCATCAATGAAGCTCCCTCACTTAGCAGAGGTCCATGAACAGAAAAGGACACAGATGGCCAATGTGTAGAGCATAAGAGGCCTCACAGTGTGGGTCCTTGGACAGGTTTCCCGTATTAAACTTCATCCACCCAGGCCTCAGGGACCATTGTGGAAGAGGGGGCAGAAAGATCGTAAGAGCCAGAGAGGAGGCACATGACTGGATTGAAATACAGTCTTACAGGCTCCTGGGACCTTGCTCATATGAACCTATAACAATGCTGTTAATATGCACAAGACCCATGCATACCTAAGCAGACAGAAATCCATCATAGAGGTATGGAAATGGGCAGCAGGACCCAGTCTTAGCAGAGGAATATTGGTAGCTGATTACTACTGGGTGAGGAGCAGCTTATCTTAAAGGGAGGGACTCTAAATAGGTTGACTAGATCTCAGTGGGTGAACCTGCACTGAAGGACATTTGAGAACACTAAGTTGACTCGATAGACTTAACTGTCAGTGACAGAACTTGTGAAGTCCACTGGAGGGGCTATGGAAGGGTGCCAATGGAGAGAATGGAATATAAAGATGATTAAGTTGTTCTGTATGAAATGCATATATAGTCAATAAAAAGATAAAAAATGATATACAGCTAACTTTTCAGGAACTACCATATAATAAGATCAAGCTCTGTTTAAAAAGTACCGTAATTCTACAAATGTCCCTGGTATGAAGCAAAGGGTACTGATTGCACTTTGGGATTCATATTTTGATACAAGTTGGATTTTGTTTGTTTGATTTCTTTCTTTTTTTTTTTTTTTGAGTTACTGGGGACTGGACCCTAGGCCTGTGACTGCTAGGCAAGTACTCTACCATTGACCTGCATCCCTAGCCCTTAGCTGTATTATTTTAAAGGAGGGAGGTCTTTTTCTTTCTGATTAATATATTGATGAAGAACACTGCCTTTGAAGCTGATAATTGTGTTTTGTACACAATGAAGTTTTTTTCAAAAGTTACATTTACTGTTAAAATAAGTATTGAATATCTACCTTTTGAGTCATTCTAGTTTAGAAACTTTGTGCCTTGAACAAGATAGAAATGTCTTTGCCCCTTGGGAACTTATAGGTACACAGCAGGTGAAAAGTTATGGGAAAACCTAACATATATAGATACATTTGTCTATTTTAAACCTATCACTGCACCGTCAGTGGAGATAATACTAGACCAAGGAGCAGAAATGGTTTGGGAACTACTTTGTTACTTAGATCAAAAGCAGATGTTTACCTAATACTTGGATGCAGTTCAAAGTGACTGACACCAGAGGGCATTCTAGACTTCTATAAAAACTGGGGCCGGAGAGAGCCTAGCGGTTAAGAGCACCGACTGCTCTTGCAGAGGACCCAGGTCCTATCCCCAGCACCCACATGGCGGCTAAGAACCGTCTGTAACTCCAATTCCAGGAGAACTCAGTTCCAGGGGAATCTGAGACCCTCTTCTGACCTCCGCGGCATTGCACGACACGGGTGCACATACATGCATACAGTACACTCATACACATACAAAAATAAATAAAATAAAACTGCTTAAAAAAAAAAACCTTTGGACTTCAATAGAAAAAGGATATTTTAGGGTCATGGTTAACATTTCAAAGCTATGAAGAAACTAGTTATAACTTTGCTTGTATTTTTCCCCTTATTTGACAAAAGAGCATTATACTTGAATAGATTTCTTTTATTTTAGAAATTACATCATAAACACAGTAAATTTTCTAACCAGTTAGTGCAAGTTATTCTATTTAACCGTTATAGATTACTGTGTAGGTAGTAGGTTCAGTTTTATCACTTGAGTTAACACATTGGAAGCACAATTGTTGTAGAGAAAAATGGTAATGGAATCAAGTCATTTTGGAATAGGAAACAAAGCATGGCCTTTTGTGCTTCATCCAAATTACTAAGTTGGATTGTTTCTTTGTTCTATAGAATCTGTATGTGCAAACTGAGTGAAAGGTACAGTAGATGAAAATGACAGGTGCTTATTAATTATTATAACTATAGGGGCTGGAGGGATGGCCTAGCTGTTAAGAGCACTGACCGCTCTTGCAGAGGACCCTCGGGTTCAATCCCCAGCACCCACATGGCGGCTGAGAACCGTCTGTAACTCCAGTTCCAGGAGAACTCCAGTTCCAGGGGAATCCGACACCCTCTTCTGACCTCCGCAGCATTGCACGACATGGGTGCACAGACCTACATGCAGACAGTACAGTCATACACATAAAAATAAATAAATAAACAAACAAATAAATAAATAAATAAATAAAAATTAAAAAAAAATTTAAACAGACTTCCCCAAGTATTTAATAGCGTTTGTTTGGTAGGAATGTCTTGAAGTTAACAGAAAATATCTTTGGCCATTTGTGAAAGTATTTATTGGGAGTATATTGACCTAGCTGATATAAACGAGATTATTAATTTTTCCTGTCGATTAGAATATTTAAGACAGACTTGCTTTTATTATTTTTTTACAGGCTTGCTTTTATTTAATGGATACCATTAGGATTAATCTTTTCATGATATGTAAGAGGGATAAGTAAATTGGTAGTAGCAGAGGCCATTTTAAGTTTCCAGTAGTGTCAGGTACTGTTCCAACTACATTTCTCAGTTTCTTTTGTGATAGTTTCTATTCTGAGTTTTATTAAAGTGAACGTTAAAAATATCATGTAGTATTTTTTTTCCAAGGAATAAGCACAGTTACTAGAAAGGATCCTAAATGTCTAATTAGTGAAATTAAATTTAAAGAAACAATTCTTAGACACAGAAATGGATGGTCTTTTATGATTTAGCATGCCTACTGTGCTCCTGGTTGGCTAACACCTCTAAGACCTTAGAGTTCTCCATGCAAGCCCTCTGTCTCATTTTCCTAGGATCAGATTTTATCCATCTTTCCACCTCCAATGTCATTACTTACCATTATCAGATTCTGTATCAATGCATTCTTGTCATTTGTTTAGCTATTAGTTGTCATTAACTTTACTTTGTGTTGAACAAGAATGTGCCTTTTTGTATTAAATTTGTATTGCTTGCATGTAGTTAAGTGCAGCCATGTCATAAAGTGCCCGTGGAGGTCAGAAGAAGGCATAAGAGGGCATTGGATCCCCTGGAACTGGAGTTACAGACAGTTGTTAGCTGCCATGTGGGTGCTAGGAATTGAACCTGGGCCCCCTGCAAGCACTGAGTCATCTCTCTAGCCCTGAATGTGTGCTTTTTTGTTTTGTTTTGTTTTTTTGTCTTTTCAAGACAGGGTCCTCCTGTAGTCCCAGCTGTCTTGGTTCTTGCTATGTAGACCAGGCTGACCATGAACTCATAGAGGTCCACCTGCTTCTGCCTCCCGAAGTGCTGGGATTAAAGGTGTGTGCCATGACACCCGGCTTGAATGTGCCTTTTTAAGTAGACATAGCTTTCATCATATTTCTGAGTAGCTTATTTTGTGTTTATATTCTGTTTAAGATGTGGAAATGTTTCACCTGTGTTGTAAGAATCTCAGATGTAAGTCTTCTCTTCATTTCCATAGGACCGGATTTTAAGATTCTATGCACAGACGTTTACATTCTCACCGTTACATATGACCAAGGAAATTTATACAAGCTTAGGTATGTTTATTAAATCACTTAACATGTTTTTCTTCAGAAAAAATATATAGGAAGGATTGGAGAGATGAGTCAGAGGTTAAGAGCATTGGCTGCTCTTCCAGCAGACTCGGGTTTGGTTCCCAGCACCCATATGGTGGCTAACAGTCATCTGTAACTCCAATTCCAGGGATCTCATGGCCTCTTCTGGCCTTCATAGGCATTGCATGACACAGGTGCAATTACATAATACAGAAAAACAAAAAACAACTCATAGACATAAAAAGAAAGAAACACATATAAGAAATGGCTTTTCCTAGAAAGCGTTATGTGTTTTAATGGTTGTATATTTTCACTTTTCCTTTTCAGCAAAATATTTAGAGCTGTACTTTCTTTCAAGAGAAAATCACATTCCTACTCTTTCAACCGGAGTAGACATAACTAATGCCAATGTGATCCACTTACTTAAAAAGGTATCTATTTGCTACAGTGTACTTTTATAGTGTAGGTTGATATTTAAGAATTCTAATATTTTGAGAATTGTCGTACACTGCTTGTAGGTTCGTCTTCTAAATGAGTATCAGAAAGAGGCTCCATCTTTCTGGATTCGTCACCCCGAGAAGTAAGTCCCCTTACCCATGCAAATGTAAAATGCACTGCTTAGACATTTATAAAGTGAGAGTAGAGAAATGATCTTATTTGACCTATGTGGTTAGAAGTGATTAAACAGGTTTTCTTTGTTCTTGTTATATTTTGTACTTAGCTTTGTCAGTGGCTCTACCCAAGTTCCATTTTTTTTTTTTTTAATGTCACTCACCACAACAATGTGAAAGTAGCATGTTGAGGTCTTAGGTCTTAGTGGTGTTTACAGCTTGGGGAAAAGTTCTTCTAAAATTCTAATAAGGTTTGCATCTCTGAGTCTAAATATGAGAAGTTAAATTTGGAGAGTGAGTGTCAAAGTAGAAAGAACATATACTTTTAGAATAGATAAATTGAACGTGAATCTTAACTCTGACATTTACTGTAATATATAAAAAGATTCTAAAGATTATATTCTACTTTATTATTCCAGAAATATAATGGCCATTATTGGTACTGTTTGTACTAACCTTTTTTTTTTTCTCAAACCAACTTTTTTCCCAAATGCTAAGGTATATGGAAGAAATTGTGGAGAGCACTTTGTCCTTGCTATCAGTTAAGCATGATCAAAGCCATCTTGTCTCACAAAAGATTTTGGATCCCATCTATTTTTTTGCATTAGTTGATACTAAAGCTGTGTGGTTCACAAAGTGGATGGTAAGTAAAAATGGAGTGTTTTTGCCTTGTCATTTTAACAGATAGCCAGCGTTTGCATGCTTAATGTGTGCTGAGTTCTAATTAATGTTCTACATGTGTTAATGTATTTAATCTGTATAAACATGTATGAGGTGGTAGGTGTCAATACCCTTTTTCAGAAGTGTCATCTAAAACCTGGAGAAGTTCACTTGCCCAAGATTGTTTGCTAGGAAGTGAGAGTCATAATGGGACTTTATTTTTTTATTTATTTATTTTTTTTGGTCTTTTTGAGATAGGGTTTCCTTTTTAGTCCCAGCTGGCCTGGAGCTCGCTATGTAGACCAGGCTGGCCTTGAACTCAAAGAGATCTGCCTGCCTCTGTTTCAGGAGTGCTGGGATTAAAGGTGTGCACTACCATGCCCAGCTTCATACTGGGACTTTAAATGGTGATTTCATTTAAATTTATTTATTTATTTATTTATTTATTTATTTATTTATTTATTTGAAACAGAGTCTCCCTATAGCCCCAGCTATATATCCTGAGTGCTATGATTAAAGGCATGTACCACCACACCCAGCTTACAGACTATCTTAGCTGCCATGTGGGTGCTAGGAATCGAACCCAGCAAAAGGTTTTGATTAACCTTTGATGAAAGCAGTTTTTAATAAACTAAAAATTCTAGTATCCAGAATTCTGAAGTGTGTGATGATGCTGTTTCTTTCATTCTTTTATTATTTTTAAATAAAATAAAGAAGCAAAAATTAAATAATAAGTTCTGATTATAATTTTGCTAAATAAAATACTGTAGTTTTGCCCTGGTTTTCTCCAATGGTTATGTGTACATATATTCGTTTATTTATTTATTACACTAAAAAAAAAAAAAAATAAAATTGGAAATTATTATTTAAAAAATAATATTGGTAAAAGCTGGGCATGGTGGCTCATGCCTTTAATCCCAGCACTTGGGAGGTAGAGGCAGGTGGATCTCTGTGAGTTCCAGGCCAGCGTGGTCTACAGTGAGTTTCAGGCAGGTAGGACCCTTGGTCTCAAAGGCCAAATAATAATATAATAATAAAAATGATACAATAATAATAATAATATTGGCGTAAGTGATTACAATGCTGTCTTGGAACATTTTAGCCTTTGCAAAGTTCTGCACTTGTAGATAGCATGAACCTTTAGTATAAAATCTGTAATTTCTTCCTCCCTCTTACATATTCTCCTTGGGTTCTGTCATACACTAGCAGGTGGGTTTGCTCTTCTGGAGATAGTTTTTAAACTAGATTATCCTAGAAATCGGGCATGAGTGATGGAATGTTCTCTTGACCCCCTGTCTTCACTGAATGACCCACACTATTTTTTATATAATTTGCATTTTTGTGATTACTACTGTTATAGTTCATTGTTCATAGGAAATCCTGTTTGACATCGATTATGATATTTTAAATCTGAGATATTGTGCGATTTATGATGTTGGAAATGATGGAGGAAAACAGAATTTGAATGGCATAGCTTGAACATTAAATACCATTTCTCTTTAATTTTAGCATGCATATTATAGCAGAACTGCAGTACTAAAACTTCTTGAAAAGAAATATAAGTCTCTGGTAAGTCTACACATCTATTTTTATGTTGAGGAGTAATATCACAAGAAGATAACAGGAGAGAATATCTTAAATATTCAGGAGTTGAGTAGTGGTGATTGATACTGGGTGCTGAAGCAGTTCTTTTTAATGTGATCATAAACTACCATTCTATGAAACATAAGGGGATAAAAGTGGGGTCTTAAAATGCAGTCAGGATAACAGGAACTATGTAAGTGCATTGCAAATTGGACTACTATAAATAATAAGCTAGTTTGAGAGAAGTCATTTTAAAGTATTAACATGTAGTTTGATTCAGGTAAGGCATTAATAAGGGAATTACTTTTATAAAATACACTGATACATTGGGTGAAAGTGGCACCAAAAAGATTGAGTGACAAATGCTTTTGCATTTGTAAAAATTGGTTTGAATTATACCAGATACAGATGATTACTATAAAATGTGGTATACAAATTACATATGTTCATTAATATTATCAAATAATGTATAAGGGTACTGAAAGAAGTTGAAAAGAAGTCATTAAGAATGAGAAATATAAAAAAATGAAAAATAATAAATGACAAACATGAAAAAATGAAATTCATTAGAATATTTAAGAAGATAATATATGTGGTTTATGAATTTAGGTAGAACCTTAAGTTTAGAAGTTAATGAAGGAAGGATTCCTGGAATTATGGAGTTTTGGGTGATGGTAGCACAGCGTAAAATAATAAGTACATAGGCTGATCCTGTTACTAACAAGGATGAGAAGGGCTAGATGTGGTGGCACATACCTTTAATTGCAGCACTTGGGAGACAGCACTCTGGGACACGAGGCGCCGAGCTTGGTCACATAGTAAGTTTCCGGCTAGCTAGGGGCTTGCAGGAGGACCTTGTCTCGGAGACGAAAAAAAAACAAAAAACAACAAACGGAGCTATTCCTCCCCCATTGTGCAGAATTCACTCTCACCGTCACAGAGGCCCCCAGTGGAGGCATTTCAGAGGTTTCAGAGAGATGTGACTTGTAAAAACATCCTTTTCTTTTATTGGGCAGCTCAACCACCTCCTATTCATGCCAATTTCTGGCCTTGTGGCGGGCACCTGTATGCATGTGCATATATTTTATATATATATATATATGATATATATATGTTTTGTATATATATATATATATATACACATAGATTCACATACAAATTAATAATAATAGTGTTACTTAGGTTATGTTTATGTGCTTTTAAAATTTTTATTTATTATTTTTATTTTATGCATATATGCGTATTATCTGCATGTATTTAAGTACACCTGTGTCATGCAGTGCTCTTCAAGGACAGAAGAGGGCATTGAATTTCCTGGACCTGGAGTTACAGACTGTTGTTAGCTGCCATGTGGGTGCTGGGATTGGAACCTGGGTCTTCTGCAAGAACAGCCAGTGTTCTTAACCCTGGAGCCATCTGTCTAGTCCCACTTAGGTGCTTTGTAAAATATATATAATGTGAATGAGTGTATTGCCTACATGTGTGTAAGTGTACCTGTCTTGTGCAATGCTTGTGGAGTCAGAAGAAGGAGTCAGATTCCTCTGGAGTTATGGACAGTTGTTAGCTGCCATGTGGTTGCTGGGACTTGAACCCAGGTTGTCTGCAAGAGCAGTTACTGCTCTTAATTGTTGAGCCATCTCTTCAGGCCCCAGAAAGAGAGTTTTTAAAATTTATTTATTATTTTATGTGTAGATTTGTATTCCTTGCATGTATGTAAGTGTGTCTGTGTCATACATTGCCTGTGGAGGTCAGAGGGCATGGGATCCCCTGGAACTAGAGTTATGGATGGATGTTGGCTAACATGTGAGTTCTGGGAACTGAACCCAGGTGCTCTGCAAGAATAGCCAGTCCTGGACTGGGCCTGGTGGCACATTCCTTTAATCCTAGCACTTGGGAGGCAGAGGCAGGCGGATCTCTGTGAGTTCAAGGCCACCCGGTCTACATAGGGAGTTCCAGGATAGGCAGAGCTACAGGGGGACCCTGTCTCAAAAAGACCAAAAGACACAAGAGTAGCCAATCTTCTTAACAGCTGACTGCGGAACCATCTCTTCCGCCCTTGAAGTAGAGTTTTTAAAAAATTTTTAAAATTAATTAATCAATTAATATTTATTTATTTATTTATTTATTTATTTATTTATTTATTTATTTATATGAATGTACTGTCTGCATGGAGGTTTGTGCACCTGTGTCATGCAATGCCGCGGAGGTCAGAAGAGGGCGTTGGATTCCCCTGGAATTGGAGTTAAAGACGGGTCTCAGTCGCCATGTGGGTGCTGGGGATCGAACCCGGATCCTCTGCAAGAGCAGTCAGCACTCTTAACCACTAGGCCATCTCTCCAGCCCCTGAAGTAGAGTTTTTAAAGTTATGGGCACACTCTGATTTTTTTTCTTTATTTTTACAGCACATTTGAAATAAATAATAGTGATATTTTATTTGTACAGATTTTATAATTTAAATTTTAATGATTTTTTTTTACCGATAGTAGTTTTCTTAATTTTTAAGTTAGCGTATACAATGATGAGTTTCTATATGGTATTATATATGTCATTAGATTTTGACAACTTTGAATAACTTTTGAATTTTTGGACACAGAGTCTACATATTTCTGGAATTTAGAAGTTTTTATTATTTTATCAGATAACCACAGCAGTTCAGCAATGTGCTCAGTACTTGGAGTTGTGTGAAGCTATAAAAGCTGATGAACTTTTGGGCCATTCAAAGCTTTGTGGTAAGTATTATTTTCTCTATTATACACATTAAAATGGCATCTTTATTAATGAAATTAGCTTAGTAATGACTTAAAGTTTTTTGAAAATTTTTAAGAATAAAATTTTTATATATTTTATATTTATATTCACTATACATATACATGGTACCATATTATATGAGGACATTTTTTAAATGTATTTTTTACATTTACATGTATTTTGGCTGACATACGAATATAAAGTTGTACAAATTAAAAGGGTCACATGATGTTTCATGCATGTATACATTGTTTAAAGCTTAAATCTGCTGAACATGTCTGTCATTAAACATGTATAATTTCTTTGTGGTTAAAAGAAGACATTTTGCCAGGCGTGGTGGTACACGCCTTTAGTCCCAGCACTAGGGAGGCAGAGGCAGGTGGATCTCTGTGAGGTCAAGGCCAGCCTGGTCTACAGAGTGAGCTCCAGGCCAGCTGGGACTAAAAGGGAGACCCTGTCTCAAAAATACAAAAAAAGATATTTTAATGTAAGTGTGTATTATATATCGCGCATATTTCCCCCTTTTTCTTTCTTACCCTTCCTTTTACTCTCCTTTATTCCCCTAAGCTGTTTTTCTTCTACTTTTATATCATACATATTTGTATATGTATATGATTTTATATATCTATATGAAATAACATCCAAAAATAAAGAGAAAACATGGTATTTGTTTGAGACTGGCTTAATTTACTTAATATAATTATTTCCAGTTGAACTTATTTTCCTGTAAATGATATAGTTTTGTGACTGAAAATAAAAATCATTGTTTCTGGAGTTGGAGAAATGGCCTAGCAGTTAAGAGCGCCGACTGCTCTTACAGAGGACCCAGGTTTGATCCCCAGCACCCACATGGTGGCCGAGAACCATCTGAAACTCCAATTCCAGGAGAACTCCAGTTCCAGGGGAATCCGACACCCTCTTCTGACCTCAGTGGCATTGCACGACAAGGGTGCACAAACCTGCATGCAGACAGTACATTCATACACATACAGAAATAAAATTAAAAAAAAAAATCATTGTGTGTGTGTGTCCGTGTGTCCGTGTCCGTGTGTGTGTGTGTGTGTGTGTGTGTGTGTGTGTATCTCATTTTCTTTCACCATTGTTTTGTTTGAACACCCAGATTGGTTCCATAGCTTAGCTGTTGTGAATAGAGCTTTAATAAACATTGATGCACAAATATCTGTGTGATATGTTGACTGGGAGTTCTTTGAGTAAATACCCAGGAATGATATTCTGGGTCACATGGTAGGTACACTTTTTAACTTTTTTGAGAACGATGCATATTGATTTCCAGGCTGGGCTTATTTACCTTCCCACCAGCAGTTTATAGGGTTCTTTTGTCTATGTCCTCCCTTGCATTTGCATTTGTTTCCTTTTCCTTCTCTAGTTTTCTTTTTGAGACAGGGTCTTTTTTAATTTTAATTTTATTTTTATTTTATTTTATTTATTTTTTATGTATATGAATGTACAGTCTGCATGTAGGTTTGTGCACCCATGTTGTGCAATGCCATGGAGGTCAGAAGAGGGTGTCTGATTCCCCTGGAACTGGAGTTTAAGATGGTTCTCAGCCGCCATGTGGGTGCTGGGGATCGAACCTGGGTCCTCTGCAAGAGCAGCCAGCGCTCTTAACCACTAGGTCATCTCTCTAGCTCCAAGACAGGGTCTTAATGTGCATTAGTGGCTGGTCTGGAACTTGCTATGTAGATAAGGCTGACCTTGATCTCATAGATCTCCACCTGTTTTTACTTCCTGAGTTTGAGGTTAAGCCACATTGCTGGGTGCTCTTAAGTTTTCTTGTATTCTGATGGGTTGAGATGGAATCTCAATGTATTTTAATTTTATTTCCCTGATAGTGAGGCTGAGTATTTTCTCATATATTTTTAGGCCATTTCTGCTTTATCTTTTGAGAACTGTCCATTTCATTTGCTTGTTTATTGATTGGTGTCTTTGAGTTCTTGTTGTTTAGTTTTCTTGAGTTCTTCATATATTTTAGTTTAATCCTCTGTCAAATGTATAACTAGCACAGATTTCTTCCCATCATATAGACATTCTCTTCATTCAGTGAACTGCTTCTTTTGCTGTTCAGGGGCCCTTTAATTTTCACTAGGTCCCATTTATTGATTTAATGGTTTTATTTCCTGAGTGAGAACTAGAAGTATGTTTTGAAGTGTATTTCCTAATATTTGTTTTTACACTTTCAGAGTTTCAGGTCTTATGTTGAAGTCCTTGATCTATTTTGAGTTGATTTTTGTGCAGGGTAAAAGATAAAGATCTAATTTTATTCTTTTACATGTAGATATCCAGTTATCCCTGCACTATTTGTTAAAGAGGGTGTCTTTTTTTCCAGTGTGCATTTTTGGCTCCTTTGTCAAAAAACATTTGGTGGTAGTTTGAATTTATATCTGGGTCCTCTATTCTGTTCCACTGATCTCTCTGTGTGCTTTGTCCTAGAACCCATGTCTGTCACTATGGCTGTATTAGATGAGTTGAAATCAGATACCTTTACCATTATTCTTTTTGCTTTGACTCTCTAGGGTCTTTGGTGCCTCCATGTGAATTTTAAAATTGTTTAAAATAATTCTGTGAAAAGTGACAATAGAATTTGATGGGATTAGATTGAACCTGCAGTTTGCTTTTAGTCTTACATGGCTACTTTCGCAATATTAATTCTTCCAATCTCTGAGTATGGGAGGTCTTTCCATCTTGTATTCAGTTTCTTCAGTGTTATAAAATTTTCATTCTAGAGGTTCATCTCTTCTGTGGTTAGGTTTATTTCAAGTTTTTTTTTTTTTTTTGAGGCCATTGTGAATAGAATTGTTTTCCTGCTTTCATTTGCAGCATTCTTAAATAGGAAGGGTACTGATTTTACATATTGATGTTTGTATGTTAATTTTGTATTTTGCCTCTTTTCTGACAATGTTTATTAGATCTAATAGTTCTCTTTTTAAAATATTTTTTATGTGTATGTTTGTATTGCTTGCATGAATGTGAATACACCCATGTCATGCAATGCCACAGGTCAGAAGAGGGTGTTGGATTCCACTGGAACTGAAGTTAATGACAGTTCTAAGCCACCATGTGGATGCTAGAATTCAAACCCAGGTCCACTGCAAGAGCAGTTATCCCCTCCCCCCTTTTTTCCTTTTTTTAATGCAAAGTCCTCAGGACAGGTGACCTGGCAATGTGCAGCTGCCCTCAAGAGGAGAATGGAGGGGAGAAGGGGAAACCATGACCCCACGAGCCTGCTTGGAGGTCATACACCTGGCTGCCTGGCAGCCACACGGTGGTCAGAAGGAAGCTTTAGGGAAAACATAAAGGAATACAAGATATTAGGGTCATAGAGGCATTGCTTTTGGATGTCGTGAAACCATTAAGAGGTGAGCTTTAGCTGGAGAAAGTTTGTGGCTGGAAAGTTGAGGTCATCCTGTCCAGTTCTGGACTGAGCTGTCTTTGCTTCTTGATCTGCCAGCTTGTAAGCAAGCAGTCTCATGCACACACCACTGTGATAGGAGTTGTCTAATTGCCTTGCTTCTCTGCCATGATGGTCTATATTCTCTTAAGTAGGAGCCCCAAATAAACCTTTTATCCCTTAAGTTGCTTTTGTCAGGTATTCTGTCACAGTGATAAAAAAGGGGAGTTCATTGGTGTGATGAAAATTCATGTAGTATTTGGATCTTTGGAAGGGGTTTCTGGGCGTGTATATGATTTGGAGCTGTAGGCTAGCATAGCATCATAATGCTGCAAACAGTGCTTAATGGACCATTCTCTAGGCCATGTAAGAGACCAAAAAGCTGGGAGAAATGTAGACGGGAAAGTTAGGCTTCTGATTTCAGAGGGGAACAAAGACTATCAGGAACTGAGCTAAAGGGCAGGTTGTTATGTACAGTGTAAAAAAGCAGGCTGGGCATGGGCCAGGGGAGCAAGCCAGTAAGCAGCATTCCTCCATGGTCTGTGCTTCAGCTCCTGCCTCCAGGTTCCTGCCCTGAGTTCCTATGGTGGGCTCCCTGAGTGATGAACTGTGACCCAGGAGATGTGAGCCAAATAAAACCTTTCCTCCCCAAGTTGGAATTGGTCAGAGAGTTTTGTCACAGTAATGGAAAAGCGAACTAGAACACTCTACTTACAACTCTGTTTTCCCTTCTGTCTCTCTCTCAGCTTAAGATCAAACCCCAGGACCTTCTTCCACTGAGCTAATCCCCTAGCCTCATGCCTCCTTTCTATTGATATGTTCCCATGCATCACTAACCTGCCCTTCTATTATCCATTAAAAAAAGAGAGAGAGAGAGAGCAAGTTTTGTTCTCCACATGTGTCTGACTTTTCTTTCCCCTCAAGAATTCTGAGTGTTCTAGGTACCAGTTCTTTACCTGCTGTTCATTTTCAGCCAGAAAAATGAGGCTTTATCTTTGACTACTATGTGACCTTCCAATTACGGCTTCCAAGCTTGCCCTCATTTTATAGCATACGCTTCTACTGATTCTTTTCCCTCTCTTAACACCATTGTTCATTCTCTGATTGCTTCATCCTCTGTAGCAGGATTTTCTTAGTCACTTGAAAGACGCTTCATTTTTGGTCTTTTTGAGACAGGGTCTCCCTATACCCCCAGCTGGCCTAGAACTTTCTATATAGACCAGCCTGGCCTTGAAGTCACAGAGATCCTCCTGCCTCTGCCTACCTAGTCCTGGGATTAAAGGCATTGCTACCACACCCTCTGAAAGATACTTCTCTCTTTTTTTTTTTAATTTATTTATTTTTTAGTCTTTTCAAAACAGGGTCTCCCTATAACCCTAGCTGTCCTGGAACTCACTCTGTAGACCAGGCTGGCCTTGAACTCACAAAGATCTGCCTGCCTCTGCCTCCCGAATGCTAGGATTAAAGGCATGCGCCACCATGCCCGGCTGACACTTCTCTTTTATTTACATGTATTCACAGACATTTTGCCCTTTTTGATTTTTTTTAAAATTCAACTTAAGTCTGCTTATTCTTTTGGGAGAGTATATTCACTTTCATGTTTTTAGATATTACATATTTTATGTAAATGTTAATGACATATTCCAGCAAGCATAGTTTTCCTGAATTTCAGAGCCACACACCTTTATGTTATTATCACTATTGGGACATTACATGGACCTTCCAAAACTATAACATCAGCCACCCTGGTTACTATTTTTTCTGTTTAGATCTGTTCTTCTCTTTATTCAGATTACCTAAGTATAAGAAGAAAATTTTATCATCAGGCTAGGAGCTTTAACTTCTATAATTCTTTCACTATAATGTGCAATCCTGGGTACATAATACTGGTTTTATTTCTTAAACACTTTTTCGTTTTCTGAGACAGGGTCTCCCAGTTCCAGCTGGCCTGGAACTCACTCTGTGGACCAAGCTGGCCTTGAACTCATAGAGATCTGCCTGCCTCTGCCTCCCAAGTGCTGTTTATTATTATGGGTAAGTCAAGGCAGGAGCTCGAAACATCACATCTACAGTCAAGAGCAGTGAGAGTAAGTGCAGGATCCTTGCTTGCTTGCTGTCTCTTCCACTGTTCAGGATCCCTTTCATCTAGGATGGTGCTGCACATCATGGGCTGGGTCTTTGTACATCCACTAAGACTCTAAACAGTCCCCCACAGACAACCCAACCCAATGTAGAGTTCCTCATTAAGACTCTTTTTCCAGATTTTTTTAGGTTGTGTAATGTTGACTGTTAAAATTACCTAGCATGGTGGTAGACATTAACGCTTTTTCTGTTCATTTCTTCCCTCCTTTGTTTTTGAAGACTCTTTTTGCTGATTTTTCTTGTTTGCTTCTCTCCATTGCTGTGACAAAACACTCTGACCACAATCAACTTGGGTAGGCAAGCATTTATTTGGCTTACATCTCCTGGGTCCTAGTTTATCACTGAAGAGGCCCAAGGTTGGAACTCAGGGCAGGAACCTGGAAGCAGGAGCTGAAGCACAGGCCGTGGAGGAACGCCGCTTACTGGCTTGCTTCCCTGGCTCATACTCAACCTGCTTTCTTATACAGTACAGAACCATCTGCTCAGAGGTGGCACCCACAGTGGGCTGGACCCTCCCACATCACTCAGCAGTCAAGAAAATACCCCACAAACTTGTCACAGGCCAGCCCAATGGAGGCAATTCCCCAATTGAGGTTCCCTCAACCTAGGTTTGTCAAGTTGATACTAAAGCTGTCCAGTACAGTGACAGATAACTCTGGCAATGATATTTTTAGATTAAACACTATAAACTTTTCTGAGAATTGCTATTTTATAGTGATTGCTTTTCCTTGGACTTATTGTAAAATATCACAGGTAATAATTGGGAAAAATAAATATTATAAAATTTACATCAGTAGTGTCTCTGTTTTGGACTACAGTACTGTGTTTGATGTTCAAGAGGGATTGAAGATCAGTACTATGAAATATAACATTATTAAAATAAATGCTCTTTATTTCTCTTTTAAGGCAACAAGCAGAAAAGTTTCTACTACTCAGGACAAGAATTACAATATATTTATTTCATTCACTCACTGTGCCTTTTAGGAAGATTATTGATCTATACACAGGGGAGAAAATTATTTCCTATAAAGTTGAAGAATAGAAAAGGTAAGTGTAATTAGGTTTTAAAAGTAGGTTAAGGGGCTGGAGACATGGCCTAGCGGTTAAGAGCACCAACTGCTCTTGCAGAGGATATGGGTTCGATCCCCAGCACCCACATGGCAGCGGAGAACCGTATTTGACTCCAGTTCCAGGGGAATCTGACAGCCTCTTCTGACCTCCAAGGCATTGCATGACACGAGTGCACAAACCTACATGCACACAGTACACTCATACACATAAAAAATAAATTAACTAAAAAAATAATAAATAACAATTAAATATTTTTTTTAAAAAGTAGGTTGAGATATGATAAGATTGGGGCTGGAGAGATGGCTCAGTGGTTAAGAGCACCGACTGCTCTTGCAGAGGACCTGGGTTCAAATCCCAGTACTCACATGGCGGCTAAGAACTGTCTTTAACTCCAGTTCCAGGGGAATCCGACACCCTCTTCTGACCTCTGCAACACTGCATGACATGGGCACACCTACCTACATGCAAACAGTATACTCATACACATAAATAATAAAAAATAAACACTTCAAAAAGACTGATATGTTCTATATGAAATACACAAAAATTCAATAAGAATTTTAAAAAAGATGTAAGATTTACATTATGCAGATTCATATTTGAAAATTTGTTTTAGTCTCTGCTATAGTACTTAGCCAAATATTTTTTAGTCTTATATAATTCGAGTTTTCTTTTTTTCTTTGAAGTTCTTTTTTAGTTTTCAGTATATAATTATATTTATTTCTGCAAATGTATATTTTTTTTTCTATTCAGTGTTTAATGCTTTTCCTATTTTTCCCACTTTGCAAAATCCTAGACATACTTACTGATTCAGTTCTGGATATAATACTAGAAGACCTCTTTTAAGTTTTTGCTAGCTTACAAATTGTGACCTGTTGGGTAAACTAGTTACCTTATTTTTCTGTTTTGCAGTTTAAGAAAATGGAATAGTTATATCCATGATGTTGAATCATAGATATTTCATAATCTGAGAGATGATGGTAGAGTGTATCATTTCATTTATTACTCCACTATTTTACACTCTCCATTTTAATTTACCAAATTAAACTTTACAAAATTGATATTAGTTATCTTCAGTTCTCTAAAGACCTTACATGTAACACTGAGAATGTATTGTATAATAGAATTCAGTAAACATTTTCTGAAAAAAAAAAATGTCAGTAAATATTTTGGACTTGATGGATAATAGGACATTTTTTTGTGTGGTCTGTGTGTTTATGGATGTACAAGAAAGGGTTAGCATAGCAGACCTGAGGCTGCTTTCCTTAAAATGGTCCACTTCTAACACTGGCCCTTGGCTAGCATCTGGGAACTTGAAATATTACTCCTAGCACTGATAAGGGCATCTGAACTATTTTTATATTGATCACAGTGCCCAAACTGTAGAAACATTTTAATTCATGCTGAACACCTTTAGTTTGGGGAGTTTAGAATTTTGATATGTTCTGGGTAGAGGATGTCTACATTGTCAACCCGAAGCAAGAACCTTGGGCACTCATCCTGAATCTCCTAGTTGGCAGCATTTTGCATGTATTGCCTCATTCGTGGAGGAATCGAATGTATCATGAGATTCCACCTGGAGCAGGCCCATACAAGCTTGTGTCTGGTTTGCGAGGGATTTCATGCTGTGTAACCTTTTCCTTTGATTTTGCTTTGCATAATTTTGTTATAATGTGTAGTGTGAACATGTCTATATGAGTCTCGTGAGTCTTCCTAGTCAATCAAACCCGAACGTGGTTTTCAGGACCCCTGACACATTTTACAAATGAAACATCCATTCTTGGCTTATGAGCTCTACAAAATCTGATCATAAGAACTGTGATTAGTTGATGCTCTTATGAGAGTATTCATCTTGAATCTTCATGTCTAGCTGTTTTATTTGTTCTAGTCTTTTGAGCTGTGGGCACATTATGAGCTCTTCGATAAGGAACTGCTATTTTATGGGATATTGCTGAATTTTACAGAATTACAAGGACTGATGAATAACTGATGTTTTTGTAGGTATTCAACTCAAGTCTCATATGTAATAGACGGGATTTTATATTGACTTTTTTTTTTTTTTTTGAGACAGGGTCTCCCTATAGCCCCAGATGGCCTGGAACTCACTATGTGGGTGCTGGGATTCGAACCCGGGTCCTCTGCAAGAGCAGTCGGCGCTCTTAACTGCTAAGCCATCTCTCCAGCCCCAATATTGACTTTTAATGACTATATTTTGCTCTGTCAAGCATCTATAATAGCATGTAATAATAGCATAGGCCTATATTCAGCTTTTTTTTTTTTTTGAGACAGGGTCTCCTTTTAGTCCCAGCTGGCCTGGAGCTCACTATGTAGACCAGGCTGGCCTTGAACTCACAGAGATCCACCTGCCTCTGCTTCCTGGGTGCTTGTATTAAAGGCCTGCTCCCCCATGCCCCACCTAAGAAGGTTCTTACCTGCTGTGTGAGTGCTGGGAATCAAACCCAGGTCCTCTGCAAGAACAGTCAATGCCTTTAACCGCTGAGCCCCTATATTCAGCCTTAAATCATATGATGTGTCTCCAGTATGATTTATTTATTTATTTATTTATTTATTTACTTTTATTATTTTTTAATTTTTTAATTTATTTTTGTATGTGTATGAATGTACTGTCTGCATGTAGGTTTGTGCACCCGTGTCGTACAATGCCGCGAAGGTCAGAAGAGGGTGTCGGATTCCCCTGGAACTAGAGTTCTTCTGGAATTGGAACGGTTCTTAGCCGCCATGTGGGTGCTGGGGATCAAACCTGGGTCCTCTGCAAGAGCAATCAGTGCTCTTAACCGCTAGGCTATCTCTCCAGCCCATGTTTTTATGTGTATGAATGTTATGCCTGCATGTGTATAAGTGCACCCATGTCATGCAGTGTCTGTGGGGGTCAGAAGAGTCTCATCCCCTGGTACTGGAGTTATGGACAGTTGTTAGCCTTCATGTGGGTGCTGGGAGTCAAACTCAGATCTTCTTCAAGAGCAGCCAGTGCTCTTAACTGCTGAGCCATCTTTCGAGTTCTGTGTGAGTGTTTTACTTACATGTATATAAGTACAGGTGTATCATGCAAAGCCCACAGAGGCCACAGAAAGGTGTTGGATCCCCTGGAACTGGAGTTACAGATGGTTGTCAGCCACCATATGAGTGCTGGGAATTCAACCCAGGTGCTCAGGAAGAGGGACTGAGCCATCTCTCCAGTCCCTCTGCAGAATATTTTAATGGAAACTTCTACAACAAAGCTTGGTAAACTGTATCCTAGTTTCAAATTTGACTTGCCACCTGGTCTGTACTCTTGTGAGCTAAACATGTTTTCTAACTGTTGACAAAAACCCAGACCATTTTGTGACATGTGGAAAATATATGAACTCTTAATAAATGTAAGGTTGAATTGGTAGTCACACTTACTCATTTATTGATTGTGACTACCTAGCCCCACACTAGCCAACTTGAGTGTTCATGATAGAGATGGTTTGGCCTGAAGTAAAAAAATGCTGATGTTATTTTACAGTGCCAAATAAGTTAGCTGAACCAACATAAGAAGCTGAATTTTACTAGTCATAGTTGAATTATCTTAAAGAGCCACAGTCAGATTCACATATCTGTTATAGATTCCTATTAAGAGATTAGCTCAAAATAGATGGCAAAACTGTATCTTCTAGCAAGATAATATAATAGGTGTTATAACAGTTGTTCTAGAGTAATGGATGATAACTTTCTTCTGATTGAGTTTTGTAGAAACTGTGATACAATATTATAAGGTGGTTGGAATGTAGTACTTTTTTTTTAGGTTGTAGGAATGTGTTATGAGTGACTTATTTTTTCTTTTTCTTTGTAAAGATTCAGTATCTCTCACAGATCTGCTGGTTCTGTTTACCCAACTTATTTATTGTTCACCAAGTTGTCCAAAGATGACATCAGTTGCATATTCAGGTAATTCCCCTACTCATTGATTGGTTGGTTGATTTTTTTAGTGCCAGAAATTCAACCCATAATTACTTCTATTTTATAGAAAAAGAAATATTTAAAATATTTAAGTTTTCTTTTGTATGGATGTTTCGAATGACTGGTCAATTTTGGTAAATAGATTTTATTTAGTTGGAATACTGTTTTCAAGAAATTACATTGGTTCTGAAGTAAGCCATGGAATTTAATTTTATTCACTGATGTTTTAAGATATTTCTAATCTCTTAGGTTTTTAATTTAAAACCAGTTTAGCCAAGAATTTTAATGTTATTCCTAATATCATGATGTTCTCATGAAATATTAAGAGAAGTTTGATTGACATATGCTCATATGCTCTCCTTTTGCTATTTTTACTTTATTTATTCTATTTTAATTTGGGTGTATGAGTGTTTTGCCTGCATGTATGTAAGGCACCCATGTTGTGCAATGCCTGCGGAGGTCAGAAGAGGGCATCAGATTCCCCTAGCCCTGGAGTTACAGATGATTGTTATCATGTGGGTACTGGGAACTGAATCCAGGTCCTCTGCAGGAGCAGCCAGTGCTCTTAACTGCTGCACTATCTCTCTAGCCCGTCTCCTCTGGCTATTTTTTGTCCTTTATACTTTCTAGGATAATTTGATTAGCTTCCTTGTTTTGGCTCATATCTAAAAGTTTAATCATTTTCAGGGTCTTCTTTTATTAATAAACCCTCATGTTTTATTATAAAGTGCCACTTGCTCTTATGCATGTTGACTGGCTTGTGAAAGTGTTTTAATAAAATATTAACATTTTAAAAATACCTTCTTTTCCTTTAAATATCAATATTCCAATAATGGAAGTCATAGTCTTCTAACCTTGAGGGATATCTTGGAAATGTTAGCACAGATTTTGAAAGGAACAGAAGTAAATAAAATAAAAACAATCATTTGGTTTGTCTTGTAATATACCCAGCAGCTAGTAGGTGTTATCTGTGCAGTTATTATAATGTATTGATCTTAACAGCAATTCTGAGACTTTCCTGTATTATGTAGTATAAGCCCTGCTTTTTTTGTTTTTTTTTTGCAGCATCCTTTGTGATAAAGTTTATCTTTTCCATATTAAAAGTGCTTCTTAATATTCTGGCTTACTATTAGTTGACAATATTTGTCTTATTTTATTCTCCGACTACTGCGTCGTCCAGTATATAGTAGGCAATCAGTTGTGTTACATAAATAGCCCATTGATAATATTTCTTATTGTAATTTTTAAAATCTGGTACTGGTTTAAAACTCATTGAATCCTTTTTATTTTCTTTTTATCAGGTGGCAATTTGAAGTTAGTGTGTTTATGGAATATGGGCTATTGTAACGTAAATTAAGAACTTTGTTAGTTTTATATTGTATCTTTCTAGAACAGTCTTACATAAATACTTGTGAAGAGGTTAGAAAAAATATATGAAAATATATTAATTTATAAAATAAAAAATAACACACTTTATTAATCATTCCAAACATTATAATTTATACTTTTTTTTGGCTTTCTTACTCATATTTTTTTAAAGATATGCTTAAAAATGAAGCTTGTAGGCTGGTGCTCAGTGGTTAAGAGTACATATTGCTCTTGCAGAAGACCCATATTCAGCTCTTTTAAAAATATTTTGTTTTGCTTTTATTTTATAAGTGTGTTGCCTTCATGTAAGTGCATCTGTGCAATACCCACAGAGGTCAGAAGGGGGCGCCTGATCCCTCGGCTCTGGAGTTACATAGTTGCCAGGAACTAAATCTGGGTCTTCTGCAAGAGCAGCCAGTGTTCTTAACTGCTGAGCCATATCTCCAGCCCAGTCTTTTTTTTTATTTTTTTTATTGACTTGAAGACATAATAAGCTAGTTGAGATCATAAGTTTGGGGCTATAATCTTCCTTTCTTGGGATTTTAGTTTTGTAATGTTTTGAACAACTGAATTACCTTTGCGCTTTCTGGATCAGTAGATAGCCTCTAATTGAAAGCAGTGCTAAGTCATGCTTTAAGTTTTGGCTTCACATTTCTGTTTATCAGAGAATTATTCCCCTGCAAGTACAGTGACTGAAGTTCTTCAGATACTCTGTGATCAAAAACAATGTGCCGTTGAGTGCTTATACAACAGCACTGTAATAGAGACACTTCTTCAGCCTATTCGCAGTTTAATGAAAGGAACCAAGGTGGGTTTTATTTATTAAGGAGAGAAGGAACTTCTTTTGCTATTATTAGTAAATCTTTGATGGACCTTTGTTTTTGGTGTAGTTGAAATATTTTATTACATTTAAACATGAGTATCTTATGCTCATATATGTCTTTATTTGTGAAATAATAGTTTCTGCAGTTATTTGATTTTTTAGCTATGACAAGGTGGTAGGAATGCACATACAACATCTAATTTTTTCTAATCGGATTAGATATGCTGGTATAAAAAAAGACAAAAGTTACTCAGTTTAGAAGCATTTGAGTATCTTGTAACTGTAATAAATCTTGTGACTATCTTGTTTATTTTAATGACAATTTTTTTTGTCTTTTTGAGACAGGGTCTCCCTGTAGCCCCACCTGTCCTGGAACTCACTCTGTAGACCAGGCTGGCCTTGAATTCACAAAGATCCGCCTGCCTCTGCCTCCCAAGTACTAGGATTAAAGGTGTGTGCCACCATGTCCGTCTTAATGGCAATTTTATAGCCTTTGAAAATTGGATTATTTTCCTGAAGAGCCAGCTCTACAAGTAGGAAGAGCAGGTACTGGGAGGAAAATGTATGTTCAGTCTCCGACCTGAGCATCTGTGTGTCTTGTCCCAGCTCACATGGTAGTCTTCCTTATATTCCATAATTTAGTCATTAGTACTGAGGCTGCGTTCAGCACATGGCAGTGTTGGGGTCCTTACCCGGCTTGCTCTAAGTCTGTATAGCCCTCTCCTCTGTGACTTAAGCTTCGTGGCAGTGGCCTTTGGAGTGCATGAAAAGGCTGGAAGTTCTTTGTATCTGTTTTGTAGCATCCCTACCTGTTTTCATCTCCGTTTCGGCCCACACTGCAGTGAACTAACAAACACTTTCCTGCTTGTTGCTTGATGGATAAATGTCAGTGTTTTTAACTCTGCATTTACCAAGTTTTCTGTGCTTTTGACCCCTATTTTCTGCCTTCATGCCCTGTTTGCAGTCTCTGAACATTCCTTTCTTTAGACCAGAGCTTATCTCTGAAATTTTCTCCCATTCTCTCCCACAGACTAATGTGTTTTTCTCTTCTGTATTTCCATGGTGTGTGTGTGTGTATGTGTTTGTGTGTGTTTGTGTGTGTGTGTGTGTGTGTGTGTGTCCAGATGACAGCTTATAGGAAGCAGTTCTCTTTTACTATGTAGGATCCAGTAATTGAACTTAGGTCATGAGTCTTGGCAGCAAGCACCTTTACTCCGCCTTGCTGGCTTTGAATTGTTTATTCTTGAGGGTAGGTCTAGTCCACCAACACATAATATCTAACTTAAGCTACCTAGCATCAGCTATTGAATGGAGTATCGGTGCTCGGTGCTGGGTATTACAAATAAAGAAGAGAATTAGGCATGTATATTTTAGCTAGTGTTTCAAGGGACAGTCCATCATGGTAGGAACACACAGCAGGGGTGTGAAGGAGCTGGCCATAGTGTATCCACAGTTAAGTGTAGAGGGATTGGGACATACTGCTGCTCAGTTCCCTTTCTTCACATATGGAGTCCAGAATCCCAACCTCACTTTAGTTAGTGGAGTCAAAATAATCCCTGCAGGCATGACTGGAGGCCCATCTCCTAGGTAATTCTATGAAGTTGACATTTGACACTAACCAACACACCCTTAAACATATGTACGAACATGTGCATGTATTAGTGTGGGGTATGTGTGTATATACATGGATATGTGGATATGAATACATGGGGCCACATGAGAACTTCATATATCCTGCTCTATCACTGCCTGCCCTTTTCCTTTGAGACAGGGTCTCACACTGAACCTGGAGCTAAACTGGCAGACAGTAAGCCCCAGTTATCCTCATGTCCCCCAACCCACATCACCAGCATTGGGACCACAGCTGTGTCCAGCCATGCCTGTTTTTTGCTGTGGGTACTGAGTATTTGAATTCAGGTCCTCACGCTTGGGGAGCAAATGCTTTTACCCACTGAGCATCTCCCTAGCTTCTACTCTTCATAATTTTAGGGGACTGAAATTTGTATGATTATTAAGATAGACATTTTAAAATTGATTATAGAGAATATGAACATTAGCATCGATATAGGCACAAAGCAATAAGCAGGCCCTAAAAAGAATAGAAATTGCTATAAACAGGCTTTAGGAATAATATAATTTTCAGGTTTCAGTACTTGTTTTCTGCTATTTTGCTGTATGTTGGCAAAGTCATTTTAGTACTTCCATTTAAAGTGAATAAATATGGCTGGACCTGGTGACACACACCTTTAATCCCAGAGGCAGGCAGATCTCTGTGAGTTCAAGGCCAGCCTGGTCTATATAATGAGTTCCAGGACAGCTGGGACTACAGGGAGACCCTGTCTCAAAAAAAATAAATATGATTAGCTCAATTTGTTTTCTCAGTGGGTGACATTATTTTCTGAACTGGCCGTCCTACTCAATCCTCACCTAGTTAGGTATACAAGGGAATGGTATCAATTAAGTAAAATTATGTCATTATATATCACATAGACTATAATGGGTTTCTAGGAACTCAGTAGCTGAATAGTTCAAGGCAGCATTGAAATTGAGAGAGCTACTGCATATGGTAACTAGAATTCAGAAAGCTGTAACAGGAATGGCAATTCTCGATAACTGGCATAGGCAAAATTCCTGAATTTATTTGACTCATTAGCTGTGCTGGTAAAAGAACATAATCCAATGATACATTTAATTCTGATATATTATTTTACAACCAAACAAATCATTAAGGTTTCTATTGTGATGGCAATATAACTTTATTCAAATACTACCCTTGATATGTTATAAAATTATATGATTTGTCTTGTCATTTTTAAAAATGTGCAGGCTTCTCCAAAATGCTCTGAAACAGCTTTAATTCATATAGCTGATATTTTGGCAAGAATTGCTTCTATAGAAGAAGGACTTATTTTACTTCTTTATGGAGAAAATATGAACTCTTCTGAGGAAGAAAGGTATGTGGGCACATTTTAATCTGTCTGACTATTATAATGTTAAACATTATTACAATTTTTTTGAAAAATATTTTTATTTATTATACACACACACACACACATGTGTGTGTGCATGTGTGTGCGAGCCCAACACATTTGTGCCAGAGCCTGCATCGGCCAGAAGAGGTGTCAGATACCTTACAACTGCAGGCTGTTGTGAGTTACCTTGTGGGTGTTGGAAACTGAACCTAGGTCCTCTGCAGGAGTAATAAGCACTTCTAAATCCATCTCTCGAGACCCTTTAATGTGATCTGTTTTTTTTTATTTTTTAATTTTATTTTTGTATGTGTATGAATGTACTGTCTGCATGCAGGTTTGTGCACCTGTGTCATGCAATGCTGCGAAGGTCAGAAGAGAGTGTCGGATTCCCCGGGAACTGGAGTTCTCCTGGAATTGGAGTTCCAGACAGTTCTTAGCCTCCATGTGGGTGCTGGGGATCGAACCTGGGTCCTTTGCAAGAGCAGTCAGTGCTCTTAACCGCTAGGCTATCTCTCCAGCCCCAGACCCTTTAATGTGATCTTATGTCATATTAGAATAGCTAGGTTTACTCCTGATGGAATCTCTCCACATCCCGTCTTGTCTGCTTCCTCAGGCTTTCCCTGGTAGACTTCCAAAACCGTGGTGGATTCAAGCCAAACCAACCAAAGTTTCACCAGGGAGAAACCACTTTCCTTCTTCCTTCGTTGCTGTCACCCAGGCCTAGTTCCCCCCTTAATGGCCATGGTAATCTTGTAGTACTTAGGCTTCTAGACTTCCTGTGATTTGATGATGTGATGCCTTGGGCAAACCTATAAATGTGTCTATCTCTATTTATAAAAATGGCAAAATTTCAGTTCTTATGTGCAATCGTGGATATTTTCTTAGGTAGGTACAAAATGATGCTTTTTGCTTTACTTTATCGTAATTTATTCAAAATTTCCCCTTATTAATGGATAGCAGGTTGTGAAGAAAGTCATGGGGATTTCAATTGGGATTGCATTGAATCTGTATATTAGTTTGGGTAGCATGGTCAGTTTTTTTTTTTTTAATTTTTTTTTTATTAATTTTATTTATTTCTGTATGTGTATGAATGTACTGTCTGCATGTAACTTTGTGCACCCGTGCCGTGCAACGCCGCGGAGGTCAGAAGAGGGTATCGGATTCCCCTGGAACTGGAGTTCTCCCGGAATTGGAGTTTCAGACGGTTCTTAGCCGCCATGTGGGTGCTGGGGATCGAACCCGGGTCCTCTGTAAGAGCGGTTGGCGATCTTAACCGCTAGGCTATCTCTCCAGCCCATTTTTTTTTTNGAACTGGAGTTCTCCCGGAATTGGAGTTTCAGACGGTTCTTAGCCGCCATGTGGGTGCTGGGGATCGAACCCGGGTCCTCTGTAAGAGCGGTTGGCGATCTTAACCGCTAGGCTATCTCTCCAGCCCATTTTTTTTTTTTTTAATTTTTTAGCATGGTCAGTTTTACTATATTAATTCTTCCAAGCTATGAGCATGGGAGGTCCTGCCATCTTCTGGTATCTTCTTCAATCTTCTTCAAGGATTTAAGATTTTAATTGTAGAGATCTTTAGTGACTTTGGTCAGGTTTGTTTGGAGATATTTTATTTTTTTGAGGCTATTGTGAATGGGAAAGTCTCCCTGTATTCCTTCTCCAGTTGCTTGATGTTAGCATAAAGAAAGGCTACTGATTTTTGTAGATTAATCTTGTAATCAACCTGCCACATTACTGAAACTGTTAATTGTTTCTAGGACTTTTCTCATGGAATTTTTGGCATCCCCTAGGTAAACTATCATGTCATCTGCAAAAAGGGATAGTTTGATCTCCTCATTTCCAATTAGTACTCTTTTAATTTCCTTTTCTTATCTTATTGCTCTAGCCAGGGTTTCAAACACTATATTGAAAAGAAGTGGGGATAGGCTGCAGCTTTGCCAGGTTCCTGACTTTAAGAGGAATGTTGCTACTTTTGCTCCATTTAGAATGATGTTGGCTGTGGGTTTGTTGTATATGGCTGTAATTATGTTGAGAAATGTTTTCTCCAGTCCAATTCCCTCTAGGACTTTAAATATGAAGACATGTTGAATTTTATCAAAGGGCTTTTCTGCATCAATTGAGATGACCATGTGGTTTTTTTCTTTCAGTCTGTTTATGTGCTTTATGACATTTATTGATTTTATACCATCCCTGCATCTCTGGTATAAATCCGACTTGGTCATTGTGGATGACCTTTTGATGTATGCATGTACGTGGTTTGCAAGTATTTTGTTGAGAATTTTTGCATCTATATTCATTTAAGAAATGGGTCTGTAGTTTTCTTTTTTGGTTGTATCTTTGCCTGGTTTTGGTATTAGAGTGATGCTGGCATCATAGAAGTAATTTGGGAGATTTCCCTCTATTTCTATCCATTTGAATGATTTGAGTAATAATGGTTGTAGGTCCTATTTAAATAATTTCTTATAGAATTCTGCTGTAAATCCATTGGGTCTAGGATTTTTTTAGTTGGGAGGGTTTGTATTACTGTTTCAATTTCCTCATACATTATGGGTTTGTTTAAGGTGTTGATCTCTTCTTGGGTAAGCTTTGGTGATTTCTGTGATTTCAGATATCCATCTGTTTCTCTTAGGTTTTCAAATTTAATAGAGTAATAGGTTTTTAAAGTATTCTCCGATAATTGTCTGGATCTTTTTGTTATGATGTATTGTGATGTTTCCCCCCCTTTCATCTCTGATTTTGTTGATTTGGAGTTCCTCCTTCTTTCTTTTGGTTAACTGGGCTAGAGGTCTTTCTATCTTGTTTATACTTCAAGAGCCAGCTCTACACTTTTGATTTTGTACTGGAGGGACCAGCTAGTTCTCGCCCGCCCATCTAGTCTGGATCTTCTCTAGAGGCCCAGAACAGATAACAATCAAGTTGGTTTGAACCCTCTGAGTGGGTGGATGTGACTTGTCTTGCTGGCTGGGTGCTGGGTGCTGGGTGCTGGGAGCCAGGAGCTAGGAGTCTGGTGCTGGTAGCCAAGAGCCAGGAGCCGGTTTCCAGGAGCCAGGAGCCGGTGCCCTTGGGCATGTGCAGAGCTCATGTACCCCCTCTCCTCAGCTGGGTGCTGGGCTGTGCAGGGTGAGCCGTGGTGCAAGCTGGAACTGGAGCTACAGGGAGACAGGAGCTGGGTTTCGGGAGCTGGGTGCTGGGCACTGGGAATGGTGCTCTGAGGAGCTGCAAGCTGGGGTTCCGGAGCCTGATGGGTGCTGGGCACCAAGAGCAGTTCCTCTGGAGCCTAGTAGGCTGCTACTGGGACTGTGGCAGGGGCCAGTGGGTAGGTGGGTGGAGCTCAGAGTTACCTCCTGGCTGCTGTGAACCAGGGTTCAGGGCCTAGGTGCTTCCATAGGTACTTCCGCCCCACTGGAATTCATATGTTCTGTCAATTGGTACACAATTAATTTTAAAAGATTTAAAAATGAAATAGAAAAGGAATTAGAAATATTTTTTATGAGCTGCTTTTGGTATTATCTTTACTATGAATTTGTTAAGTTAAAAAGAAAGAGAACATTAATAGAATGTTGCTGTTCATGAAAAAGAATAGTATGAACAGAATAGTATTCATTTATAATGGAAAAGATTTTCGAGTGAACAGTGATGTAAATGGTTACTTTCAGGAGACAAAATAGAAAAACAGAGAAATGCATGGGGAGATATATGGGACTGGACTTCTATTTTTCAAATTGAGTAGCTGTTTTAGGTACCAAATGTCAAACAAAATGAAAAAGAAAAAACTTCATGATTTTCACAAACTACAAAATAAATGAGTAAATAAAATTTCCAATTAAGTTAATGATATTCATGAAGAAAAATTTCTTCAAATGATCTATTTTTGTTGAATTTATAGTGGGATATATTCTTAGGTAAATAATAATCTTCAAATATAAGCAGTATTCTACATGTTTAGAAGAAATATTGGCATTTTGGAACTGTTGTACATAAGAAATAAAGGCTGTGTATGTTGGTGCAAGCCTTTAATCCCAGCACTTGGGAGGCAGCAGCAGCGTTCTCTGTGAGTTCAAGGCCAGCCTGGTCTACATAGTGAGTTCCTGGCCTGCTGGGGATACAGGGATCCTGTGCTGGATAGCTTTAGTGTCAACTTGACACACCTGGGTTGAGGGAGCCTCAGTTGGGGAATTGGCTCCATTAGATTGGCCTGTGGCCACATCTGTGGAATATTGTCTTGCTGGTCGAGCAGTGTGGGAGGGTCCAGCCCACAAGAGTGGTGCCACCCTGGGCAGGTTGTTGTGTACTTAAGAAGGCGGGCTGGGCATAAGCCAGAGAGCAAGCCAGTCAACAGCCTTCCTCCATGGCCTGTGCTTCAGCTTCTGCCTCCAGGTTCCTGCCTGAGTTCCTGCTTTGGGCTCCCTAAGTGATGAACTGTGACCCAGGAGATGTAAGCTGAATAAACCCTTTCCTCCCCAAGTTGGTGTTGGTCGGAGTGTTTTGTCACAGCAATGGAAGACAAACCAGGACAGAAATTGGTACCAGAAGAGTGGGGTATTGCTGTGACAGACCTGACCTTTGGTGTTTGGGGAAGGATTGTGGAGGCGTTTGGAACTTTGGGCTGGGAAGATCATTGAATGCCTAAAGATTGTTGCTGTGGAGCTTGGAGCAGTTTTGCTGAAGGAGTTGTAGAAGATGGAGGCCTGGCTTGTGAAGTTTCTAGTTTCAAAGGAGAGCAGAGATCATCAGGACTGTGTAATCTGTGGGTTCTGGTCAGCTGGGGCTGTGGAGAATCAGCTGTAAGTAACAAGAGACCAGAACCTGAAGTGAAACTTTTGTGGTACTGGGGCAATTGATGCTGGTTAGCTGGGGCTGAAAAATCAGCTGTAAGTAACAAGAGACCAGCATCACTGAGGTGAAATCTTCTGGGGAGAATATCTTCAAGGTCAGCACACAGAAGCTGTGACCCAGAAAGGGCCTGAGCCTCCATCTCGAGCCAGAAGCCGGACTTGGTAACGTGTAAGAGTCTCCTATATGGTTCCGGTGTTGAAATTTGAGGGGGTCACAGAGAGCAGCCGAGGCTTGGCACTGTGAGAGGTCAGGAAAGACCATTGGTGGAAGTGCACCTCGGTTGCTGTGAAGACCCCAGGATTGCAGGGGTCATGGAGAGAAGCTGAGGCTTTGCACCAGGAGAGGTCAGAAGAGACCATTGGTGAAGGTGCTGCCTCAGTTTCAGTAGCGACCCCAGCTTTTTGGAGATGCCGGTACCCTGGGACGACCACCAAGAGCAGCGGTAGGTGTAGAATGGAGTCGGCCTGGGCCTGCGAGATGAGTGTGCCACGGACGGCAGAGTCGGAGAGGGGGAGCTGCCGAGACCCTTTGGAGCCCAGAAGATCGTGAGTGAATCCCAGGTGTCCAGCCTTGAGCTACTTTGCTGGACTTAGGTTTTGTTTGAGTGTGCCTGATTCTTCCCTTTGAAATAAGACAGTACTTGTTTTGGATTTTACAGCAGCCCACAGTTAAGAGACTTTTAATAGACTGTGAACTTTTAAGTGTTTGGACATTTTAAGGACTGTGGGGCTTTTAAGGTTGTACTGTCTTAGGTTGTGATTAATGTTAACATCATACTTTGGGGATAAGAACAGGAAAGGTGGTGGTTTAATAGTGATGTGTTTGTGTGTCAAGTTGACAAGGGGTCAGTTGTGCTGGATAGCTTTAGTGTCAACTTGACACACCTGGGTTGAGGGAGCCTTAGTTGGGGAATTGGCTCCATTGGATTGGCCTGTGGCCACATCTGTGGAATATTGTCTTGCTGGTCGAGCAGTGTGGGAGGGTCCAGCCCACAAGAGTGGTGCCACCCTGGGCAGGTTGTTGTGTACTTAAGAAGGCGGGCTGGGCATAAGCCAGAGAGCAAGCCAGTCAACAGCCTTCCTCCATGGCCTGTGCTTCAGCTCCTGCCTCCAGGTTCCTGCCTGAGTTCCTGCTTTGGGCTCCCTAAGTGATGAACTGTGACCCAGGAGATGTAAGCTGAATAAACCCTTTCCTCCCCAAGTTGGTGTTGGTCGGAGTGTTTTGTCACAGCAATGGAAGACAAACCAGGACAGATCCCCTGTCTCAAAAAGTCCAACAAAAGAAAAAAAAAAAGAAACAAGTAATGACAGGGAACAAAGATTTCAAACATAATAAAACTATAAAATAAAAGAATTATTAAGTAAAACTTAACTTATACTTGGTTCATATTGGGAATATAATTATGGACACATTGTCTTTCAAAAAGCTATACATCTCAGATCACCACCAGTGAAGGCCTTGGTGGAATAAGTCAGTGAGCACAAGTGGACACTGCATTGCGATCCCTCCATGGCTTTTGTTCAAGAGGGGACAGGAAGTCTGGAAGAAATATCTGATTCTAGGTCAAGGTTAAGAAATGTGTAAAATTATCCTTGGGTATCTTTTGATTCTAGAAAGTTAGGTAGCTATTTAGGATGAACAGGATAGTCCTAAAAGACCTCACCTTGGGGCATTCTGATATAAGCTGTGCAATGGGAGGATTAAAAAAAATCATGGGAGAGGATGGAGAGATGGCTCGGTGGTTAAAAGCCCTGGCTGTTCTTGGAAAAGACTTGGGTTCAGTTCCCAGGATCCACCGTAACTCTAGTTCCAGGGGATCTGATGCCCTGTTCTGGCCTCTGCAACCAGTGAATGGCACAGATGTACTTATATCCAATGCAGGCTAATCATTCATATACATAAAATAAATAAATTTAAAATAATCATAGATGTAATAGATTAAAATATATGAAGTATGTAAAAATACATGAGTTAAAATAATAATGTAAAAATAAAATAGTAAAAAGCATGAAAATAGACTTAACAGTTTCATATTGATATTGTCAGGATACCAGAGTATTACTTTGCAAATTGATAAAGGTTAGACTTTTTTTTTCAACCTTCCCTGTACAGACTGCATTTTAACAAGTTACTCAGTACATGTTCTTTATAGAACAACTTTAATTACTACAAACAAAATTATTTGATTAGAAAAGCTGCATTTAGTAGTTCTTCATGAATAGTAGACCTAGGTCCTGATCATATTAGTTGCTAAGCTAATCAGATGAAAAGCCTCAGGGAGGGCTTCTTCCTGGGAAGGCTGGGCGACCATCTGACCAACTGATTTTTAGTAGCACCAAAATTGGGACCTCTGGATAACTGGTTTCTGAAAGAGAAGGCACACAGCAGAAACCACCAGTGAAGCTGTTTTGCCAATCAGGGAAAAAGAAGGAAAAGTATTGAACTTTAATTAATCCTCTAGATCTAATTACTATCTCACCAGATATATGAGGAAAGAAGAAAGTGGTTAGATGACACCGGCGGTAGCAATTATTCACATATAAAATTTCCATGGGGAAAAAGAAAATGGGGACTTTAAATAACCTAATGCAATCTACAGGACTTTTTGGAATTGGAATTCACGCAGTTTATTATAAAAACATCTTTAAGACAATAAAGAGATTTTTGATGTCAGATGACTTACAGGATATTAATAACTCATAATTTTTATGTATGTATTAACACTTAAAATAGAAAGTGTTATTTGGAGATGTACATGGACTATATAACGTGGTTTCTGGGATTTATTTTGCAGTTTAGTATCAGGGATGGAAGTTAGGAAATAGATAAGCAAGGATGGTGAAGTAAAACTGCTGACGGAAGAGAGGCACCTCGAGCCCAGAGCTCCATTGCATCTCCTACCTAATGCTTTGCTTTGTCTTTTATTTGTAAACTGTGTTTCTCCAGAGTTAGATTAGGTCATCCTGTTTCCATTTCTTTATTAGGCGGGTGATACTGTACCACACACATTAACTTCTATAACCTTTACCTTTATTTCTTCATCCGTAAACTTCTACTTCATAGAATTGTAGAAAAAATTTACTTAAGTATGTACATTGAAAATACTTTTTTTTTTTTTGTTTTTGTCTTTTTGAAGACAGGGTCTCCCCTGTAGCGCCCAGTCGTCCTGGAGACTTCTACCTCTTAGACCAGGCTGGCCTTGAACTCACAAAGATTCCGCCTCCTCTGCCTCCAAGTGCTGGATTAAAGGTGGCCCACACGCCATGGCCATTGAAAATACTTTAACAATAGCTGGCCCATTGAAGAGCATTTCTGTCTCTGTTATTATTACTTACCTGTTACTTCTAGGAAAATGTCTCGAACTTTGAGATAGAGCAGCTAAGCCTTGTTAATGGGGTAGGAAAGGTGTCAACAGTGCTAATGATAATGATAAGAACATACTTTCATTATAAAATCAAGAACACTGTATGACCTTGGTGCCAGCATCTATAACCTTTAAGTGTGTACAAACACTTTCTTCTCTGTATAGATATTCTTTCATCCATTCCACTGAAACCTTCAATATTAGAGTTCTTCTATACATTGGTTGGCACAGGAATATTGACTTGTTTGCGAAAAGCTATGTGATGACTAAAGGGGAGCTAACAAAGGGGTAGTTTTGGCAAGACTCACAGTGTGGTAGTATGTTGTGAAGTCAGGACCACGTGGCTTTGGATTCTCATCTAGGTGTCCTCTTTTAGTCCTCCAGGTGCTCATATAATTGCCAAGTTCTCAAAGAAACTTCTTGATGAAGAGATTTCTGTTTTTTCTGGATCAGAAATGCTGCCCGTCGTTAAAGGAGCTTTTATTTCTGTGTGCCATCAGATATATAGTACATGTGAAGGCTTACAGGTGTTACTTCCTTACAGTCTGCATGAATCTATAGTGCGAAGGCATGGAAGAAGGTAAGTAATTAAAATTTCTTTTTTTCTCCCTGCCAATCTTACTTCATTTTGTAGGCATCACTGTAGTCATATACTATGACTACTGTGGTATTTGGAGGGCATCATGTTGCTTAATAAGGCACAAGAGAACCTTAGAGCCTCCTCATGTCGAGTGGGCTTCTAAGCCTTAACTGATTACCACAAAGTTTTGGTAGCAGAAGTTTTTGTAAATTCTCTTTGAATAGACTACATTTTTCTGCAAAAGTTATTTCTGAGCAACTTTTAAAGAAAGGTGGATTTCATCATGGTATTGAAAACCTAATGTAGCAATAACCATATAAGTATCAATGGATTACTAAGTCTTTTAATTTCATTTAATAAATTTATTTATAAAATAACTTTGGTTTTTTGTTTTTGTTGTTCTTTTTTTTTTTTTTTTTTTTTTTTTTGTCTTTTCGAGACAGGGTCTCCCTGTAGCCCCAGCTGTCCTGGAACTCACTCTGTAGACCAGGCTGACCTTGAACTCACAAAGATCCACCTGCCTCTGCCTCCCAAGTGCTAGGATTAAAGGTGTGCACCACCACGCCTGGCATAAAATACTTTCTACAGTACTTAACCACCAAGTTATTTAATCTTGAAAAGTAACTGAATTAAAATACATTAAGGCTAAAAAAAAAAAAAACTCTCAGAACTACAGCATAAGAGATCTTCTGAATAGTGTTATCAGGAAGAAAAGCAATAATACAAATGTCAATTTTTTTTTCTTAAGACAAGTTTACTATCAGAAGGAATTCCTACTACAGCAGAGGGTTCTGATTCTGTTTCTTCAGTGAGCCAGGAATCTCCTAACATGTAAGTACAATTGTTAGTCAGCTATTACATTTGCTGAAATCATTTTAAAATGACTGAATGTAATAGAAAACTGGCAAAGACGTTTTCCATGAAGTTAAATGTATATTTACAAGTTCAAGGAAAATGACATTTTACAGGAACTCTAGGGATTGCGTGATACTTGGAACCATTAACAAATCTAGCAGTATTTATTGTACTTGCTTCATTGTATATTTACATTTTGTACAATGAGCTTGGGATATTATAACATTTCCAGAAAATTTGGGGAATTAACAAATAGTAAAATTGCAAAGTTAATTAGGATGGTCAGTAGAAGTATATTTTTAAATGTCAGTGAAGTCCATTTATACTTGTTTTTCAAAATATGATGAGTGCATCATAATTAGATTTTGGCATTTTTATTTAAATCAGCACTTAAGGATTTGTGTTTCTTTGAAAATACTAATGGGATATGATATCAGATTAGAAGAAAAGATACTTTTTCAAAACTAAGATTTACTGATGCATGTGTTCCAAAATTTTCTTTTAATTTTTAAAAAGTTGGAGGGATTTATTTTTATTTTATGTGTATGAGTGTTTGTGGATATGTAAGTGCAAAATTTGCATGAGCAGCCAGTGTTCTTAACCTCCAAGCCATCGCTCCAGCCCCTATCTTCTTTTAATTTTATTATTGAGTGTTGGCATAATTTGAAAAATAATGAGATATTCTCTGTTAAAGAAATATTGAATTTGTATTTATTCTGCTTTATATGTATAGTTAAACTTAGTCAGTTTTACAGAAAGTTCTGAATTTCCTAAAATGTTCACAATAGTTCATTCTCTGTAAGTTTCATATAATTTTTTCTAACATGTTTATCAAGCATATATAAACTGCTGGGTATTTTTTCTTTTCATTGAGAGTGTGAGAAAAAATTTCTGTAAGTCTTTTAATTTTTAGTTTCATTTGGCGTCATTCTAAATCCTCTATCGAGTTTTATAAAATTTTAATTTCCATTTATTAATTCATTAATTCATTCATTAGACCAAGGCCTGTACTAGAGATGGACATAGACCTTAAGGAGCATTGTTTGGTGCAGAACAGAACTAAACACATACATCCTGGCTACATAGTATGCTAAATATTTTATGTGAGTTATGCAGAGTCCATTGGGATCCAGTGTATGGGGGAAGACTTTTCATAAATTATTACTAAATCAAGTTATAAAGAGTATATGGCTGGCCTGGAGAGATGGCCTAGCAGTTAAGAGCGCCAACAGCTCTTGCAGAGGACCCCAGGTATGGGTTATTCCACATGGAAGAAATAGTTTGGTCAGAAGACTGGGAGTGATGGGCAATATGATTAATGTATTTAACATTTTACTGTTAAGTAATTTTTTTAGATTCTTATGGTAGAATGTGAGAGCTAATTAATAAATCATACCTCACTGATTCACTTGTGAATTTTAAACCAATTAACAGAAATGGAAGATGTCAAGCAAATCAAAACACTGAATAACAGCCTTCTTAATATTAGTTTGGTCCAGTCACAATCCACAGTGGACAGCATAGGCTTTCTTCAAACGCATAATTTACTGCCATCAAGCTTCACTGCATAGTTGAGCAGAGCAGACTATGCAAGTTTGCTACAGGGAGCTGTTTGTTTCCTATATAGGAGGTGGACTGGAGCAGAGGTATTCCTTATGTAAGCATGCTCCACTCACCCTCCAAATCTAAATTCATCTGTCTTTTATATGAAGTGAGGAGCAGGCCAAGAGGTTGACAGAGGCCTTGTCGTGTTTGAGTATGTGCTGTACAGGAAAACAGTGTCAGGGAAAAGAAGGCTCCCTACCACCTGATATTATTGTCTGTATTAGTTTTCCAGAGAGGAATATATTCATGTGTCAGTGTATGAACAGGGAGAAAATTTACTAGGGGAAATGGCCCACATTGTTATGGCTCACAGGCCATTCGCAGACTAGAGACTTTGGGATATTGATAATGTTGCTCAGTTCAAATCCAGTGACCTGGGAACCTGAGATTCTCCTGTTACAGGATTTGGAGTAGAAAGAACTAGGGTCCTGCAGGTCTCATTTTGTAAGATGTGGAGTGCAGAGGTCAGAAGCTTACAGCTTTGGCTTCCAAGGACAGGAGAATATCTCCTGTCCAGGAGAGAGATAAATTTACCTCTTCTGTTTTCCTTTTGTCCGGGCCTCATCTAATTGAATTGTGCCTGTCTACTCTGAAGATAGATTGTCCCTACTTGGTCCATTGAGATTTGCAGCCCAATCTTTTCTGGATACACCCTCACAGACACACCCCAAAGTAATGCTTTACCAGTTTTCTGGCTATTCTTCAAATCTAGTCAAGTTGACATATAAATTAATCTTTTCAATGTTTTAAGAGAAGCAAAGGATTTAATAAGATTTCTGATAAAACCCACATACTTATGTCATTTTTGTTACCCATTTTGTTAGAAAGACTTGAGTAGCTTCTGTTATTGAGAAAGCTGATGTGAGGTAGGTGTTATTTTTTTTCACTGATTCTTTGGCAAAACTTAGAGTGCTTAACTAGCCTTGTGTCTATGTGCATCAGGTCACTGGTAACTATTCCTTGAGTGAGTGAAGGTATGAATTATTAAATGAGACCTTTCCTTACCCATGATACTAGTTTTGGAAAGTTACTGAGATTAAGTATGAGATGAACATGATAAAATTAATAGTAATCTATAAAAAGTAATTAGCCAGTAGTTTTGTGCCTCAAGGTTAATCTTTTGGTTAAGTATTTTTGGGGCTGCTTCTTCAGCTTCCCATTTTCAGGTTTATATATAGTGCCTCAGAGAAGGTAGAAGCTCACCATAGCCATGATAAGGCCTTTATATAATGTAAATTTAGATATTGACTAAAAGTCTCAAACCGAATTTCTAATAGGCTTATGTGACTGCAAACTCTGTAATGCTATCATTAGGGTGACCTCAGAGAAGAGTATAATCACAGAGAAAAACAAAAGATGTCAAACTGCCCCAACCAGTCATCAAGGGACCCTCAGCAAAATTAGAGAATAAAGTTACAATAGGGCTCTTAGAGCTGCAAAACTCAGCCTGTGATACCAAAGGAATTAATCCCCAGAAATGTTACTTCCATGGGAAATATTTCACTACAGAAGCAATGGGGTTGTTGAAATTAACAAAGCAGTATGCTTTTTACCATTGCCCATCGCCCACAGGGAAGGACAGTAAAATTCAATGGCTTGGATCTTCTGTCTGCCTTTATTAAAATTTGAAGGGCAGTTAAATAGAAGTGGCAGAGAAGGTTCATGCCAGCTTTCATTTTCCAGAATTACACAGAATTACACATTCTCCTTTATATCATGTGTGCCACTTGAAAGATTTTTCCCTATGTTTTATAAGAATCACATGCTTTTCATTGATTTCATTTTCTATAATGACTATTGTCTTTTATGTATATTTCTGTTTGATTCAATTTATATTTTCTTAAAAACTACTGCTGTTTTATTAGCAAATGTTAATCATACATAATAATAGAATTCATTATGACATTTCCATATCCGTGTACAATATATTCCAATCATAGTTGTCCTGTTACTCTCTCTTGTGCCTCTTCCACTCCTGCTAGTCCCCTTCCTTTTCTCAACCAGCCTCCCTTCTACTTTCATGCCCTTTTTGGTGACCCAATGAGGTGCATTAGGGTTACTTCTACGGACAAGGGTGAGGGCTTGTTTATGCAGTACAGGTACTTTACTAGTGACTACACCGCTGAAGAAAATGTCTCTCCCTTCTCTTTCAACCTTTAACTGCTTATAAATCCTCAGCAGGATGAGGCCTCATAAACCCCTCGCCATTCTAAGACAAGGTGCTGGGGATTCATCCCTGGTTGTCATGTTTTCATACAAGTGCTCTTATCCACTGAGTTGTGTCTCTCGCCCCCCTTTTATGCTATTTCTGAATTTCTAAATTATATATTTGTTCTTTTACTGTTATCCTTAAAATGTCAGTATGTATTTCATCACATTTTTTTCTTTGTTTTGAGACAGGGTCTCACTATGTAGTACATCTGGCCTGGTAATTGCTTTGTAGCTCAGGGCTACCTCAAACTCATATTCAGTCTCCTGAGTGCTGGCCTTACAGGTGTGTGTAGTTAGACCAAGCCTGCTCTAACTAGAAGTGCAGTATACTCTCCATTGCATCTGGAGCCACCTCCCAGCTTTAGCTGTACCTATTGTAAAAGACAGTATGAAGTCATTAGGCATTCATGTCATATTTTGAAATGCACTATGGGCTTACCACACTCTGATTAGCCTTTGAACCTCTACACATGCCATAGTCCTCAGCGTTGTAGTTATCAAGAATTTTGAACACCCTACTTATTTCTTTATACTTGTTAGCAATACATTTGTTAAGCATGTTCATAATTCTTTTATTCCATAGGTTGTAATATGTGGCTCTTTTTTTCCTGGTAATCTTAAGTTTTCCTTGATACTTTTACATTTCCAAGCATAGTTATGCTTTGATTGTTCTTTTTTTTTTTTTTTTAATCTTTTTTTGAGACAGCTATCTTGGAACTCAACATGTAGACCAGGCTGACCTTGAAATCATAGAGATCCACCTGCCTCTGCCTTCTAAGTATTGGGATTAAAGGTGTGAGCTACCATGCCCCAGCACTTTATTCTTTAAGAGCTGAAAATGGTTCCTGTGTCTTTTATGTCTTTGTGTGTGTGTGTGTGTGTGTGTGTGTTTGTGTGTATGTGTATGTGTTTTAGATAAATTTCACTATGTAGCCTTGGGTGGCCTATATAAAACTTGCTGACTCAGAACTCACAGAGATCCACCTGTCTCTGATTCTTGGGTGCTGAGATTAAAGGCATGTACCAGCAGTCCTAGCTAATCTTTTATGCATGAAAACAAAGTTTTTTTTCACTCAGCATACGTGTTCTAATTCTTCAGAGGTAATTAAATTGGGGATAAATGTGTGGGCAGGAAAACAGTGCTCCTCAGTCTTTGAAGCTATACCTGAGTATGTGGTGATGGGTAAATCGGTTATTATTATAATCACCTGTCTTTAACGGGTAGTATCTTCTAGATAGCTTGGTTGTTGACTTTTAATGTTTATTCTATCTCTGTGAGTAATTTGTATCCAGTATGTGCTTTGTTAGTGTAATTATTGGTGATTTTGAGAGGAAATAGTTTCAGTTTTGAGTATATTAAGGATTGGTCTACCTTTCCTTTACCTGTGCAGTGTGGCCTGGGAAGACAACTTACTAGATGATTTACTAAATTTTGCTGCCACCCCCAAAGGATTACTGCTTCTTCAAAGAACAGGTGCCATCAACGAATGTGTGACGTTTATGTCCAACCAGTATGCAAAAAAACTACAGGTATGAGTTACCATCTTCTGCAGGCAAAGGGAGTTTTATTGTTATGAGCCATTAATACAACATTCTGTTTTCTGTGAATAGAGAGATTATTAAGCCTCAATTGAATTCCCTTGTAGCATTGTAGCTCTTGACTTTTTTAATGGAAAGCTGTAAGTAGTTAATACTAGTATATGTATCTGAGTTTCAGACAGGCAAGCAGCTAGGCAGAATTGAAAAATTCAGTTAATTAACCAGTTGTTTATAATAGAGAGGATGTAACACATCTCTGTGTACCTAAAACTGGGTAGAGCTTCTAGACAAAACAACTATTAAGTCTAAGTGTACATATTAGTAAAGATTTAGTCCTGTTATGTTTTTAGGCACAAACTTACCTTTAGAGGGATTATATTCTACTGCTAAATAAATTTACTGTGTAATTTATAGAATCAGGTAATTAGAAGTGATTGAGTTATGCTTAGCTCCTCCCCCCCCCCCCCAATCATAGTAAATATCCTTGGATTTCTAGACTTTTTAGGATCTTAGGTATGGAATGGTAGGTATTTTTCTGCATAGCTCCTTGCCTTTTTGGCAGAAATCAGGGCTGGTGGTGGTGGTGGTGGGGTGGTGGTGGTGGGTGTGTACATTCTCATGTGTTATGTGTGCATGAATGTCTGTATGGGTGGAGGGTAGAGGTTGATGTCAGGTCTTTTCTCAGCTGTTTCCCCCACTCCCCTTTTAATCACCAGTTGTTTAATTAGGTTCTTGGCAGACAGAGCTATAAAAGAAAATAAGTACTCAGCTGCTAAGTCCAAGGCTAAAAAATAATGTCGGTATCCAGATGTTAAGAGCTGCAAAATGCCTAGATATTATCCCACCAGAGACTTGCCCCGGAAACGGCTGCCACTTCCTCTAACCTAGTCAGGCCTTTGGCTGTAGTGAGGCTTCTTCAGCTTTTGATCCTTAGGGTAACCCTATTAACCATGCCTGTGGTTATCCATGCCTACTGTTAGCATACCTACAGGTAGCGTTGCCTACAGTTTGCATGCCTGTGATTATCCATGCCTGCAGTTAGCGTGCCTGTAGGTAGCATGCTTCCTGTTAGCATGCCCGTGGTTAGCCATGCCTACAGATAGCCATATTTATAGCACTGCCACCTGACTTCTTGGCTGCAGATTTCTTCTTCTTGGTGTCTGGTTCCTCAGCTTTTTCACTTACCATCTTGCAAGATGGGAAAGAACTCACCATAGTTTTTGGGTCAGGGTCTCCCACTGAACCTGGTGCTCACACAGTTTGGCTAGGGTGGCTGGCCCTCCCTCCCCCTCCCTCCCTCCCTCCCCCCTCCCTCTCCTCCTCCTCCTTCCCCCTCCTTCCTCTTTTCCTCCTCTCCCCTTCCCCCCTCACTTCTTTCCTTCCCATCTTTGGGGCTCCGGGGGATTGAACTCCGGTACTAATGCTTATACAGCAAGCACTTTACCAACTGAGCCATCTTCTCAATCACTGGTACCGGTTTTTAGATTAAAAACGCTTCTTTTCTTATTTCTTACAGCTTTTTTTGATGTTTTTATGTTACCTGATGACAAGTGTTATTTTTTTCCTCTCTCTGTTTAATGTTAATTTCCTTTCATCGTTTAAAACTATAGGAAAAACCTTTTTTTGTCTTTTTCTTTTTTATTGTTTTATGTATATATATTTTGTACAAGATTATGTTACTTTAATCAAATCTAGACCTTGTCCCCCTCCCCACCCCCCCACCCCACCAGAGCTCATGCATTCTGCCAAACATGTTTTTCATCTTTTTCTCAGTCTTTCTCAAAATTCTCGATATACAAGTTGACTGTTTCGAGCAGAAGTTCACCATTTCAGTCAGTTCTTTGGCGCAGTCTTTTCTGTTGTTGTTATTGTTCTTTCCAATATGCGACAAGCATTATTTTTTTTTTCCTCTCTCTGTTTAATGTTAATTCCCTTCCATTGTTTAAAACTATAAGAAAAAACTTTTTTTTTTGTTTCCACCTGTGCAGAATAAATAGCTCCTTAATTAGGGCCCTGACCTTTCTTCCATGGACAAAATGTATCTGTTTGTTCTTGGGCTTGTGATGTTAGGTGTGTTTGCATTGATGCGCTTTCATTTTGTTTTATTGAAGTGGACCCTGAATATAGAGAATTTAGTTACTTCTGTGCCTCAGTTTATAGTATACTGTCTTCATCTGTACAAGGCTCCTACTTTGTTTTATTTTATCCTAGTGTCATTCTGATTGCTAGTTCATTTCACCCTGCACACATTTCCCAACCCAAAGCTTTTATATTTAAGTGTTTAATATAGTTATACACACAATTATACATATACACACAATTATTTAAAATTCCTGCACAACTGAGTTTGCTGTTTAGATTTTCTGTTGTGTTTGTACTGTTCACAGTTTTGAAAACATGCAAGTAGTTCAGACATTACTTTTTTATTCAGATGCTTCAGATCAGCAAGGATGATACACCTAGAATTAAATGTCATTTCCTATGTTCATAAATTTTAAAAGCTAGTATTCTTTGCATTGCACTGGCTGCTTACACAGAAGATGCTGTTCCTGGACTTCAGGAATTTACAACCTACAGTTCTTTAGCATCTTCATTATCATATTTATCATACTTTAATGCTGCTCTGTTAGTCAAGATGTCTTTCTCATCATTTAGGTCCTCAGATATTTTGCATAAAGCATGGAGGCTAGGTTGTTTCCTTAATGTTACACATGAGAAAGTGGAGACTCAGGCTGATTATGTAGTCTGTTTTATGGATCTGTTAGCTGGCTAGTTAAAATTCTTGTTTGTGAGCTTTGACAGTGTCCATAAAGACTAATCTTGTTTTAAAAAGTATCTGTAACTTCTGGTGATTTTCTTCCCTTCTTTTCAGCATTTTGTGGAAATCTGGCAAACTCCACGACTGCTAATATCTGAATGACCAGTGGTAGTGATACATAGGGCCCTTTCTTGGTCTTTTATGGGAGAAGGCTGGGAAAAGGGACAGGCATTCATCTTGAAGTTCTATGCCTTGTAGCTGCAGAACAGTGGGTTGTAAGGAAAATGGGAAATGTGACTAACAAGATAGTAAAGGAAGGCTGGCTTATAAAGAAACGTATAGTAGAAAATTGGTAAAATAGACCCGATTTTCTAAATGGTCTCTCAGCTCCTTTTTAGTTACATTTTTTTCCCCTTAAAACTGAGCCTATATACAGTTTAAAATTAAAACAGATACTTTAAATGAAATACTTAAAAATATGAATTTTGAATGGCTAACTCTGTTCAAAAGTCAGAACTTTTAAAAACTAACATGATGTTGGCCAGAGTCTGGCAGGTGTCATGTTACTTCACTTCTTTATTCTGATTAATGCTAAGAGATGGACTCAATTCTGTACCTACTCACAAGTAGGTATGTTCTTTGTAAAATTACAAGTACTTAAAAATTTTTAAAACACTCAAGACCTGTTGTATTAATGAATATATTTTATTTTATTTTATTTTATTTTATTTTATTTTTTGTCTTTTTGTGACAGGGTCTCCCTTTGGTCCCAACTGGCCTGGAGCTTACTAATGTAGACCAGGCTGGCCTTGAACTCACAGAGATCCGCCTGCCTCTGCCTCCCAAGTGCTAGGATTAAAGGCATGCGCCACCACGCCCAGCATGAATGCGTTTTAGATAGCTCTTCCTTAGGCATGAAAATCATATTTTCTCTAACAATAGTTATTTCAAGATGAGACTGTCATTATTTTAAAGCTTTTTATTTAAAAGCCCACTTAAGTATCTGGCAGTCAACTTATTTATAAATGAAGAAGTGACCTAAAAAGTAATAGAATAATAAAATTTAGAGTTGGAGACCATCCTATTTTTTTATTATTTATTTATTTTTTTTTATCATCTGCTCAAAATCTTATTCCTTATTTGTGCTTTGGCTAGGAGTTATAAGAGATTTGTTCAGGTCAAAGAGCTAGGATCAGACATATATCAGAAATAAAGTTGACAGTAGTACCATGTTAGTGCAAACTCACTGTGAGTTGTTTGGTTTGTTTTTGCTGCTCTTATCACCTGGAAGTTGTTTGAAATTCTAATCTTTAATTTATAAAGCAACATACTGTTTTTTGTCGTTCTTGTATCTGATTGCTGTTCTGTATGGCAGATTGACAGGCAGGAAAAGTTCGGCTATGAAGCTTTGGTTGTGCAGGTGGCGTCCACGGCAGCAGGAGCTGTGGCTCTACAAAATTCAGGCAAGTCTTTTTCCTCATAAACAAAATTGTAATTGTAGATAAAATGATCAAGCCAACTGAAAACAGACACATCAAATACTGGAATATTTTTCACTGTAAAGTTCTGTTTCCCGGTTATGACTATTCATGACAGGTTTGTCGCGTTGTCTTTGCTCTGCCATGAAACTGCACTAGTCGTTATTTTTTCTATGAAATACACATACAAAATTCTCTCTTTTTTTTAATCTCTTTAGAACAGTGGTACCTAATGATCTAAGCAAAAACACACCCAGTGATTAAGGAATCACTTTTTGTGTATACAACAAAAGAATGTCATTCTCTCTTGATATAGTTATGCCTGACAGAATTGCTCAGTGTTCAGCTGAGTGGATGTTCATGTGCACCCAAATTTACAGTCAGCATAGCTGCCACACATCTGTACTGCTTCCTTATTTCCTCATGCCTCTTCCCTGGTGGAAAGCATTTGTGGCACTGTGTAGCCCCATACTTACTCTCTTTGAAGTTTGCCACTGATATGTATTCTCTACTGTCAACTGCATTTGTAAGAAAGTAAGTCACTGGGATTTTAATATGCCATATGTTAAGGTTTACGGAGCACTCAACAAGATATAATTTGCAATAGAGATAAAGTTAGAGTTGATAAATCACAACATCAGTATTAGTGAACACTATTGATTCTCTGCTTAAACCAAATACTTGATATATTTAAAAATTATTATTTTTTGAGCCGGGTGTGTTGGCGCACACCTTTAATCTCAGCACTCAGGAGGCAGAGGCAGATGGATCTCTGTGAGTTCCAGGCCAGCTGGGGCTACAGGGAGACCCTGTCTCAAAAAGACCAATAAAAAAAATTATTATTTTTTCTCAACTAATTTGGGCTACTTGTATAATGAAATGTTTCTTGTTTTTTTTTTTTTTTTGGTCTTTTTGAGACAGGGTTTCCCTGTAGCCCTGGCTGTCCTGGAACTCACTCTGTAGACCAGGCTGGCCTTGAACTCACAGAGATCCGCCTGCCTCTGCCTCCCAAGTGCTAGGATTAAAGGCGTGCACCACCACGCCCAGCGAAATGTTTCCTGTTAAAAATGGCCTTATATTGAAACAAATTTTTCTTCTTAGAATAAAATACATGTAGTATTATAGACAGGATCGTAGTAAAAGAATCATTTGAAGACTGTTTAATCCAAGATTTGGCTTGTCATCATCAGTTAATTAAGCTTTTGAACCTCATACTAGTAAACTTTTGTATCTGGGTCCAGGAGCAGGGAAGCCTAGCAAGTTATTTTTTCTTATTCCAAGAATCCTTTTTTTCCTTACAATTCACCATGAAGTCAGATTCTGCACTTTTCAGAGGTTTCTAATTTTGCTGAGCAGTGACAGATCAGTCTCTTAAAACAGTAGCAAAACTCCATGGAACAACTGAGCTGAACTATGACCAAAGAAAGCTCTTCCCATTGATCTGATGAGAGCGGACTAGTGTTTCTAGTTCTGATTGGTGGTGAGAGTATTACAACCCTCCTCAAATCCTGGGTCTCTCAGGCATGGTGGTACACACCTGTTCTATCACTACTCCTTGGACATGCAAGACTGAGGAAGTGCTGAGGGAAGTAGAAGCTTATTGGCCAGGCAGACTAGCCCGAGATAGTTCAATGTCATTTTTCATAAGCCAAAGATAACTTCTGGTCCTTGAATTCCTATATTGCAGATACTGCATTTAGAGCTTTGCATGGATTGTCCCATTTATATGCTGTGGAAACTCCAGAATTAACATTTTTATTTGACACGAGGAAACCAGGCTCTCAGCAAGATAAGGGATTTTTTTTTTCCCAATGAATGTATAGCTAACTAATAAACTGGCAGATTTAAAATTTGAAGTCTGATAGTCTCAGTTTTAAAGCCTGTATTTATCCAGTTGTGGCAGCAAACCCTTTTTTCTCTAATTTTGTTGTGAGTATACTGATTTTATTATTAGATATAATATTTTGTGTTCCTGTATGATTTGAGGAATTTAATAAACAGGTTTAATATTAATTTATTTATTATATTTGACTTATGAGACTCTAAAGAATGCCTTACAACACAAGCTGTATAAAGCACATGAAGGATAAATGCCTGGGCTTAAAAGGCCCTTGAGCTAACTTCTAACAGGTACCATTCAGAATTGAGTAAACCTTAGTTAGGTAAACCTCAGATCTGAGCTAATTTTCAACCCAGGAACTGTATAAAACCCTGAATATTTATTATCTGGGAAAACAAATAAAACAGCCCTTGTTGTCTCAAAACCTCCGTAGTGTACCAACTGTGCCTGAGGGCATAGGTTCACATCCCTTGGAGAAACTGTCACCACTTTCATTGTTCTTAATAAAGAACAATCTGCTCCTAAGCTCAGTCTCTTATCTTTCATTTTCACATTATCTTGGTCAATCCCAATCTAATATTTTCTTTTAATTATAGATATTTATTTCTGTGTCTGTGAGTATATTCCCTGCATGTGTGAAAGTGCACCCGTGGAGGTCAGAAGCAGGCATCAGATGCCCTAGAACTGGGGTTAGGGTCAGTTGTTAGCCGCCATGTGGGTGCTGGGAATTGAACCTGTCCCCTGCAAGAGCAGTCAGTGCTCTTAACTGCCAACCCATGTCTCCAGCTCCCAATCTAATGTTTTCTAACAACACATACTTATTTTAAGCAGGGTATGGAGCCTTCCTTTGTGACACTCTACTTGTCTCTGCCTCCTTTCTCTTCCAGCCTCTCTACACGTTCTTTGCTATTTCCTCTGGACCTCTGGAAATACTTTCTTATGATTTATTCATTACAGAGTTTTATGGGGATGGAATACCATAAAAGTATATTAATAATACAAATACCATTTCTTTTTAAATTTTTTATTTATTTATTTATTTATTTATTTATTTATTTTATTTATTTATTTGTATGAATGTACTGTCTGCATGTAGGTTGGTGCACCCATGTCATGGTCAGAAAAGGGTGTCAGATTCCCCTGGAACTGGAGTTCTCCTGGAATTGGAGTTACAGAGGGTTCTCAGCCGCCATGTGGGTGCTGGGAATTGAACCCGAGTCATCTGCAAGAGCAGTCAGCACTCTTAACTGCTAGGCCATCTCTCCAGCCCTACAAATACCATTTCTATCAAGGATAGAAATTACTATTATTTTTATAATATGCAAGCATTTGTCTTCAGTGAGAGAGTAAGTTAGTCTTTCCACAAGGATAATCATATCATTCTTCCTTAAAGAAAAGACACATTATACTATAAATGTGACATAAGCTAATATTTCTTCTTAGGGTTTATAAATACACTTATAACAGAATTATGGTCCAATCTTGAATGTGGAAGAGATGATGTAAGGGTAACTCATCCTAGATCTACTCCAGTGGATCCCATTGATCGAAGCTGTCAAAAGGTAAGATGTTATTTGATGTAAAAATGTATAGAATTGAAGAATATCTCACAGAAATGACTTCATAGAAACTTTACCCATGTCAGTTACAAGCAGCAAACTTTATAAAGTATACCTTTCCCTTTTTAATATCAAAAAACATTTTTCATTTAAAAAATAAATTTGGTGAACCGTCAAAACACCAATATTTCCTTAGAAAATCTGGAAGGATAATTTTCATTCATGTTATTTTTAGCAGAGGTTTTCTTTCTTAATAAAAAGTAATAACATAGCAGATGTGTTATGGAAAAAAAAAAGGGTCTCTAAAAGACATACTGCCCAAGTAACCAAAACAAAACTCCAGGAAGCTGTTTGCCCTTGGGTTTGAACTTAATAGAAAATTGTCTATGTTACTTGAAAGAATCCCAGGCATTTGGAGAAAAGAAGCACAGTTGTTTCTTTTTTTTTAATTTATTATTTTTTATGTGTATGAGTGTACTGTCTGTATGTACATTGGTGCACATGACGTGCAGTGCCACAGAGGTCAGAAGAGGGTGTCAGAGTCCCCTGGAACTGGAGTTATAGACGGTTCTTAGCCGCCATGTGGATGCTGGGAATTGAACCCAGGTCCTCTGCAAGAGCAGTCGGTGCTCTTAACTACTGAGCCATCTCTCCAGACCCTTTTTTTTTTTAAAGCACACACACACAATGTTCTGTTAACATTCAGTGACTTTCATACATTTAACATGACCTCCAGATTTTAATAAAACGAGGTGATGATTCCTAGTTGTGGCCGGCACAATTTTTAGTAAAAGGGTGCCATAAAATTACTTTAAAATAAAACTCCCAGCATTTCCAAAGCTGTTATTTCTATGATGTTAGACCAATTCACTGCAGTACGAAACATAAACTTTAGAAAATAATATAAAGGTAAAATGGTTAAAAGCGTTTCAGGGACCAAAAATGGGCAGAAAATTGAGGGAAGTGAAAATGAAGGCTATTGCTTCATAATATATATTTAACAGGTCTTTACTTTTAGAAAAGTACTTGTTGGTGTTCCACAGATTAAAATGCATAATCTAAAAGCTTATAGAATAGAAGCCAGGCGTGGTGGCCCATGCCTTTAATCCTAGCACTCAGAAGGCAGAAGCAGGTGGATCTCTGTGAGTTCAAGGCCAGCCTGGTCTACAGAGTGAGTTCCAGGCCAGGTGGGGCGACAGGGAGACCCTGTCCCAAAAAAACAAACAACAACAAAAAAACCCAGCTTGTAGAATAGAATACTAAGTTGAGGTTATTTGGTGCTGGAAAATGGAGTGGGCCCCTGGACAAGACAGAACTGCAGAGAGCACAATGCAAACTGTATATGTACTCTGCCTATATGTGTGACAGTCACAAACTATGAACTGAGCATGTGAACTTTGTAGAAGTATCACTGCTGCCTACAGCATTGTCAGAGTTTGAATCCAACCAATGTAACTTAAAGAAAAACAAGTCAGTTCTTTTCTTTATAACAATAATGAACATGCTGTGAATGGAACTTTAAAAACAAATTGGCTCTTCCAGTGCTGGTGAGATCTCTCACTTGGTATAGTGCTTCTACTGGAAAGCACAGAATGTACATTTGACTCCCAGCATCCACATTTAAAAACAAGAAAAACCAGGGTTGGTGATGTGACTACCTGAGTTCAGTCTCCAGAACCCACGTGGTAAAAGAGAATCAGTTCCTGAAAATTGCCCTCTGACTTCTATACACATGCTATGATACTCTCTCCTCCACTCCCTACACAGAATAAATAAAGGTAAAAATCCTGAGCATAGTAGTCCGTAACTGTAATTCCATTGCTGCAGAGGCTCAGACAAGTCAATACTGGGGCCCCCTGGCCAGCCAGCCTTGCCTATTTGGTGAATTCTAGGCCAGTGAGATACTTTGTCTCAAGAGAAAGGTAAACAGACACGTGAGGTTTCCATCTGGCACATGTACGCACACACACACACACACACATGCATGCACACACTCATCTGCACGTAGGAGGACAGAGAGTTGCTCTTCTTTTCTGAGTGTCAGTAGTAAACGTGCTAAGAAAGAAATCAGAAAAATACACCTTCATAATAGATTTTTAAGGGTTTAATTTGGTTTATTTTTATTTTATGTAAATGAATGTTATGCCTGAATATATATGTAAGTGCACCTGTGTCATGAATTGCCCACATAGGACAAAAGAGGGTGTCAGATCCCCTAGAACTAGAGTTATGGACAGGTGTTTGCCACCATGTAGGTGCTGGGATTTGAACCCAGGTCTCCTTCAAGAATAGCCAGTGGTCTTAACCAGTGAGCCATCTCCCCATAATAGATTTTTAAAACATAAACATAATTAATCTACAGCTCAATTATAATTCCTTAAGGTGCTACCCTTCATCATTTTGGTGTAACAATGTCAATGTCTATTTTATGAACTTAGTATGACTAAGGCTTATTGTTTTTTTGGTTTTTTTTTTTGCCTCAAACTCCAGATCCTCCTGCCTCTGCCTCCTTCAAATCCTACTGGTGGGTGCCACCACCACCGGCAAATAAGGTTTATTGTTAAGGGAATACCATTAACATGTTCATAGTTGTGTCATCATTTTGGTGAAATGAGTTCCCCCTGTTTTCCACACAAGGCAATTGTGTATTGCTTTGTAAGTGTTCTATTAAGATATTTTGTGGCCATATGAATAATATAAAAGTCAAAAGTAAAATACATATGTATAAACCTAACAACAGAGGTGACAGACCTCCAAGATGGAAACTTTAAAATACTGAAGAGACTGGTTATTTTCAGTTTCTGCTCTGCCTGATGAGCTCCTTGCCATGCACTCAGTAAATTATTTTTTTCTGAAAAAAAGTTGAAGATTGAAATTTGAAAGCCCTCCCATGCTCATAGACAGACACAATATTGTGAAATTGGCTCTCTTACCAAAAGCAATTTATAGATTCAGTGCAGTCCCTATCAAAATTTCAGTGGCATTCTTTATATAACTAGAAAAAGGATTCCTAAAATTCGTATGGAAGCACAGAAGACACTGAATGGCTGAAGTAGTCAGCAGGAAGAGGTACTGGAGGTATACCTTGTATCATAGGATGCTGCAGAGCTAGTCACCCAAATAGCACAATACTGGTTCAGAAGCCGACATGCAGACAAATTGAATAGAAGAGAGGTCTCAGAAAGAAACCCACACAGCTGTAACTGGCTAGCTTTTGAGAAGGTTGTCAAAACATCCAGTGACAAAAAGATGACCTCTTTTAGATGTGGTACTGGAACAATTTCATATCCATATGTAGAAGATCAACTAGATTTGTATCTCTCTCACTGCACAAAAAATTAATTGAAGATATATTAGTGAACTTAATGCAAGACACAACACTTTGAAATTACTATTATTAATGTATGACAAATGCTTATGATATAGGACTAGCTAAGGACTTTCTGAAAGTGATTGACGAAGCTTAAGAAATAACTACACAGACTGAAAAATGGAATCATAGGAAATGTAAAAGCTGAACAACAAAGGAAATAAGAACCAGATTAAAGAGATAGCCTACAGGACAGTAGAAAATCTTTGCCAGCTCTTCTGACAGGATTATTATCTACAATATATAAAGAACTCCAGAAATTAAATGCCTGGAACCCAAGTCATCCAGTCAGTGACAGGCTGATGAATTTCACAAACAGTTGTCAAAAAAGTAAAAGATAACAGTTACCACCTTTAGCCACCAGGAACATACAAATCAAAACTATAATGAAAGCCCATTTCACCTTAGTTGAAATGGCTATTAGTAAGTCAAACACAAATGCTGTCAAGGATGGGTAGAAAAAGGAAACTTTATATACTGTCAGTGGGAATATAGAGTAGTGTAGATATTATTAAGCCAATTAGTATGGGGTTTCTCAAAATAAAAATAGAACCATTGTATGCTACAACTACACCACTCAGCTACATGAACATCCGTTGTTTGTTGCAGCACTATATAGCCATGATATGGAATCACCCTCAGTGTCTTTCTACAGATGAATGGCTATGTAAAATGTATTTATACACAATGGAATTTTACTCCACTGCAAAGAAGAATGAAAAAGACCCTCTCCAAAGAAAGAAAAACAGAGGGAGTTAGAAATCATCATGCTAATTATAATCAGTGCAACGCAGATATTACATTTCCTCTCATATGAAGAATCTAGATTATATATTATATATATATATATATATAATCACATGAAACAGAGTGGTGGTTATCTGATGAGAAGGAAGGGTGCCAGTGAGAGGGAGGGGGGAGGGCAGAAGAGAAGAATGGGTGAGTATGAACGTAGTATGTGGCATACGTCTGACAGCCTCATAATGAAACTCACTACTTTTGGATGTTTTATTGACTCATTTTGGTGTTTGAAAGTTTTATTCATGTGTGTGAATATTCTTGTTACTCTTCCCTACTAAAGATCTATTATTTTATATGCTAACAGTAATCTATGCTTTTTACGTATTGTACAGTTTTAAAGCCATATAACATATGCTTTAACATATGCTTACAAAGTATGGAATTCAACCCCCAATTGGTAGACATTTGAAGAAATAAAATGTGACTCTTACTCAAGAAGAAAGGCACCCAGTTGAAACTTACAGTGAAATGAAGGTGGATTATATTATAACTAGAGAACATAAAGGAAAACATGCTTATGGTGAATAAACAAATTAGAACTCTGTATAGAAATAGTAACTATATAAAAGACCCAGGTGGAAATTCTAGACCCAAAGATCTAACCTGAAATAAGAATTTCTAGGTGGGGTTAACAGAAGGTTTAAACAACAGCACATTTAGTCAGTGAACTTAAGACAGCCCCATAGGTATCACACAATCTGAGGCACAGAGCAGGGAGGAAAACAAATGCCCCAGATTGTGAGAATATGTCATACCAATAAATTTAACTCGTGCAGTTAAAATACTAAAATCAAGAGAATAGGGAAGAATGATATTCATTAAATATTAGCAAAAAGTCACTAAATTTACTGAGAGATACAAATTTTTAGATAAGAAACTTAGTGAAGCTCAAGGAAGATTATGCAATTATAAACTTTTAAAAAATTAAACTAAGGATTGTGACAAACTTCTTTTTTTTTTTTTTTTTGGTGTTTTTGAGACAGGATCTCCCTTTAGTCTCAGCTGACCTAGAGCTTGCTCTGTAAACAAGGCTGGCCTTGAACTCACAGAGATCCACCTGCCCCTGCCTCCCGAGTGCTGGGATTACAGGCGTGCACCACCACGCCCAGCTGACAAACTTCTTAAATCCAGAGATAAAGACGTATTTTGAATGTAGCTTTAGAAAATCACCATCACTTCTTCCTTCTGTGTGCACACTGTAGCCTCGCAAGCACCCCATAGAACTTGCAGTGTCCTAACTAAAGTTGCTGATTTGATCTTGTTTGCAGTTTTTTTTTTTTTGTCATATTTGGTTCTTGAATCTGATGAATAGAATATTTCTTTTCCCCCTTTCCTAATGTGTAATGTCACCCTCCTCTAATGTGTAATTTACGTGTAGGACCACTGCACCCTTCATTTCCAGTGCCGCACATACAAGGTATGCTTTTGTGTGCAGAATGTGTCTTCCTTCTAACCTGTAATCCCCTTCACAGGGATTAATGAGAGATTAATGAGGAAAATCTTTATATTCTGTATAAAAACAAAATCAAATTTATATACTAAAATCATTTGTCTAAAAAAAAGAAAATCACCATCACATACAGAGAAGAGTATTCATTAGTAACTCATTAGGTGCAGTAGAGGACAGAGCAGGATCTTTTTTTTTTGTGCTGAGAGGAAAACGAAAAAACTTTGCAGTCAACTCACACTTCCAGATCCACCAAAATAGTCTTCAGTGATGAAAATGAAGAAACTTGGGACTGCAGAGATGGCTTACTAGTTAAGAACACTTGCTGTTCTTCCAGTGACCTGGGTTTGAGTCCCAGCACCCACACATCATGGCTAACAACATCCTTTTAACTCTGGTTCCAAGGGATCCAACACCCTCTTCTGGCCTCTGCAAGGCATGCATACATGTAGGCAAAACACTTATACCCATAAAATAAAAATCATAAATAAAATATTAAAAAAATAAAAATGAAGAAACTTTAGCTGGTAATTCAGAAAATAGCACCCCTGCATTTCACTGATGCTAGAGGAAGGGGATATGGTGGGAGGTGGTTTGGAAGAAATAAAATTTCAGTGATGACATATATAGAATATTATGAGTATTTATATTATCTGTATATTATCTGTTCCATTCATCAGTGTGACTGTAAGATAGACGTCATTCTGAGAACAGTTGGCATTTGAGTACCTTGTGCAGAGGAAGTGCTTGCATAATAATGACCATCAAATTGTTATCACCGTTTTTCCTCTCTTTTGCTCAATCTGCTTTACAGTATGTGTCATGTGTCATTGTCACCAGTTTTCTTTCCTCCTCAGACTTTTATCTCCTTGTATTTTTTTAAATCGTTGAGAATTTTATACATGCATGCAACATAGTGATCATACCCATCCCTCCTCCTCCCCAGCTTGTCTCCCACCATGTCCCTCTCTAACCTTTATATCCTATTTTTTTTTAAATAACAACTGAGTCCAGTTATCATTGCCTTTATGCATATGGGTGTGGGTCCACCCACTGGACAACGGACCACCCACCTACGGCTACACCCTAAAGAAAACTGACTTTCCTACGGGTTGCCATCAACTACCAATAGATCCTTACTAGGAGTAGGCCTTGTGGGTCCCTCCACATCCATGCTGGATTGTTGACTGGCTTGATCTTGTGACAGTCTTGTGCAGGCAATCATAGCTGTGTGACTTCATGAATGCAATGGCTCTATCTTATCCAGAAGGTACTGTTTTGAAGCAGTCCTCCCCAGCCTCTGGCTCATATTGACTCTTAACTTTCTTCTCCTTCTGAATTGTTCCTTGAGGTTGTGTGTGTGCAGGTATGTGTGTGACAGATATCCACAGACATTTATTTTCTGTATCTTAACTTGTTGAAAGTCTCTGTATTAACTTTGTACACTTCAGATAGAAGGATCTCTGAGCGCTAAGAGCTGTACTAATTTGAGAGATGTTATTAGGGTTGGCATGATGGCTTAGCTGTTCAGAGCACTTGCTGCTCTTGTAGTGGACCAAGTTTGGTTCCTTACACGTACATGGAGAACTAACTCCAGGGAATCTGACATCGTCTAGTCTCTGTGCTTACCTGCAGACACATGGCGTACACTTGCAAAGATACAGACACAAACAAATAAATAAAAAGAGAAAAAGATAAATATTTAGATAGCAGTTAGATCTATAGCTATTTAGCAAAATGACAGTAGTAGGTTCTCCCTTAAGGTCTCTGTCCTCCAGCTCCGAGTTTTGGTCAGATTTATAGTTCTAGGTATAAGTTTCTTATGTGAAGTGGCCTTAAATCCAATTAGAAAGCAGTTCATTACTAGTGTTTTTTTTTTTTTTTTTTTCCTTTTGGGATGTGAACCCTGGGTTGTGTGCATACTAGTCATGTGCTGTACCATGAAGCATTCCTGTGCCTAACATTATGTTTTTGGGTCATTTTCTGATTGTTCAGTATAAAGTCTATATTTGTAACAGTTCTGTTGTAATAGGAATAAATGATATCTCTCATTCTTGTAACTTTGAAATAAAAGTTAGTTTCTTCTTAAAATTTTTGACTACCTAATTTCCTTTAGACTATCTAGAATGTAAAATATAATTTGTACTACTTTAAAAAAATTTTTATTTTATTTTATATGTATGAGTGTATTGCCTGCATGTATGTATGTAAGTGCACCCATGTCATACAATACCTGCCGAGGTCAGAGGAGAGTGTTTGATTCCCTGGAACTAGAGTTATGAACAATTGTGAGCCACCATGTGGGCACTGGGAACTGAACCCAGGATGTCTGCTAGAGTAGCCAATGCTCTTAACCACTGAGCCATCTCCCTAGCCCCTGTACTGTTTCTGAAAACACTGCTAGAGTGTGACTACAGAGCAGCATCCTTTCAGGGCGGCTCTCTGAACCATACCTCCCTCCTCTCCTCACTCTGATATAGGGTTACCTTCCTGATGACCTCTGACATTTCTGCATAGCACAGTACCATCAAGCTATTTAGGGTCTGGATTTAAATGATCTCACTGTTATTTGTCCTGCACTACACTGTGACTCCTTAAGGGCAGAGACTTTATTCATATTTTCATTAGCCTCTGGCACAGCTACTGATAGGCAGCTGGCACTAACATATTCTAAGTGAAGAAGTAAATAGATGATCATTATCAACCTGAAAGATTAATTCCTAAGAAGTTTGTTGCTTTAAGTAATTTTAAGCTTTAGACTTAAAATTTGTCAAGTCCTACCTTCTACAAGTTTCATTAGCATTATTACATAAAACCTTATTTTCTCAAAGCACAGTTGAATAGATTTACGTTTTGTGCTGTTTCAAATTTTAGGATAATATCTGATACCAGAGAAATTTTTAATGTACTTTTGTGGCTACTGATGATTGTATTATAAATATTTTCAGTTCCAAAAATGCTTAATATATCACAATTTTACAATATGATAGGCATCTTTAAAAATGTTTCTTCTGTGAGAAATAGATTTGTTTCTTCTTACAGTAATTTTCTGAAATCTTCTCCACTGTTTTAAAACTTGTATTTAAGTTATTTCAAATACAATTACTGAATTGTTTTATTTATTTATTTATTTATTTATTTTATTAATTTTTTTTTTAGATAGGGTCTCCCTATAGCCCCAGCTGGCCTGGAACTCATTCTGTAGACCAGGCTGGCCTTGAACTCACAGAGATCCACCTGCTTCTGCTTCCTGAGTGCTAGGATTAAAGGCTTGCACCACCATACCTAGCTTAAAGAAGGTTCTTAGCCACCATGTGGGTGCTGGGAATTGAACCAGGTTCTCTGCAAGAGCAGTCAGTGCTCTTAACCACTGAGCCATCTCTCCAGCCCCCTGAATTGTTTTCACCTAAATCTCCACTTTATTTGCTTATGGAAGCATATTAGAAATTGCTACTAATATATATGGACAGAATTATTTCTTAGAAGGAGGGAAATTCCATAAAGTCCAGTGGAGCTACTCTCTTTAAATAATAAGAAACCCTTAGTATGTTACTATATGATATATAGAAATAATCTGGGGCCTAGAGAGATGGCTCAGCAGTTAGGAGCACCTCTTGCAGAGGACCTGGGTTCAATTCCCAGTACCCACATGGCAGCTAAGAACTGTCTTTAACTCCAGTTCCAGGGGAATCTGACGTCTTTTTCTGACTTCTGCGGCATTGCACGACACTGGTGCACCAACCTACATGCAGGTAGTACACTCTTACACATTAAAAAAATTTTTTTAATTAAAATTTTTTTAAAAAAAGAATCTGGCTGGACGCGGTGGCATACCCCTTTAATCCTAGCACTTGGGAGGCAGAGGCAGGCAGATCTTTGTGAGTTCAAGGCCAGCCTGGTCTACTAAGTGTGAATTCCAGGCAGCTGGGGCTATAGGATACCCTGTCTCAAAAAAAAAAAAAAAAGAACATGTATGAATTCTAATTTCAATAAAAATTAAGGTATTGACTGAAAAAAAAATTCAGCAAAGGGGGGGAAAATAATCTGCCCTCCTAGCAAAATAGACATTTACTAAAATTTTATAACCTATTACTAGACAAAGGGACAGATTTATTCTGACTAAATCTAAATATTGCTGGATTAATATTAGGAACATTATAAAATGTTTTAACTATTTTTGGTTTGTATTTTTTAGCCTTAGATTTATTCTTAGGATATTAAATTGGAATTTGAAAAGATATTAAATCTGTAAATCATTCTTCTAGTTAAAGTTAGTGATTAGCGAATAGCCTCTGCGATTGTGCGATTGTTTCCTCAGTGGCCCTGAACTCTCTAATTTTCTTGTCGTTCATAGAGTTGTTGAGGGATTTCGTCTTTGTTTAAGTGATATTGTATGATGGGGGAGATAAGGATACTTTAAGGTTAATGCAAGTTCTTCGTTTTTTTTTTTTGTTTGTATTTTTTTTGTTGTTTGTTTTGGAGACAGGGTCTCTCTGTAGCCTCAGCTAGCCTGGCACTCTGTAGACCAGGCTGGCCTTGAACTCACAGAGATCCGCCTGCCTCTGCCACCTGAGTGCTGGGATTAAAAGTTTAAGCCACCATGCCTGGCGGAGGTTCATTTTTTATCCAGAAATATATTTGATACAGACCACTGTATGTTATGTACATTCATCTTAGGAGCTGTGATTTTTTACATTACAGTGCATTGCAGATAAAAGGAGGAGTTATGGGGCTGGAGAGATAGCCTAGCGGTTAAGAGCACCAGTTGCTCTTGCAGAGGACCCGGGTTCAATCCCCAGTACCCACATGTTGGCTAAGAACAGTCTGTAACTCCAATTCCAGGAGAACTCCAGTTCCAGGGGAATCCGAGACCCTCTTCTGACCTTCGCGGCATTGCACGACACGGGTGCACAGACCTGCATGCAGACAGTACATTCATACACATACAAAAATAAAATAAAATAAAAATAAAAAAAAAGGAGTTATAAAGTGGGTTCTGGCCAGGTGTGGTGGTACACACCTTTAATCCCAGCACTTGGGGGGCAGAGGCAGGTGGATCTCTGTGAGTTCAAGGCCAGCCTGGTCTACATAGCAAGCTCCAGGCCAGCTGGGACTAAAGGGAGACAGGGTCTCAAAACAAAACAAAACAAAACAAAAACAAAAACAAAAAAAAGTGGGCTCTACTTTTCAGGTTCACAAACTTGGTCTAGAGTAGCACTATGAAATAAGCTCTGAAAGTCATGATATGATCTGTGGTGACCTTAGCCAGTAATAAGAAAAGGTAATTCTCTGCATCAAGAAGTTTGAGAGAGACTGAGCAAAAGATGAAAAAAAATGTTTGACAGAATGCATGAGCTCTGGTGGGGTGCAGGGGGAAGGGAGGGGGGCACGGGTCTAGATTTGATTTGTAATTTTGTATGAAATGCACAGACCTTCAATAAAAAATTGGCTTTGAAAAAAAAAAGAAAAGGTAATTCTTTCTAGTACTAATGTGCTATTGATCAAGCCATTTATCACAACGTAAAGTCTTTCCACCTGTTAATGAGAGATTAATTAAATGTTCTTTTTACTTTTTTCCAATTTTGATTTTCTCATTTTAGTAAAAACTGATTCACAAATTTTGAGTCTTCTGATTTGTTTTCTCCTTTTTTTTTTTTTTTCTTGCACCACCACTACCAGCCTAAGACGGTTCTTAGCTGCCATGTGGGTGCTGGGAATCGAACCTGGGTCCTCTGCAAGAGCAGTCAGTGCTGTTAACCATTGAGCCATCTCTCCAGCCCTAAGTCTTCTGATTTCTTTTAAAAATACCAAATGATGGGGCTGGAGAGATGGCTCAATGGTTAACAGCACTGACTGCTCTTGCAGAGGACCCAGGTTTGATTCCCAGCACCCACATGGCAGCTAAGAACCGTCTTTAACTCCAGTTCCAGAGGAATCCGACACCCTCTTCTGATCTCCATGGCATTGCACGACACGGGTGCACCCACTTACATGCAGACAGTGCACTCATACACATAAAAAATGATAAATTAAAAAAATAAAAAAAACCCAAATGATGAAGCAGTCACAATACTTACAAATTAATAGAATTAGTATACAAACTGAAGTTGTGAGTTTACAGAACTTGTGGAAATAGGTGAAGTCAATTGGCAGGTCTTCTGAAACAACTCGTTAAGAGGATGAGATGAGTCATACAGGTAGCAGTCATTTGAAGGAGACAAGAGATTTGATGACTGGTGACTTCATGTTGGAGAATAATGAGAAATGAGGTTTTTGAGAAAGAAGAGTGTCCTTTAGTTGAGTGCATCGAAAGTCATCGAAAGATTTTGAACTTGCTTGGTGTTTAACAGTGGCTACCCATGGAGTGCTTTTGAGTAGGGAACCAAAGAATGGAATTTGTGTGAGAAAAATATTCTTGGTGCTTTTAAGAAGATGAAACTAGTGTGAAGAGCTTAAAAATTTCACAGAGGGATGAACTTGGTAAGATTACACCAGAAAGAATGAGCTATGTTTGATAGGAAAGCCATGGAGTTTGAAAATTAACTACGGTCTCTAGGTTATTTGGATTTTCAGTGAATATGTTAAAACATAATATTATGGACTAAGCCCAAGAATATGTAGACTTTATTATCCTCCCTTAGAGTCCCAAGGTGAATGTGAAAGATAGGTAATTTCTTTTCTTTTTTGAGGAAGGGTTTATTTCACCTTACAGGTTAGTTATATCGTGGAGGGAAGCCAGGCCAGTAGCTCAGGACGGGAATCTTGAGGTAGGAGCTGAAGCTTATTTTGAAATGGTTTCTAACTCTTACATATGTTCTTTAATAGTTATTATGTAGGCATGGTCTGCTCATAGAACACTGCTGTTTCCTTAATGGGTTTTTACCTATACTATATGTAGGTATCCAACATTGATGTAGGAGACTTCTATTTTAAAATTTATCCCTCATTGTCAGACAGCTATGACATTTACATGAATGACTCTCCCTGTAGATACTGAAAAAAACAAAACAAAACAAAACTGAGTCATTTCTATGATTCCTTCCCACCCCAGTCTTTTGTAGCATTGGTGAACCTGCTGTCCTTTCCTGCAGTGCATGAGTTGACAGGAAATCAGTATCTTCCTAATAAGGCAGAATATTCTCTTCGTGAAGTTCCAACCTGTATTATTGTAAGTCACTTATTTCAATTTTTCTCTTTTCTAATTGCCTACTATTTGACTTTGTGAGTATAATTTGACAATGAGAACAACAAAAACCTCCCTTGCTAAAGGCTGAATTGATTATCCTTGGATTGTCAATTTTTGAATTATCTATAAATGGAGACTTTGGTCTAGGCCACGCAATAGTTCCTTTGTCTATAAGAATGCAAAGCTAAACCTCTCTGACCAGAAAGCAACTTGACATTCATGTAAGTATATATATGAATAGGTTTTAGATGATTTATTAAATAATTAGCCTTACTAATGCTCCTCTTTCATTGGCCAGGATAATTAGGAGTAAATTATATGCAAGGAGTACCAATATATTTTCAGCTTATATTTTAAAGAACTATGTGTTATGCCCATGAGGGCAGTATATACATATTTATTTAATTTGATACTTAATTCATATTCAAACATTGCCCACCTAATTAGCTTGGTATAATTATTAGGGGAGTTTTAGTTCATTATGTGTGAGTGTTTATGAATTAAACACAAATTAGTGTGTATACATATGCTGAGTGTGTATACATGTGCTGAGTGTTTATACATGTGCTGAGTGTGTATACATGTGTTGAGTGTATATATGTGCTCACACGTGGATTCATAGAAAATTACTTAGTGATAAAATTCTATTACTAATCATTTCTTTATTCCTTGTCATTTTGTCTTATGCATTATGGTTTTTAGAAATAGTTTTGTCCTTTTGAATACTTTATTTTTACTTGATGTTTATGAGTGTTACATGTGCATCTGTGTAAATGCATCTGTGTTATCAGTTCCTGTGGAGGACAAAGGAGGGTGTCCAATCCCCTGGAACTGGAGTTATGGATGGTTGTTAGCCACTATGTGGATACTGGGGTCTGAACCCGGGTCTTTTCCAAGAATAACCATTGTTCTTAAATGCTGACCCATCTCTCCAGCACCTCCTTTTGACTACTCTTAACCTTTGTTAACTATAGATATTTGAATTCTTAAAATATTTTTCTAGTGTGGAAAATTTTGGGTAATCTGTATGAAGTAAAATGTAAAGATAGATTCTTTCTTCATTGAAACTTAATCTAATTCTCTTATATTCATCAGTTATTCCAGTTGTAGCTTATTTTTATCTCTGTGCTTAAGTGCCTTCATCGTTAGTTTCCTTATTCTGCTACTTAACTAGCTGTGTGACTGAACAAGTTAGATCTTAGTTTTCCCTTCTACTAAATGAAGGCACTATTCTAAGTGTAATTCAAATATAGGACAAATACTATATGATACCACTTATATGATGAGTCTAAAATATTTTAGTCAAATTCATTAGAACAGAGTATAGGATTTGGTTGCTAGTGCTGGGGCAAGGGAAGCCAGGATAAAGCAGGATTATACAGAATATATCCTGAAGATTTATTGTACATAGTGGTTGTAATTAATAATACTGTAATATGTTCTTAAAATTTCCCAAGAGAGCAAATTTATATGCTTTTCTGACATACAAAAAAAGAAGATAAGAAGAAACCTTCAGAGCTCACAGATAGGGCTAACTCCTTCCCAGGGGTCCAGGAAGACCCCTTTGTTGCCTCTTAAACTTCTGCTTTTTTATGCATTTCATGATGCGTTGTTGCTTCTGGATTCCGGTTTGGGGACTCCATTGTTACAGGGCCATCACCTCTTCCTGACTGCAGGGTCCTCTGCATTTCTCTTATTTGCATACTTGTCTTGAATTTAAGGCCCTTCTGGATAATCCAGGGTGATCAAGATTTTTAACTTAATTACCTCTTCAAAAACCCTTTCCAAATAGGGTGACGTTAACAAGTTTTGGGAACTAGTCTGTAGACACTTTTTATAGGGATTGATATTTAACTCATGACACAGGATAGCCTTTGCCTCTGCTTCCCTAGTTTGGAAAGTCCCCAGAGAAGGCCTCACTGGGTTAGTTCTCACAGACTTGCCAGGTGCAGGAGTACTGGAGCCTTGTCATTGACCTACCCCTTCCTTACCTCACACTTGCTCACTTCCTAAAATTAGAAGGAGGATGGCCGCTGGATGGCCGAATAGAGTGGGTCCTCAGGTGTGTGTCTGCTCACACAGGCTTCCTCTTGTGCTTCTAGCTGTGGATTTAGTCTGGCCTGCTAGTTTATTGAACATATTTTTAGTCTGGACAGTAGCTTTTGAAAAGAAATAGAATTTCTGACAAGTGTTTGCTAGTTCAGTCTTTTCACTAGCTTATTTCTGGGACCTGCAGCTTGGTGTAGGAAGCTGATTGTCTTACTGACACATGTTGTGGTGCTTAGAAATGCAAAGCTCCTCCTAAGACAGGCTTCCCAGGAGCTCTGCTTTGTTCCATAAGTGGTGATACATCAATGTAATCCCCTTTGAAGAAGAAATTATTTACTGTAGCATTTGTTCTCTGAAAATGCATTATCATTGATAGATTGCTTCAATCTCTTCTTCCATTAGGTTGTTGGTGATAATGTCTCTTTTGATCATTTTTATTTGTGCAGTATCTAGGTCTTAGGTTCACAGACAGAACTTCAGATCTATCAGGTGCCACCAGCTATCAAATATGCTTAGCTTTATGTTCAGATAACAGTGTGACCTAAACTAATAAAGAGAGAAGTAGGGCAGCTAAGGAGAATGTGACTGTGAGGCTGGAAGATGAAAATGAGTTGTCAGCTGTTTGTTATATGATGCTTGGAACAACGAGTGCCCAGCCAAGAAGCACACAACAATGATAGAACTTTGAAAACTACATCTTTTTATTCTTTGTTAATATTTGCTGATTTAAAGTAACATACTGGTTAAGTATCACTTACAAATTGCTATAAGATATCAAGAAAATTGTGAATGTATTTTTTTGAGGTAATATTTCATGTAACCCAGGCTAGCCTACAACACACTATATAGCCAGGATATACTTGAACTTGTAATCCTCCTATCTCCAACTCACAAGTATAGGGATTATAGTCATAAGCCACCACACCTAGTTTTATGTGATGCTGAGGATCAAACGGAGCGCCTTGTATGTACATGCTGGGCAGACACTACCAACTGAGCCACATCCCTAACCTGAAAAATGCATTAGGTGTTTGGTATTATTTGTTATTATGGTAAGTTTACCCCAGATCCATTTCTGCTATGTTTGATTAGTATTTTTCAAATGTGATTTTTGTTTCCATGACTTTTCCTCCTTACCAACTCCGTTCCTCACCTCTTACTCATTTGGTGGTACCGTCTTGCTATGTCTCACACACACACACACACACACATGCCCCACAAAATTCATAAATTTTATTTTACTTTTCTCCTTTCCTAAACCTATTGTTCACAGAAATGTCTTGCATTTAAAACTGGAGAATAGAAAGCTGTCTGTTAAGGAACAGAACAATGAGAGAGACAAGTATTTGTCTATAAATAAAATTATTTGGTCTGTATCCAAAAATTTACACAAAAACAGGCCTTTGCTTGGTTTGTTTTTAGTTAATTAGTTTGTTCGTTCTTTGTGTTTTTGAGACATAGTCTGACAGCATAGCCCAGGCTGGCCCAGAACTTACTGTATATGCCTTGACCTCTTTGAGTGCAGGGATTACAGGCATGAGCCATGATACCAGACAGAAAGTAGGGCTTTACAGGGAAGCTTTTAGACATGCTTCAGAATTGTGTATGGACTAATACTGTCAGTGCTTGGGACAGCTGGTGGCACTTAGATCATGAGGTTCTCTCTATACTTGCCTCTGCTTTGGAGGGTTAATGCTGGAATCTTACCTGTAGGCATAGTGCCTTAATTGGTCTTATATGGAGTCTGGACATGCATTTAACTATTTGTTGTCTGTCTTCTATTTTCTACCTCTTATCCATCATCTATCAATTATCATCTATCTCTCTATCATCTATCTACTATTTATAATCTATCATCCATCTTTTTTTAATAATTTTTTTAAATTTTATTTATTTTTTATGTGTATGAATGTACTGTCTGCATGTAGGTTTGTGCACCCGTGTAGTGCAGTGCTGCAGAGGTCAGAAGAGGGTCTCGGATTCCCCTGGAACTGGAGTTAAAGATGGTTCTCAGCCACCATGTGGGTGCTGGGGATCGAACCCAGGTCCTCTGGAAGGGCAGTCAGCACTCTTAACTGCTAGGCCATTTCTCCAGCCCCTCATCCATCTTTGTATTATCTGTCTCCCATCTATGTATCTATCTTATATGTGTATGCATTTGTCTTCTATCATCTATCTATCATCTATCATCTATCTATCTATATATCTATCTATCTACCTATCAATCATCAGTCAATTATCTTATGCCTTTTCCCTAGGTGATTATAATGTTCAACTAAGATTATCAACCACTGATCTATACCAGATAGAGAGACACTTAACTAAATCTCAAATAGTTACTAGATAAAAATATTTATATCCATTGTTTTGCTTCACATTTGTAGATTTCATATTTGTTTTTCAGTGAAGCTTTTATTTTAGGCAGTTTTATTGTACAGTCTGTTCACCGCTTCTAAGGTTGGATATAGATTAATGTTCTCCACTTTAGTTGTACCTTACTTTAAGTTTTGGAACTTTTCCAAATCATAATGCCCAGGCTTCACTTGGGCCAGTACGTTCAGAACTTCTGGGGTACAACCCAGACATCTGTGTCTTCCCCAACCCCTCATGGCTTCCAGATAAATCCAAATTTGAGAATCACAAATCTGAATGATTATTTATTGGTTTAATTATATTTACATAAGTTCTGTTAAATAGTCTCTCTGTTTTTTTTCAGGATATAATTGATAGGCTTATCATTTTGAACTCTGAAGCTAAGATTCGTTCTTTATTGAATTACGAACAATCACACATCTTTGGTCTAAGGTAAGGTACTAAAATTTAAGTTTCTATGTTTTCCATGCTTTTTATATGTTTATGTGGTATATGTATATATGTACTCATGTGTGTGTATATATGGAGGGATGCATGTGGAGGCTAGATGACGTTACATGTCTTCCTCAGTTGTTTTCCACCTCAGTTTTTGAGACAGAGTCTGTCACTGAACCCTGAACTCACAGATTTGGCTAGACTGTCTAGCCAGTGAGCTCTGGGGAATCATCTGTCTCTGACTACCCCCACCCTGCCAAAAGGTTACAGAAGTGTATCCGACTTTTACGTGGGTGCTAGAGATCAAATTCATGTTCTTGTGTTTGTGCAGAAGCACTTAATCCACCAAGTTCTCTCTCTAGCCCATTCTGTGTACTTCTACAAAGTATACAAATGGATTATTACTTTTTTTTTTTTTTTTTGGTCTTTTAGAGACAGGGATTCCCTGTAGCCCCAGCTGTCCTGGAACTCGCTCTGTAGACCAGACTGGCCTTGAGCTCACAAAGATCCATCTGCCTCTGCCTCCTGAGTGCAAGGATTAAAGACATGTGCTACCACGCCCCGCTACAAATGGATTATTTTTAAAGTCATATTGAAAGATAATTTGTCATTCTATGACACTATGGACAAAGCATATTATAGCATTTAAGGTTTCGTACTGTAGTCTTTGTCTGAATTTAATTTTGTGTAATTAGTGGCTTCTGAGTCTGCTCAATATATAGGGGCATGTTGGGGACTATTTTCATTGAGTTTACTCAAGAGTCACCTGAGGATTCACTGGTCTGGTTTTTTATTAGACCCTTGCCATAATAAAGCCTTGAAACAAGACTAGACACAATGATTTGATCTGGAGGCTCAGCTTTTACTCCTTGGTATTGATCATTAATCTTCAGCTTTACTTTTCTTGAAGTCTAAATCTTTCTGGTTGAGTTCATATTCCTTGACGTTTTATATAGCATGTTCAAATATGAAATAAAGTTGCTTGGCTGGGAGACAGACTTGGGAAATTTGTGTCATATGTAGATGTACAGCTGGCTTTCCCACCTATTAAAAACTTCCTTTAAAAGCAGCTGAATTAAGGAGAATGGCTGTTTTCATGCAGTCATGATTTTTTTTTTCTCTTTTGTACTAAGTATTTTTCTCAGGTATCAGGGAGGTCACTGAAGATGTGCTGCCCTAAAGTCAGAATTCTCCAGTGTTAGTGTATTTTACATGTCTACACTTTAACTTTTTGTTTTCCTGTTCATTAATGGCTGAACTTCATTTTTGGACTTTCTGGTTCAAAGAAGATGTAAAAAAGCTACAGCTATTATAGCTTGTGGGATAGTGTGTCCTTTATCTCAAAATGCATCTTCACATTAAATTAATTTTCAGTTTATAGCATCAGATACATCAGACAGCAAAAAGCAGTGGAGGGCAGTAGGTAAAAACCCACTCATTTCCGAGTTTTGTAGTAGAACACAGATTTTGTGTTGTTCTGATATAGTGAGTAAATTTTCCCTTCTTGTGTATATTTTACTATGAAATAAATTTTGCCTTGCCAGTAGTCCTCCACACTGCACAGTGATTTGTCATTTTACAACATTAGGGTTTTGAGAGAAATGAAAGATTCTATTTTCTAAAGAAAAGTTTGTTAACTTTTTGACAAGTTTTCTTTTTCACTTTATCGTATTACTTTTCTCCTTGGCTATAAGAAAATACCTGACAAAAGCAACTTCCCTTCAAAGAAGGGAAGGGTTTATTTTTGCTCACAGTTTGCGGGTGTGTTCCATGATGTCAGGGAAGGCCTGGCGGCAGGAGCTTGAGGCAGCTATTCCTGTTGTGTCTGTAGTTAGGGAGCAGAGATGCATGCTCCTGTGCTGCTAGCCTTCTGCTTCTTATGCAGCTCAGTTCCCAATCCCATGAAGTGGTGCTGCCCACATTTAGGGTGAGTCTCCCCTTCTTAGGGAACCTAATCTAAAAAAATTCCGTCACAGATACATCTGTCTGGAGGTTACCTCTTGGGTGGTTCTAGATCCTGTCAGACAATATTTACCATCACAATAATAAATTTTATTTTCATTGTATTTTGAAATGTTCTTATAGTCGTTCTAAAATACTTTATTTTTATTTTATGTGTATGAGTGTATTGCCTGCACATGTACTGTCCAATGCCTTTGGAGGTCAGAAAAGGGCACAGATCTGGAACTGGAATTACAGCAACTGTTAGCTGCCAATTGGGTGTTGGGAATCAAATCCAGGTCCCAGGCAAGAACAGCCAGTGCTCGTAATTGCTGAACCATCTCTCTGTCCCACAATTTCAGTCTCTTATTGATTAGCCATTGAGGTCTAATAGTGATAATTTATAGCATAATGTGGCATGTGAAACTTATACTTTTCTGTTTGGATTTTTACAATGGTCACATTGCCGTCTGTGGTTATACCTCAGTTGTATTCAAGCAGCTACCTCATGAACGTGTCTGATTTGTGTCACTTGTACCAGCCCCTTTATTTTTATCTGCCACAAAACTCTAGAACCAGCATTGGTGGTGTTTGATAGAATTTGCGTGATGCAACACCAAGACGAGGCTCATGAGGCCTAGTGAAATATGGGTTTTCACGTTTCACAGCATCACATATACTTACAGTTCTGAATTCTGATTTGCCAAGATGTCCTTACAGAGCTTTGCACTGTCACTGGTTTGTGCTTGAGAAGATTGCTCCTTTGATTGCCCCCTTGCACTCCTCCCAGCCCCACCTTTTCTTCTTCCTGCTTACTTTTTCATCCTGGACCATTCCTACCAGGGTGATGATGTCTGTTCATATATCCCGACTTACAGTGAAACAGCACTGTGCTCTGAAAGAAGCTGCCCTTGAGCTCCCAACTCAGAGCAAAACACGTGTGTGCGTTGTCCTCACTGGCTCACCTGCTTTCTCTTTCTCTAGCTTCTAGTTGACTCTGAGTTTGTAACCTCTTTAAAGAGGCTCATCCTCCTAGCTTACCATCATGTGTATCTTCCACGTTGATGGCTCCACTGCAGCCCTCCTTGCTGATTCTCATCTTACTGTAACTAGCAATAGCATTGATCTACTACGGTACTTTTTCCTGTATAAAAAATTCTCTCTCTCTAAAAAAAGATATTATCTCTGTGAAAAGTCATGGTGGCTCATGCCTGTAATCCTAGCACTTTAGAAATTGAGGCAGGAATTATTTAAGGTCATCCTTGGCTACATAGTGAGTTTGAGGCTGACCTGAAGTATATGAGACTTTGACTCCGAAACCCCAAAACAACAAAGAAATTGCTTTTGCTTCTGTGATACTGCATACATCTGTGGCTGTCATTTCTGCCACTGATTCTGTGACTAAACTCAGAATGCTAGGGTTTGCTTTTTCTTTTCTTTCCTCCCTTCCCCCCTCCCCCTGTATTCTGCTTCTAGTTCTTTTCACACTTAGCCATTTGGTATTTCAGAGCCTATATTTCTCAGGCATAAAAACTTAGTATATCTAAAATGAACTCTGAAATCTCCCATTCCTCCTACCACAAAAATAAACAAAATGAATCGTTCGTTTCTGTCTCATTAAGTAGCCCATCCATCTCTTCAGTTGCTTAATCTTGGGTGTCATCTTAATTTTTTTGTTTTTCCAGCAGTAATTTATCTTTATTATAAATAAATTAACCAATGTATGAAATTAAATATAATAAATTAAGTGAAATTCCTCTTAATTCACAGTGTCATTATTTAAAATTATCCTAGACATCTCTGTATGTGTCACAGAGGATAGACACAAATTAATTCATCTGTGAAGATGGAATCAAAGTTACCACTTTAACTTGGAACTGAATTTTTTTTTTTGTCTTTTTGAGACAGGGTCTCCCTGTAGCCCCAGCTGTCCTGGAACTCACTCTGTAGACCTGGCTGGCCTTGAACTCACAAAGGTCCGCCTGCCTCTGCCTCCTGAGTGCTAGGAGGAACTGAATGTTATAGGAAGGAAAAAGCCACCTTAAATGGGAAGAATTGTTTTGTTTTTTTTTTTTTTCCCCTCCAGGAAATACTTTCCCCAAGGTTCCTGTAAGGTTCAGAAATAGATTATGTAAACTCAAGAGATTTGAGTATTATATTTTACTTTAGACAGTATTGACTCTACTGTGAAAGCTGTGAAAGCTTTCCTTGGCTTCCTACTTTCTTTGCCCCTATGTCAGTCTATGTTATATTGTTAGCAAAATCCTTGATTCTGAGTAATTAGGTGCTGGTGTCCTGGCCAAAACACCTAGCTAGGTTACAACAGGACGGAGAAATGGAAAGGAGGCCTCCTGCTGTGAAGGCAGTGTTCATGTGGCAAGACAGGAAGGTGGAAGGACTCCGAGCCAGACTTGCTCCTCATCTTACAAGGGCTTATGATAAAACTAACTAGGGCCTCACTGGAACAGAAGTAGCCCCACAGGGAATTCATTTCTACAGGTGGCATCCCACCAACCTTGTACCTTATTCCAGGCCCCACCTGTTAAAAGTTAGACCAAAAAAAAGGCCAGGTGTGGTGTGGTGCACGCCTTTAATCCTAGCACTCAGGAGGCAGAGGCAGAGGCAGATCTTTGTGAGTTCAAGGCCAGCCTGGTCTACAGAGTGAATTCTAGGACAGCTGGGACTACAGGGAGACCCTGTCCCTCAGCAAGGACCAAAAAAAAAAAAAAAAAAAAAAAGAAAAGCTCCACTACTTTATGGGAACTAAGCTTCCAAATGAATCCTTGGAAGATTCACTCAAATTGTACCTAAATCCTGTTACCAAGCTCCCCCACCCCCAGTATTAGAATTTAATCCCTTTGCCTAATTCTGAACCTGCTCTCATGAATCGAAGACCATCTGTGGCCTCTACCCTGCAGAGAATAAGTTCATCTGAACTTCTCATTGTAGTGCCTTAAATAGAACATTTGTAATTTATTTTTATGTATATGTGTATTTTGCCTAATGTATATAAGCACACCCATGCTGTACAATGCCCATGAAGCCAGAAGAGGGTGTTGGATCCCCATAAAACTGGAGTTATAGTTGTTAGCCATCATGTGGGTGCTGGGAAATGAATCCGGGTCCTCTGCAGGAGTGGCCAGTGCTCTTACCACTGAGTCATCTCTCTAGCATCGTTTGCTATTTGTAAATTTACCCTTCTCCACTTTGTTTGCTCTGCTCCTGCTTGCTGGACACTTCATATATTGAGAACAAAAAGTGAGGTAATTAATATGGAAAAGAAACACTGATATTAACCCTCCCTCTGCATTCTCATGTTGAAAAGTAGAGCCAGATACCATTTGAGGCACTTTTATAATGTCTTTCCACCTTTCTTGTGACATCATTTTTCACCCTTGTTCAGCCTAAACTAATACTCTGCGGAAGGTAGACTCATTATTTCTCTGAAGCACAGTGCTGTTGTCTCTTTACCTTTCTCATTTCTTCAGGATTGTCTTCATTTTTCTTACATATACAAATTGAGCCCATCCCACAAAGCAAAGGTTGCCCAGTGAGTTACTTACAGCATATTCCAGTCATCTCTTTTCCCTGCATGGCCTTTGCCTTTATGGTTATTCCCACAGTAGAAATAAAACTTCTTACTAAACTTTCAACTTTCAAGGGAAGGATGCTGTTGACCCCATTGCCAGGTATTTTTTTTTTTGACTGTTTAATGTTTATTTATAAAATCTAGTGGTACATGGCGGCTGAGAACCATCTGTAACTCCAATTCCAGGAGAACTCCAGTTCCAGGGGAATCCGACACCCTCTTCTGACCTCCGCGGCATTGCAGGACACAGGTGCACAAACCTACATGCAGACAGTACATTCATACACATAAATAAATAAATAAAATTAAAAATAAATAAAATCTAGTGATAAAAAATTGCCTCGAAACTTTGATCTTTCCCCAGGTTTAGCAGTTCAATCAGTTTAAAGTGTTCTTAACCATCTGTAGGACTTAAATTTTAACTCTAATCTGATTTCTTGGGCTTAAAAATACTTATATTTTGTGTGTATGTACTGTCTGCACGTAGGTCTGTGCACCCATGTCGAGCAATGCCGCGGAGGTCAGAGAGGGCGTCGGATTCCCCTGGAACTCGAGTTAAAGACGGTTCCTAGCTGCCATGTGGGTGCTGGGAATCGAACCTGGGTCCTCTGCAAGAACAGTCGGTAGTCTTAACTGTTGAGCCATCTCTCCATCCCTGCCTGCATGTATCTAAGTGTACCTGTGTAGTGCAATGACCGCAGATCTCCTGGACCTTATAGACAGTTATTTGCATACACACACACACACACACACACATCCATCCATCCCCTGGAGTTATAGACAGTATTCGCTGCCATGTGGGTGCTAGGAATTGAGCCCATGTCCTCTGCAAGAGTAGTCAGTGCTCTTACCTACTTAGCCATCCATCCAGACCCTCTTGGGATGTTTTATTTCAATATAAAAACTATATATTTCATGGGGAAAGAATATTAACAGTTTTTGCTTCATCAGACTACAAACCAAGTTTTAGTTACAGGCTGTAGAATTGCTTTTTTACAATTAAGTTTTTTATATTTATACACTTAATATAGTTTAAAATATTAATATAATTCAGCCAGGCATGATCGCACATGCATTTAATCCCAGTATTCCGGAGGCAGAGGCAGGGGATCTTTGGGAATTCAAGGGCAGCCTGGGGGACCCTGTCTCAAAAAGACAAAAAGAAAATATTAATATAATTCTTTAGATTTTATTGTTTTATTTGTTCTCATTAAGATTATAATGTCACCAGGCCTGGTGGCACTCAGAAGTCAGAGGCAGATCTCAGAGTTCCAGGCCAGCCAAGGCTACACAGTGAGACACTGTCTCAAAACAACAACAAAACAACAAACCCCAAACAAACAAACTAATGTCATCAAATTACTGTTATTTCTTTTCAAAACAAGAGAATCTACATTTATGGAACTGCTTTATGAATTAATCATTTCTTATTTTACATTTATCCACCAACAGTAAATTTTGTATACAGTATTTATGAGTAATTAGGTTTTTTTTTTTTCTAAACACGACAGGAAATGCTTTATTTAGATTACCAAAGACAGGGTTTTACAGAAAGAGAAGCTGTTACAAGCAATGTATAGTTGCAAATTCTCTGTTGGCAACAAAATGGATTCCCTCTAAAATACCTTCTTGTTCAAGTCTATTGAACAGACACAGTCCCTGAGACTCATCATGTGAATGAATGCAATTTTTAAAACATGCGATTTAATGCTAAGAACTAACTAACAGGTAGTGACAACCGGCAGTATCTACCTGAACAACCTAGCATTATGTACAGATGATGAGTGTTTGTCAGTGAGCAGAGCTATGGGCACACATAGCAAGTTGCCCTAGAATTACACGCAGGTACCTAAGAAGTTATTATTTTTAATGAATGAACTTCACCTCCTTAGTAAGTCTTAACAGAAATAATCACAGTATGTGAGCAACTCAAATAACCTAGTCTGTCTCTGTCAGAGACCCCCCCTGCCACTCAACCCCGCCCCAACCTGGGGTGTGTCCATCATTTTATTAGTTCTTTACCTGGAGCCCAACATTCAAGGCCTGCGGGAAGTAGCTGTTTTTAGAGCTGTCCAGACTTTAGTAGATTGCCCCAGGGTTCTTGGTGCAGTAGTGTGCATCACAGGCTGACACATAAGCTGACTCTGGGAAGAAGTCCTCATGGAATTCTGCTAAAAACTTCAGAAACAGATCAAAGTGCTTCAGCAAAGCCTTCAGGTTCTTCTCAGAGAAGGACATCTTTCCAAGGATTTCTGGAAGCTTCACGAACAGTCGCAGCAAATGCTGTGCACCATAAATGCAGGAAGGGGGAGGTGGCCGATCTCCGGGGGGGTAGTTGTCAGGCACAAGCTTCCAGGAAAGGACCTCGTTTATTTCATCAGTTTTGCCTTGGAAGCCGGCGAACACAGCACTTCCTTGGTTGCTTGGAGTCAGAGGGCTAGGAGAAGATGGTCTGCTCGGCCCCGGTGTGTTCTTCTGCAAGTGCGCTAACAGCTTGGGTGTGCTGGACAGGCCCTGCCCCTGTTTGGGCTGAGGTGAGGCGCTGCTCTCTGACAGCCTGGGGCCAGGGGTGCTGTGGCGAGTGGACCGCCTCAGGGACCGCAGTGCTTCCGGCTCTGTTCTGCGCTTCTTGTGGGTGCTGGGTTCACCTGTAGGCTGACTCTCAGTGGATTGTGGGGTGGATGGATTCGACCAAGGCGAGCCAGGAGAGAGCTCCTCCTCGCTCCTGTTAGTAGTATCCATGGAACTTTCCTTAATGGGAAGAAAGAATGTAGATGAAGCCACCTTCTTATACTGGGCCTGCTCCTGCGGGTAGAGCAGAAGCAGCGGCAGAGTGTAGTCAAAGGCGATTCGCAGGCCGTCCACCATCTCCTTGCAGAGGTCTACGTTTTTTTCGGCAGGGACGCAGGGTGCGTGCACCGGGGTCTGATGCTGATGGGGCCTCTCATTGGCCGAAATGGCTACATTAATAGCGAAATGCCTCACGTAGGATTCCAAAATGGCCCGGATGTTGGTCTGGCAGGGCAGTTTCACTAACCGTTTTCTCCTGTTAATGTAGAAACGGTCATCGTCCAGTCGCTTCCGGAGAACCTCCGGGATGTCTATAATGATGGTACGCCCGTCCGTTTCTCTTCTCGTGCGCGGCTCCGATTCTTTTTTCCCTTTAATCCTTTCTCTGTCGCTCTCTTCACTCATTTTCAATTCGTATCTTTCACCGTTGTAATCAGAGGAACAGCGACCCAGTGTTCAGTAGTTTCACCTTTTTTCCCTGACTGCGTCCGCACCCAGCGACCCCAGGCACTTGCTTCTCTATCCGGGCTTCTCAGCGTAGTGGATGCTGGTCTTACGGATTGACGCTGTAATATGCTACGGTTATTGGCAGCGCCAAACACGTGATCTTGAGCTGCCAATCTACTTCCAGCTTCGGCCCCAGCCTTTAAAATGGATCAGATATTCTGGAACTTTCTGCACTTTTTGTCTTGCCCAATGATGATCCTAGTACTGCCCGCATTTGTGCCTTGCTAGAATCAGACTTAAAGCACAGTATTTCTCCTCCGTGGAATTGAAATTTACGTTTCCGTTAAGCATGTCCTGTAATACGGCTTTAGGAGGAAGGATAACATTTATTTTGAGAAATTTAGATTAGAAATGGGCTATTTTAACAAATAATAAACATAGTTCAGTGTTAATATTCTATCACCCCAGATCACCCGATTATATATTACCAGTAACGCAGTTGCTAATTAGATTTAAATCTGCTTAATACTGGTAATGAGAATGTTAAAATTACCATTTTTCAATTTTTTTTTTAGTATCAGTAATTAAAATATAATGACTAATTCCATCCACATTTTAGAAGTACATGTACTGGTGAGCACATTCATACCCCTACACACATTCAGTATTTTATTCCTTATTAAAGAAAATAATCCAAATGATGTTACAAACTGATTAATCATTAACTGTCTTATTCTGAGTGGGTTCTAATTTTCAATCTTTACACAATTATGCTTTAAAAATTTAAATTACACACATATAAATATGTGGTTAGCATTTTACAGAAAACTGAAAAAATAGTTTATTATTTTTATTTTATGGGTATCAGAGTATTACTTGCATGTGTGTAAATGCACCCCTGTCATGCATTACTTGGGGGGGGGGGTCAGAAGAGGGTTTCAGATCCCCTGAACTGGAGTTAGGGAAGCTTTTGCTAGCTGCCATGTGGGTACTGGAACTGAACCTGGTCTTCTGTAAGAGCAGCCAGTGCTCTTAACCACTGAGCCTTCTCTCTAGTCCCTATAACAAATTCCTAGAACTGATCTTATTTGTCAATTGGACACATTTTCAACATATATATTTTTACCGTCTACAGCCTGTGTGACTCATTCTACCTTGTGACGTCCTACCTTCTGACTTGCCAAAATGCATTCCCTTCATTCAGTTGCTCATTCACTCAGAACATATTTATTGAGTTCCGGCTGAGCACTATGTTTTCTGAATGTTTTGGTCACTTTGCTGATTCCTTTTCCTCTTCCATCTGCCTTTTTAAAACTGGAATTTTCTTAAGAGAGTTGTCTTCAATCCTGAGTCCAGTTTCTCTATGGTGGATTCAATGATCAGTTCTGGTTTTGTTTGGTTTTGGATATAGGGAGTCTTGTGTAGCCCAGGCTAGTTTCCTCCTGTCTTCACTTGTCAAGTGCTAAGGATTACAGGTGTGTACCGCCTCACTTGGACAAAGATCAGTTCTTTTCTAGCCTTGTGTCTCCCCTGAGTATATGTGCAAATTTTATTGAACATTCCTATGGACACACCAATCTCAATATACCCTCAGTCCATACTCTGTGCTTATTTACAAAAATTCAAACTAAATTTCAGCGGTAGGCCCGGAACAGGTTGAAACTCAGATCTGAATGTGGTGAGTAGAGCAAAGTGAGTAGGCTCTCCACTCCTCTAATGCTCACACAGAAATCCTTTTCTTCTACAGATGATGTTCTGTGTACTGAAAACTTGAAGCCCCAGTTTTGAGTGCATGGTTGGTGTGTGTGGTGAGGGTGAGTGTCATTCATGTCCCAGTTGTGGTTTTGATTGTCAGGCAGGTAGGGAGTTGAATTTTCTCCAGTCATATAGAAGGAAAGCTTTCATATTGAAGGAATGAAATGTGGTTAGGTAAGATAAATAGGCACATGTGTGTGAGAACCTGTAATATACATATGATGTATGTGTGTATTCACACATTCTATAATATATATGACTAGAGTTTGTAAATATATACTTTATAATTTATGATGGTATACACATTGAAAGATTTAAGTTCTTGGTAGAAATGAATGAATTGTATTTTCCCCCTGAGAGCACTGAATTAATACTAGGAGAAAGTAGCAGGAGAAGGAGAAGGGGCTTGTGACTGTAGGAACAAGATAAACTGAGAATATGTTTGGAGTTTCTTCAGGTGGAGCATAATGATAGCTAAGGTATAACTGTGCAGAATCACTCTTGTTACCCTAGATAAGTGGCTGCCTCCTTACACTAGTGATATGGTGATATTTTAAAAGCAGCATATGTTGTTTATGATAATTAAAAGTACAGATGTTTTTAGTGAGATTTGATTTGTGTCATACATGTTTCTAAGAGATTCATTATATTCAAGAATACATTAAAAAACAAGTGAAAGGGCTAGTCTCTAATTTCACAGATTTTATTCAAATAAACGGTTTACATTAAGGAAAGTAAAATTTATTTCCAGTACTGAATGAGGATGGGAAGAAGAGAGGAGAGGGCAAGGATTGTGGGAGATAGACAAGGAGAGGAGCCTGTATAGAGAGGGGGAGAGAGGGAAGGAAATAAGAGGAGGGGAAAGTAGAAGAAAGAGAAAGAGAGAGTAGTAGAAGACATGAAGGCAGAGTAGAGGGCAGAAGAGACTGTGAACAAAGAGTCAGTGTATGTAATAGTTTGCTCTTTGTTTCTGTGAAAAAATAATGGACAGAACCAACTTATAATAAGACAGATGTGTTTTGCTTATATTTTCAGAGGTTTCAGTCTGTGGTCAGCTGCCTACATTGTTCATAGTCCTATGGAGGAGATGCTGGAAAAGCTGCTCACCTACTGGCAGCCCAGAAACAGTTAGAGGTGGTCTAGGATGAGGTGGACTCTTTAGAAGCTCATCTTCACTGACTCTTCCTCTACTCAGGCCCAGCCTTCCATGGTTTTCACTATCTCCAACTTTTGTTCAAATAGGATGTCCATCAAAGGGCCAAACCATTGATTACGTTAGCCTCCTCGTGAATTAATCACTTCCAAATAACCCATATCTGAACATTGCACTGTAGACCAAATCTGCAGCACACATCAGCCTTTGGCAAAGATGCTTAACATCCAAACCATGACTAGGTAGAGGATGAAGGAGAAGGAATGCAGATAGATGGCTTTGTGTGAGAATAGTGAGTGTACTACATCAGGAGGAAGAGAACTAAGTTTTCTAATGTGTAGTATTTTAAAATCTCAACTTTTTCCATGCTAGGAGGTTCCTTTTGTATCTGAGTCAAACAAGACTTGTTGATAGTTATGTGTAAGGTTCTACAGCTAGGCCTCAGCATTCTGACTAGTTAGGGAACTTTAGAGTCCTAGAGTCAGCACTGACAGGGGCTTGAAACATGCTTAGTTGTGAGCTAATTTGCCTCATATCCTGACCACACTAATAACTGAAGCTCTGTGTTCTTGAGCCATTGCTTTGATCATAGCTGGGTATGCTAACTCTGCGTATTGGCGTATATAGAAAGAAATATTGACATCTGGTAGTGCTGGTATAGTCTGCAGCTGTGTAGAGGATTTAATGATAAACTGGATGCTTGGGAATTACTACAGTTATAGAATGAAACCTGTTAAGAACATTTTTTGACTTTCAGAATGAAAAGCTCTTAATTGGTATACTTGTATTTTAGCAAACATATATAACATGAAATTAGCCAGGCATTGTAGAGCACACCTTTAATCCCAGCACTTGGGATGTAGAGGCAGGTGGATCTCTGTGAGTTCAAGGCCAGCCTGGTCTACATAGCAAGCTCCAGGCCACCTGGGACTAAAGGGAGACCCTGTCTCAAAAAAGACAAAAAAAAAAAAAAAGAAATTATTGCAAAAAATTATCAATTCAATATAATGAATACTGTTATATTCTTCATATTATATTTAAATATTACTTGCTAGCAGTATTCTGTTAAGAGTATCATTGGAAGTCTTAATGCTTAGCAACCAAATTTTGTAAGTCTTAGGAGTCTGAACACACCACCCTAGTTATAGTTCTTTGCACTAACTTTCTAGCAGTGTATTTTGAGTTATCCTGAGGATACTTCTATTTTGTTGGCTCCAGTTTCCTATGGTTAAATCTCAGTCCTTTACCCAGGAGGAATTTCATTTAGTTTTCTAATGTAAAGTAGATAAAGTTGTTTGGGGTGTCAGATTTTTCTGTCTCTGTCTTTCCCTATCTGCCCTCCCCCACTGTCTTTGACAAAAAAGTAAACTGTATTCAGTTTTATTACATTGGAGATAAAATTTGGTAAGGTGAAAAGAACTCTTTAAAGTATAATTTAGAGCTTAGAGATGAATATATTTGTTTCAGTTTCTTCTATTTTGAGTAAAAGCAAAGAACTGATTTATGACCCAGATCTTCTGTGGCTTAAATTTACTTGTTACTTCCAGCATGGAGCATCTCTTTTGGACAGAACAGGTAGCGAACATATTAATTCATGGTTGTATGACATCAAGCAAACAGTATTTTTCATCTATTTCCAGTAAGTAATAATTTGCATAGTTTCAAAGTCAACCTTTCTCACTGCTGGGAGAAAGCTTTTAAGATGAAGACTAATCTCTATCGTTGCTGCCCTACTCCTAAGTCCTGTCCATGGAGGCTATGCCCCGTTCCACCCACTGAAATTTCTCCTTTGGAATTATCTTTATGTTTTTAAATAACACATGTATACAGCTGTCCTGAGTGTTCTACTTCATGCATTTATCTCTTGTGTTTAGGGACTTAGAAGCTTGGGATTTAAATTTCTTTTGTTCTCGTCTCATTGTATATAGTTTTATCATATTCTTGATTAGATCATTCTTGAAAACTTAAATTATTAAGTTTATATGACTATTATCCATTGATGGGTTAAATAATGTAGCATGCTAGGGAACAATCTGCAGAAGAGGGGGTGTGATAGAATGTAAGGTCTGTGATTGGGGTGAATGACGAAACTACAGCAGTATAGTCTGGACACTCATCTGATTAACTTCATTGAACATACAAGCCCCCCCAGCTGGATGGTGGGACCCATGGTCTGTGTGGGTTTGGGCACAACTGCTTGCAAATTGTTTTTACATGAAGGATGCTTGTACTCATAAATTATTACTTATTGTTAAAAAATGAAAAAAAATAAAGAAGTAATAAAAAAATAATGTAGCATGGCTATGTATTTGTCCTAAAAAATTTATTTTTCCTTAATACTTATATGATTTTTAAAATTATTTTTATTTTATATGGATGAGTGTATTGCCAACATGTATATGTAAGTGTGCTAGTGTTGTGCAGTGCCTGTGGAGGACAGAAGAGGGCATCTGGTTCCTTGGAATTGGAGTTAAGGATGGTTGATAGCTGCCATATGGGTGCTGGGAATCAAACCTGGGTCCTTTGCAAGAGCAGCCAGAGTAAAAAAACAAACAAACAAACAAAAAAAAAAAAAAAAAAAAGAAAAGAAACTGCAAACTGCAATCTCTCCCGCTCATTATGTATTATGTCCTAGGTGTTTGTGTTGATTTTACAGTTAAGTCACTTAATTTCAGAACAGGTAGTTATTCTCATTCCCTTCTGGTCCTCCTCCTTTCCCCCCTCTCCCCTCTTCTCTCCTTTTCTTTCCTCCCTCCCTCTTCCCCCTCCCTCCTCTTCTCTCCTGTCTCCATATCCCTCTCAATAACCCATGTATTACTGAGATTTCCCATTGCCATGATCCTGGAAAAATGCGTATTCTACTGTATTAATTATTTTTCTTATTGAGTTGACAAGATACCTGACAAAAGAAACATAGGCAGGGTTTGTTTGGGCTCGCAGTTTGAGGGTAGATCCAGTAATATCTGGGAAGCTGATTTCAGAAGCCCAGTTCCGCAGTAGCTGCTTGTATTACCTCAGCTGTCAGGAGCAGTGGGTGATGGATGCTGGTGCTGAACTCTTTGTCCTTTTTGTACAGTTAGGACCCAGACCATAGAATGGTGCTGCCCACATTTAGGGTAGGTCTTCCCACTCAACCCAGTCTAGAAGGTTCCTCCTAGGTTTGTCTCTGTGTAGTTCTAGACCCTGTCCAGTTGATAATATTAATCATCCCACCTACTTTCCTATTTCTTGGTTTCTTCTCTTCCCTTGATGGAACCATTGCCTTAGGATATGAAGGTCTGCCTGGGATGGAGTCTTCCATAATGAAATTTAAAGAGTTTAAAATGAAGAATGATTTAGTAACTAATTTAGTTGGCGAGAAGCAAACACTGTCATTTGGTAGGGAAACTAAGAAGTGACTATTGGGGCTTACTACAGTTTAGAAATAGGAATAGTTAAAAATTAGATGAAACAGGAAGATAAGGTTAAGGTCTGCAATTTCCATAAGACCTTTTCACATTCTAAGTTGTATGTCTCAGGTTCTATGGAGTTCTGCACTCAGCTGGGCATCAATTCTACTTCAGCAGTTTCGGAAGTTTACCTTTAGAAATGCTGAAGTAAGACACTAAGTGAAGCTGAATGGTGGGTTATTATGCCCAAAAGGTTAGATGTTAGTCACTGCTAACTCAGATATAAAGTGGTCATATTTCTTTTCCCTCTCAAATTTATTTTTCTTAGGATTGATGCTGCATCACTTTTGTGGTCAGTGTCTTTTAGGCATCTGGCAATCTTTATATCAGATTATTGCCACAAAATTATAATGCCTTCAATAATTATCTAATGCTTAAAACAGTTTTTACTTTTGTCAGAAATTGCCAGGACCTTTAAATAATTTGAGCCATTTAAATATCAGAGCACTAAAGCCTCAAATTATAGTAATAACAATAATTCTCTCACTTTATACAGTATAGCTTATCTCAAACACAAAACTCCTACCTCCTTCAGATTTTCATTTTTTATCAGTTCATTTATAATGGCATTTTCATATATGTAAACTTGTAGTCTAAATTACAAAATGAGAATCTTAGATAAGAAAGGGAAAATAGAAATGGGAAAAAAAATAAAAGAAAAATACTATGGAAATAATTACTTAAGAGAAGAAGGCCAAAACATAGCAAGCTTGTACAATTTTGCCTCTTCAAGCAGCTGTGAAGTTTTACTTGGTATTTATCATGGACCCTACCATAACTTACACTTTTAGCTTGCTATTACAGCAGTCGTGGCTAATTAGGGTTCTTTATCAATGTCTAAGCTTCAGTCCTGTATGTAAAATTTCATTCTTGTGGGTTTGAGCCTTTGTGTCTTACCTGTATTGAGTGGCATTAACCTTGCATTAGTCTTTAATGCTAGATAGGCATTCTTAGGAGTTGCTGCAGGGTTTTCTAGACATTTTTCCCTCTGTTTGACTTCCATTGCATAGTAGCACCCTCTGTGTAGATAAGCAAAATCAGTCCTCACAGCTAACACAGTTACCTTACTGCTTATTGGGTCAAAGTTATGAAAAGTATCAAAAGGTAGAGGCAGTCTTAATTTTCTAGTTATGGGATAGATACTCTACTTTAGAATAAAAGTTGGAGACTCCTGTGGGTTTTTTTGGGGGGGGGGTGAAGAGAGGTCATCCAGTTCATTCCATGGGACAAAGAATTGGGACATCCAAGAAGGCCCACACTGCAGAAGACCCTAGCAGGGGAGGAGGACCAGATTCAAACAGGAGGAGGAAGGGGGAGAGGGAGGAGGGAGGAAAGGAAAAAGGGAGGGAGAGATTGAGAGATTAAGCCTGGCTAGGAATCTGGGCTCAGAGCTACCTGCCAGGGCCGGAGTGGAGCTTCCCTGGCAAACACTGAGGCCGTGGCCTCCTGCAGGTCTCACCCCCCTGCCAGGACTAGGCATATCAAAAGAGAGAGATTAACAGGCAGAAAGATTCCCCAGATGACCCAGGGACAGGCAAGGAGAACAGTAGAGAGAGAGAGAGAGAGAAACGTCCTGACAGCTCCCTTCAGGGTGGAAGGGGCCCCAGGACTGTAGGAGTTCAGTCCTATAGGAGCTCTAGGTTCAGCCTTTCCTCATTGGTGTTGCCTGGGATACTCTTGCTGCAGATGGACACCCCCACCCCTCCCCCCCCCCCCCAACCTGTGGGCTTTTTAAATTCTGAGGGTTTGCCACAGTTCTTACTGCCAGTAGGAGGTTGCTGACTTGGAACAATTCAGGCCAAAAGTAACTTGCAAAAAACTGGGAGCGAGGAGTAAGAAGCCTCCCTCCCCCCTGCCCTCAGCTCGCCTATCTCCCTCAGCCTATCTGTTGTGTGAGACTTTTCCTAGCAACCATTCCACCAGAGTCTAGCTTGGCAAACCAGTGAATTTATAGGGGTTATATACAGGGGCAGGGAAGAAGGGGTCACTTGAAGAGCATTGGTGAAGGGGTCCCTTAAAGGAGCAGGGGTAAGGGATCCTTTACAGGAGCAAGGCAGCAGCTGCACCTCAGAAAAGCCTGCCCCAGCATGGGTGACAGTTGAACTCTGCCATCTCTAAAGCTCTGTAGGACTTGCAGGAAGTTTGGCCAGTCTGAGTGTTTTCCCTCCAGTAGTTGTTTCTGCTTCCATAACCTAGGGAGAGGGAGCATTGTGAATCTTGTTAGTTTCAGCTTTTGCTGCACATGGTTTACTTCCTGAGTCTCTGGAGCCCCTCTCCCTGCAGGAAAGAATGTTTCAATTAGGAAGAAATAGCTACATCACAGTTACAGTCCTCCCCGCTAAATTGAAGGGCCAGACAACCAAAGAATAATCATTTCTACTTTTACTCCTTAGTCTATAAACTCATGTTACAATTATAAGAAATGTAACACTGTACCGATTTATACTACAGAGCATTCGTTTAGGGGCCGGAACTCAGGTAGGATGGATCTGTGTCCTAGGTGATCCCACTGATACCTAAGATTGCCTGCTTCTGGGAGGTAGGGCACTAACACAATGGCTGCTTGCTCAGAGCTTTGCTTCCCCGTTGTTAAATTGGTCTATTGATCAGAGTGGTGTTTTATGGATGCTGTGCCCTTCTTGAGTCTACAGTGAGTAAAGGTTTCATTGAGAACCATGGGAGCCAGTGATGTTGAGTTATACGACTGGAGTAAGAAAGCATTTAATGGAGTCAGCCTGCCCTTGGGTACCTGCTTGATCACAGTGTGTGCTGTGTTCTGTGGTGGCCTCTAGCTGTGGCACCCTGACTGCTTTCTAAATTTGGGTGTTGTGGGGCTGGAAAACCAGGGCTGCTATATAAGCCAATGGAGGAACAAGAGAAGGAAGACCTGGGAGCCCAATTTCTGGGCTCTGCCTGGGAGCCTGGCACCCAGGCCTCTTGATCTCTTCAGAAGAAGCCTTAAGAATTCAGAGCCTGTTTCCTAGTTAGCCTGCTCAGTAGAGAGGAAAGACTGCCTTCGGGACTCACTGGAGGCAGACTCCAGTGGCCAAAGCTTCTTCCCTGGGCAAGGAGGTCACGGGAGCCTGCCTCTGTGACAACCAGTGAGTATGGGCACCAGACCCATTCTTGAACTCAGCGGTGCTATGGTGATCTGTTTTATCTGGTTTAAAGGTTGTTAGTCCAGAACCGACCAAGTTCTTCCTTCCTGTTTCTACTCTTTGTTCTCTGCCTATTCCATCTTGGAAGAAGGTGGGACAAGAACCAGGTAAGAAACAGAAGATGTCTTAACCAACTGCTTCAACTGTATGTATAGAGTAGCAGCACTCAGCTATCAAAAGAAAGCACTTGTCAGATAAGAGTAAACTGACCCTAAGAATATAGTAAATTGTATAACATGATTATGGATAATGTATAACTCTAGTTTATGGAAAATTTTCTCTAGGTAGTAACTCAGAAAAGAAAAAAGTTTAATTTATAGATAAGACTTAGATACATGTTTATTTGGCATTATGTACCATATCTAATGATTGGAAAGGATGGTCAGGGGCCCAGAATAGAATCATTAGGAGAGGAGATTCCTTTAAGAAGACGAGCATATGTACCCACTTAGGACCTCACAAATCTCAAGTGGATAGTTCCAATCCAGTGATCACAGTGAGGGCCCTGGTTAAATAAATGGCTCACAATACAAAGCAAAAGTTACAGTTCTAGGAAAGGGACTGGTAGGGATGGGGAGGGTGTTTCATGGAAATGAGAGAGAAATAAAATATGGTAGAGGGAGGAAAGTAATCTGAATGCATAATATACTCATATCAAACATCAAATAATAGAACTAATCAAATAAAAATATAAAAGAGCAGAGCAATGGACAATATATGGAGGGTTCTCTAAGAATAACCCAAAATTCAAATTTTATTGGTGTGTGTACTTTGTTTAGTGATGAATTTCGTGAAGGTATTTTCATTTAAGTATATCATGTGCTTCGACCATACTCACCCTGTGCTCTCCCCTTTCCTCCTCCTTCCTGATCCTGCTAGTCTCCTTCCTTATCCTAGATAGTCTCATTTCTACTTTCATTGCAGACAGGTACACACGTGCAGTATTTAAATATGTAGGATTCACATGTTAGAGAAAAACGTGATATTTATCTTTTGAAAATTATTTTCATTATTTTATGTGTATGAGTGTATTGCCTGCATGTGTATAAGAGTACCCATGTTGTACAATGCCCTTGGAGTCAGAAGAGGGCATAGAATCCCCGGGAACTAGAGTTTCAGATGGTTGTTAGCTGCCATGGGGGTGGTAGAAATGAAACCTGGGTCCTCTGCAAGAGCAGCCAGTGCTCTTAACTGCTCAGCCATCTCTCCAGCTCCCTAGAATGTGATATTTATCATTAATGTCTGGATTAAAATAATACGATTTCCAGTTGCATCCATTTTCTTGAAGATGACATAGTTTCCTTTTTTATGGCTGAATAAAATACTTTGTGTACATGTTCTTTTTCATTCATTGGACATATGCCTAGACTGATTCTTTGACTTGGATATTGTGAATAGTGCTGTAGTACATATGGATGTGCAGGTATCACTGTAGCTTGCTGACTTAGAATCCTTTTGTGTGTATTCCCAGAAATACTGGATCTTACGATGGCTCTGTTTTTGCTTCCCATAGATTGCATTTCAACCATCAGTGTATGAGAACTTCTTTACTCCTGCGTCACCATCATTTATTGTTATTCATTTTCTTTTCTTTTCTTTTTTTTTTTGAGAGAGGGTCTCCCTGTTGTCTCAGCTGCCCTGGAACTCACTCTGTAGACCAGGCTGGCCTTAAACTCACAGAGATCTGCCTGCCTCTGCCTCTACCTCCCTAGTGCTAGGATTAAAGGTGTATGCCACCATGCCCAGATTAAGGACAGTCCTTTTTTTTTTTTGAGACAGGATCTCTCTATAGTGCAAGCTGGCCTGGAATTCACTCTGTATACCAGGCTGGCCTTGAACTCACAAAAATCCCCTGCCTCTACCTCTTGAATGCTAGGATTAAAGGCTTGCACCACCACGCCCATCAAAGAGGGATAGAGTGGCTGTTAAAGGTTAAGGCTAACAACCAAAACATTAAAGATGGTTCTTAGCTGCCGTGTGGGTTGTGGGAATCAAACCCAGGTCCTCTGCAAGAGCAGTCAGTGCTCTTAACCACTGAGCCATCTCTCCAACTCCTGTTCATTTTCTTAATGATAGTCATTGAGATTGATGTAATCTTAATGTAGTTTTTATTTGCATTTCCCTGTTTTTCAAATATTTTATTTATTTTTATTTTATGTCTTTGAGTGTATGGCCTGCATGTACGTAAATGTGCATATGTCATGCATTGCTTATAGAGACCAGAAAAGGGTGTCAAATCCCCTAGGGCTAGTGTTGCAGGAGGTTGTTAGGTGGTAGCGTGTTGGTGTTGGGAACCAAACCTGGCTCCTCTGCAAGAACAGCCAGTGCTAATTACTGAGCCATCTCTCCAGCTCTCCCCTTTCCCCTTTTTAAGCCAGAGTCTCCTGTAGCTCAGCCTGGACTGGCACTCATCATATAATTGAGGATAAATTTGAAGTTTGGATCCGTCTGCTTCTGCCTCGCAATCTCTGGGATTACAGGTGTACGCCACCATGCCTGGTTTATGTGGTGGTGGAGGTTAGATTGAGAACTTCATGGATGTTAGGTAAGTGCTCTACCACTTGAACTTCATCCATAACCCTTCTCATGTTTACTAGTGATTTGTACTTCATCACTTGAAACTTTAACATATCAGTTGCCTGTTGCCCATTTATTCACTGGATTGTGTGTGTGTGTGTGTACATGTTCTTATACATCCTAGACATAAATCCTCTTCAGATGTAGAGCTACCTAAGATTTTGTCCCGCTCCGTAGGTTGTGTCTTCACTTGTTGTTTCCTTTGATGTGTAGAAGCTTTTAAGATTCATGCAATCTCATTTGTCAATTTTTGGTTTTATTTGCAGGAGTATTAAAATTTTTTCAATAGAATTTTAGGACTTATTTCCTGTTTCTATGAAGAATGCCTTTGGAATTTATAGGTATTGCATGGGTCTAGAGGTTACTTTTGGTTAATATGGGCAGTTTCAGAATATGGGAGACCTTGTAGAGGAAATAATCCTATACTAAAAAGTGATTCTAAAGACTCCACAGAAAACTAGTAGAATTGATAAATACTTTCAGTAAAGTAGAAGCATTCAAAATTACCTTAGAGAAAAATCAATAGCTTCCTATTTACCAGTAATGAATGTGCTGAGAAAGAAATCACAAAGAAAAACATAAATACCAAGAAATAAACCTAACCAAAGAAGCCAAAGATCTCTATAATGAAAAATATAAAACAAAGAGCAAAGAAATTGAGAGAATGCCTTTGACTTTCACGAGTACTCCTTAAAGGGCTGCTTGCTTCTGCAAAGGAAACACGACAGTCCCTTTTGCGGCTCAGACAGATGAACAAAGCAGCCAGGCAAGAGCCTGGAATGATTTTCATCAAAATAACGATCACAACGTGGAACTGTTTAAAAAACAAGGCAGTGTGGATTTACTCAAATTCTAGGAGTTTGTGTTTGATTTTTGTAGTCCCACTTTGTCAGAAGCTCCTGTAGTCCTCAGTCTGCCTCTGAAATGTGGACTTGTGTTGAATCTGCTGGGTTAAAAGCCCACATGGTAGATTTTTCTGGACTTTGAGCCTGACTAAGATTCAGATTTAATTTTGGTTCAGATTTAATTTCACCAGTTCTGTTTAGAACTGGTAGAATCATAAAGTAGTTCATAGCAGTGCACTCCAAAACAGTAGCTCTTCCAGAATTTAGAGTGTCATGGTGCCATTGTCTTGCTGATAAGCCTTGTAAGATTTAGCAATTTATGAAGCATTTTATAGTTAATATGCAAACATTTCTTGTATTGGAAGTATTTGGAAGTTTTAATGAGATGGTTAGCCACTCAGTTGTCATGAATCTCTTACTCTCTGGTTTGTTAAAACATCTAGAGTGCCAGTTGTTTCCTCCTTACCCAGATCCACTCCATGGTGTGTTTACATTAGAATAGTTCTTGATTACCTCTCAGATAAGACTATGTGAAGCTGTCCTGCACTAAGTTTTGATGAAATGATAGCTGCATTGCTGTCCACATTAGCTGACAGCACAGCTTTCTGGTAGTCACTTTCTCCAAGTCAGCAGATTTTAGTGATTCACTGTTTTAAAGATTTAATCTTTTTTTTTTTTTTTTTTTTTTTTCCCTTTTTGTTTGAGACAGGGTCTCTCTATAGCCCAGCTGGCCTGGAAACTCACTCTGTAGGTCCAGGCTGGCCTTAACACAAAAGATCAGCCTGTCTGTCTCTGAGTGCTAGGATTAAAGGCGTGCACCCAATGCCTGGCTTAAGACATTCGTTAGCCACCATGTGGGTGCCGGGAATCGAACCTGGGTCCTCTGCAAGAGCACTTGGTGCTGTTAACCACTGAGCCATCTCTCTGGCCCCAATTTAATCTTTTAAAAATATTTTATTGGTTTCCGGGCCAGCAGCGAGCAAGGCGGAAGTGCAGTCTTTCCTAAGGCTGCAGTCTCTGGGTGGAGAGAGGGGAAAAATATATTTTATTTATTATTTTAATTTAATTTAATTTTATGTGTATGACTGTATTGTGTATGTGGTACAATGCCTGCGTCAGAAGAGGGATTCACATCTCTTAGAACTGAAGTTAGGGACAGTTGTTAGTCGCCACATGCTTTCTGTAACTCGAACCTGGGTCCTCTGCAAGAGCCACCAGTGCCCTTAACCACTGAAACCATCTCTTCAGACCCCAAAGAGATTTTAACATGACAGTACCTTTCTTTTTTTTTTTTTTTTTAACTTGACAGTACCTTTCACTGCATATAATGTACTGACACACTACAGTGTAGCTTAGAGAAATTAAACACTGGACAGATTAGATAGAAATTCCAGTTCTCCTAGTACATGTAAAAAATTTGTTTACTGACACACATAGTCTGTATTGTCTGTTTTTAATATTTCAGAGGCTTTTGATTGATAGCAACTATAAAGACACGAGTAGACATTTGTAACTACTGTTCCAAGAAGATTATTGGGAAAAATCTCTTCACTGTGTATTGATACCTTGTATTCCTCACCCTCAAATATGTACAAATATGATTCATAAATTGTGAGTTTTATTTATGGAATATATTTTAGGGATTTCTGTATTTCTTCATAAAAGGATATTTTGAAGTTATGGGAATAAAAGATATAGGGATGATGAGATCTATTTGTAAATTTTTCCTTTAGTAGTTATTCTCATGTGTCACAGTTAATAGAGATGAGGACAAAGCCTTCAGTACCTATGTTGAGATGAGAAAGCCAGTGAGTGTTCTCAGTAAGCAGGACTCAGTGGTGGTGCGACAGTCCACTCGCTAGCTCCACTGGTGTCCAGATGCTTTCCTCATAATAAACGTGTTTGGAATCCTACATTTTTAGGCTTTTTCCATGCTTTAAAAAGATTTGTTATATGTAATATAACTCTTGTTGCCTTCAAACAACAACCCATATCCTCGAGGGTGTTAGACTGTTTTGGACTCCGGGAGACATACCATAATTTTGGATACCATCTGTATCCCTTGTAGCATTGTGTGAAATAGAGACCATATTAGCAGCTAAGGTTTTTGCCTAGTCTTTGTCTTCTGGTATATAGAAGTTTAATAATACAATCTAAACAGGCTCTTGTGGAGCAAACAGTCACTCTGTAAACATGTTAGGTGCACTCCTCTAAGATTTAAGCTTAATCTGCTGTTGATATCTTTTATATTGATTGACTTTTTTTTTTTTTTTTGTTTTTTTTTTGGTTATTTTGAGACAGGGTCTCCCTGTAGCCCCAGCTGGCCTGGAATTCGCTATGTAGACCAGTCTGGCCTTAAACTCACAGAGATTCGCCTGCCTCTGCCTCCTGAGTGCTAGGTGTTTCTTTTTTTTAAACACTTTTTTTTTGAGGCGGGTCTCCCTATAGCCCCAGCTGGCTTGGAACTCACTCTATAGACCAGGCTGGCCTTGAACTCACAGAGATCTGCCTGCTTCTGCCTTCCAAGTGCTAGGATTAAAGGCGTGCACACCACACCCGGCTTAAAGCCGCTTCTTAGCCACGATGTGGGTGCTAGGAATCGAACTGGAGTCCTCTGCAAGAGCAGTCAGCTCTTAACTGCTGAGCCATCTCTCCAGCCCCTGCTTTTCTATATGTAGAAAATATTAAAATAATCTGTATACTTTTATTTACTTTGTTAACTTAAGATTTAATATCATGATTGCAAAAAAATATTCTTTTACTAAAGTGCAGTTTCCTTCTGTGTTTAGTCTAGCTGTTGCTTTATACAAATATGTTGGTCTAATTAGTGAGCCATTAAGATCTGTTTATTAGATGATTGCATAATTAAGTAGCAAATGGCATTAGCTGATACCAAGTCTGGAAAGCATCTTTATGCATCATCATTAAAATGTATACTCTCATTAATATTCTGCACTAGGCCACGTGTTGCACACACATTTATATTTCTCATGGATATAATGATACACCCTTCCTCATTATCCACCCTTGTGTAACCCTTAAGTTTTTAGTTAAATACTAAAATATAAATATTAAAACTTAAATTTGCAGTTTAACAAATTGTAGGACAATCATCCATGCAATCTTAATCAAATAAGAATTTGCTGTTATTGTTTGGTTTTATATTTTCATGACTGTTTCCTTTCCCCCCTAATGGTCACCATTATTTTAATTTTTTTATAGTATTTAAAATCTTATTAATATTTTAGTCTAGACAAGTATTCCTAGAGAATATATATTTAATTTGTCACCTCTTGAGCTTTATACTAATGATAGCATAGACAATATTGGCTTTTTCTATGTAGCATTATGTTTTGAAATTAATGTGTGTATTTGTAGTTCAATATAATTATCATATAATATTCCATTATATAACTATGCCATGTGTAGGTTATGCATTATGCCACTAAGTGGACATTTGATTTTTTTTTTCCAGTTTGGGCTATTGTCAACAATTCATATTACATGTAGGACACTAATTACATATCTGTGTGTGTGTGTGTGTGTGTATGTCCATATAGTATTTTTTAAATATATTTTTTATTGTTATTAAACTTTTTCCTACATCAGTTCTCTTTTTTTATTTCATTTCTTTTTTTTAATTTTTTAAAAAATTTTATTTATTTTTGTATGTGTGTGAATGTATTGTCTGCATGTAGGTCTGTGCACCTGTGTCATGCAATGCCGCGGAGGTCAGAAGAGGGTGTCGGATTCCCTTGGAACTCGAGTTTCCTGGAATTGGAGTTGCAGACGGTTCTTAGCCGCCATGTGGGTGCTGGGGATCGAACCTGAGTCTTCTGCAAGAGCAGTCAGTGCTCTTAACCACTAGGCTATCTCTCCAGCCCCCATACATCAATTCTCAATCCAACTTAGAGTTATTTCCCTTTCTATGCCTCCCACACCACCTGAGCTCATGCACTCTGCTATATATGTCTTGCATCTTTTTCTGAGTCTTTCCAGAGTTTTTTTTCAAAGCAGAAGCTTATTGTTTTGGGGAGAATGTCACTGTTTTAGTTGTTTTTTTCCAGTTCTTTTGTTGTTGTTGTCTCCAACTTGTATTGCTTATATATATATATACATATATATGTATATATAAATATACACACACATATCACCTGAATTGGAGGATTTCCTTTTCTCTCTTTCTCTCTCTCTCTCTTTTTTTCTTTCTTGCTTGCTTGCTTGCTTGCTTGCTTGCTAAAAGATGTCATGTTTTCCTTAAGGAAGTGTTTGAAGGCTCCTCCTTGGCAAGCCCAAATAACCATCAATCCTGCCTTTGTGCTCCACACTAGGGTCTTTCTTTCCCATGGTCACCCCAAATGAGGTTTAGGAAGCACTGCATCTTGTCTTGATCTTCCTGTACTGGCCTCTATGATACAGCCTGGTTAGTCCAACAATGGCAGTCTGTACTCTGAAGAGGCTGAAACCCCAGTAGCTGCTCAGTCCACAAGCTGGATGTCTCAGCAGTCCCCATCTGGCATTGAAGTTTTGGAGGATTCTTGGAGAGTGATTCTTGAGTCTTCAGTCTATATTGGAAGGTTAAAAAGCTGTGTCTCATGTCTTTGAAGGATGGCAAAAGCAGTGGTAGCCACAGAGTAGATGTACTTGCCAGTAAGAATTGAAGACAGGCAAAACAACAATGTACTCTCTCTCTCTCTCTCTCTCTCTCTCTCTCTCTCTCTCTCTCTCTCTCTCTCTTTTTCTTTTTGTCTTTTTACAAAGATCTCAAGTTTTATATCTGAAGTACAATTTCTCAGGCCTTACTGATTATTTCTGGTTATACTTTCCTTCTGGACACTTAAAGCCACAATCTAATGCCCAGATTAACCAAGGTTTTTGTTTACTCAAGGTCAGTTGAGGATCAGGTCCTCAGGGGTCACTTGGGGTTTTTTTTTTTGGGGGGGGGAGCCAGGGGCTCCTTTCAGCTTTTCATTTACCTGTTCCATCCACTCGAGGACAAAATCAGGTCTTGCTAGACCAGGCTTCCCTTTTTGAAGCATGAGCAGACTTTCCTCTTTATAGACTGGACACTGGATGAATAAGGTCAACAACTGACAAGGGGGGCCTCATTAAACTCAAGAGCTCTGTACAGCAAAAGAAACAATCAGTGAAGTGAAGAGAAACCCACAGAGTGGGAGGAAACCTTCACTGCTGGTACATCTGACAGAGCATTGACTTCCAGAATATATAAACTACTCAAAAAACAAAGAAGTAAGAAACAAATGATCACTCAAAGGATGGAGTAAAGGAGCTGAACAGAGACTTCACAAGTATAGAAATAGAGATGGCTGAGAAACATCTTAAAAAGTGTTCAACATCACTAATAATTAAGGAAATACAAATTAAAACCACTGGAGTTAAAGACAGTGCTGGGAATCAAACCCGGATCCTCTGCAAGAACAGTCAGTGCTCTTAACTGCTGAGCCATTTCTCCAGTCCCAGGGGAATCCGATGCCCTCTTCTCATCTCCGCAGCATTGCACAACTTGGGTGCACCAACCTACATGCAGACAGTACACTCATATACATGAAATAATAAAAAAAAAAAAGAAAAAAACTTTCTACATTATACTTTTTTCTTCCTTTCTCTATGGTTTTGGATTTTTCCTAAGATGACAAGGGGGAATGCCAGTGAACAGCACCCTCTTTAAATGAGAAACCTATTGGTTGTAAACAATAGTTGCAAAACATCTCTTTACTTTTTGTAAATTGAGTGGACTGTCTAACTTATTGTTAGACATTTCCTTTAGTTTTTTATATGTATTTAGTTATTATACCTGAGTTCTAGGGAATTATATATATATGTGTATATATATGTTTATTATTATTATTATTATTATTATTTGGTCTCTTGAGACAGAGTCTCCCTGTAGACCCAGCTGACCTGGAACTCACTGTATAGACAAGGCTAGCCTTGAACTCACAGAGATCTGTCTGCCTCTGCCTCTCAAGTGCTGGGATTACAGGCATACTCCACCATGCCCTTCTCTGGGAATTATATTTTTATGAAGTCTTTATGTGTGCTTTGGAATAAATAAGGAGAATAGGTAAAGATTGGAGATATACCCAAATCCAAAATTCACACAATTTCTAAAGATGTGAAAAGGTAGTGACTAATTAATCCCATGTACAAATCACATTATATTTATGAATTATTAGTATTTTTCCAACTTTACTTCATCTTTAATCCCCCCTACCCATTTTTACCTTGAGGAGAATTTCAGACCATCACATTTTACATATAAATAATTAATGGGGCTGTAGAGATGGCTCAGCAGTTAAGAGCACTGACTTCTCTTGCAGAGGACCCGGGTTTGATTCCCAGCACCCACATGGCAGCTAAGAACCATCTTTAACTCCAATTCCAGGGGAATCTGACACCCTCTTCTGACCTCCGTGGCATTGCATGACATGGGTGCACCAACCGACATGCAGACAGTATACTCATACACATTAAAATAATAATAATAATAATAATATAAAAAAGAATAAAAATAATTCAGGTTATAACTGGTAAAGACATATTTGAAGAAAAAGATCCAAAGTCAAACAATAACCACCGTATAATCACTGCATCTAATAAAATAAACAATTTCTGATCTGGCATTTCTTCCTTGTTTCCTTGTGCAATTTGGAAATTCATTCTCACAGTTTATTTGTTTGAATCGAGAACAAATCAGTATCTTCAGATTTGCTTAGTATTTTTTCTTCTTTGTTTTAATTTTCAAATTTGCTTAGCTGCATTAAAATATTTTATTCATCATTTTTATTTTATGTGTATGTGTATATTGCCTGCATATGTGTAAATACACATGTTGTGCAATGCACAAGGCAGACAGAAAAGGGCATCTGATCCCCTGGAACTGGAATTATGGATGGTTGTTAGCCACCAGATGGGTGCTGGGATTTGAACCTGGGTCTGCTGGGATTTGAACCTGGGTCTTCTGCAAGAACAGCTTAGCGTTCTTATCGTGGAGCCATCTCTCCAGCCCTGCTTTGCTGGATTTAAAACCCAAAGCTTCACTTACGATAGGCAAGTACTACTGTGCTTGGGCCCTTAAAAGTATTTTTTTTTAAATATCTTTTTGGTGGTTTTTTTTACTTGTATATGCTGTACTGTGACCATATTCTCCTCTTCTTATCTGCCTCTACCTTCTCTTGCTCCTCCAACCAACCCCACTCCTACTTTCATGGCTGTATTTTTTATTTGTTTTGGTGCAAGTCTTGTGGTAGTGGTTATGAGTGCAGTGTGTGCATGTCCACCATGACCACGTCCTACCTAGAAGACAGCATTCCTTCCTGCTTCTCCCCACATTCTGCTTCTTACAGTCTTTCCAAACCCTATTCTGTAATGTTCCCTGCACCTCATAATGGGTGATATAGATGTCACATTTAGGACTGATAACTCAGTATTCTCTTATTTTCAAGATGTTGATGAGATATTAGTCTCTGGTTTGATTGGAGCCTAATGCTCAAAGAATCTTCCGTAAGTAAAGCTGAGAGTTGCACCACTCTATGGGTATAGATATCAGTTATTTTGAAGGTAGTTTAACCACATGTCCACGTAGTAAAACATCAGTAGTAGATAACTCTGTAGAGCCCATAACCACCTTAACCATAAACTTATGACCTGAGCAGGCGTCAGATCCAATCAGAAAGCAGTTGGTTGTCTCTGGAACTGTCAAGCAACTAGTGCACCTCTGGGTACATCTTGGGTGGCAGGTCACTATTATTAGCACACGGGCCCCAAAGCAGGGTTAGATTGTTGATGGCTTTCTCCCTCAACAGCTTGCGTAGCACTATGAGCATTATGAATCCTAGTCATCACAGAGAGCTTCCAGCCTAGTTTCCAGCTTGATTTCCATTCTATATCTGAAGTTTGTTTTGTCCTCAGAAAGAGGGTCTTGCCATGTAGTTCTGGTGGAGAACCAGGAGCTTTAGCATTAGCCTGCACTATTTGGGGGAACTCTGGGTGCTTCCTGGTCAACAGCTCATAAGATGGTGTCCCTTGCCTGCCACTAGGGATTTGACTTAAGACCCATTACTTCTTGGAGCAGTGCAGATAAAATACTTTTGAGATAGTGTTTTTTTTTTTTTAATTTTCATGTTTTCATTTTTTCATTGATGCTTTGTGTATTTCATACATCATTTTCCAATTCAGTTCAGGCATATTTCCCTTTCCCTCCCCCCCACCCCACCCCACCCCATCCCAGATCATCTTCTGCCATAACTGTCCTGCATCTTTCTCTTGTTTTTTTTTCATTTTTTAACAGTAAGTGAAAAGAGTATAAGCATCCTTCATGTAAAACCAATTTGCAAGCAGTTGTGCCCAAACACACACAGCCCCTGGGTCCCCACCATCCACAGGGGTCTTGTGTTCACTCAGTTGATTCAATTTGAGTGTCCAGACATATATGGCTGTAGTTTCACTCACCCATCCACCCCAATCGCAAGCGCCTTACATTCTACCAGCCATCCCTCGTCTGCAGATTGTTTCCTAGGCTTAAGAAAAGGGGCACAGTGTGGTGGAGAAGCAAAACAGTCTACTTTTCTCTGGAGCATGTTTTGGACTCTGGTCAAGTCTGGCTGTTTCCTTTCATGGGCGACAGTTTGTCCAGATATACCTTTTGATCCTACATAAGCACAAACAATTAGTATATGGGTATTTAAACAGTGACAATTGTTATGGTAGGTTACTTTGGTATAGACAAAGATGTTTTGGATGGTATGTTAATCCATGAATTACATTTTTTCTGTTAAATATTATAGGGTCTTATGTGGCTTATAACATCTCCTAACCATTAGAGGATGTAAGCTTGTGGGCATCAGCCGTGGTTTTCCTCCAAGAAGAGATAATAGCCAATAGATTTGGGATGTACAGGCATATGGCTGCTTCTGCTGCACATATTTTCCAGGCAGGTGAGGTGTAGCTGGTGCTGATGAGGAGTCTTGCTTGCGCCCCAGCAATCCATGTAGGCTCATCACAACTGCCTGTAACCTAGCTCTGGGGCATCTCACTGCCACTTCTGGCCTTAGAGTGTACCTATGTGACACACACACACACACATACACACACACACACAACATGCACACACAGCACCACACTTCACACGCACACATTAAAATAAAATATTTTTAAAACGTTACCAACAAATCAATAGTTAGTGTTTCAGCTTGATATGACAACTATAAATTTTGAAACTAGGCTGGAAGCTCTCTGTGACGACTAGGATTCAAAGGCCATAGTGCTACGCAGCTGTGGGGAGAAAGCCATCAACAGTCTAACCCTGCTTTGGGGCCCGTGTGCTAATAATAGTGACCTGCCACCCAAGATGTACCCAGAGGTGCACTAGTTGCTTGACAGTTCCAAGGGACACAACTGCTTCTTGGTAACCCTCCTGGTATTCCAGAGACCACTGTACACTTGCATGCGTGGTTTCCATAACTCTTTCCCCTGTTAATGTCAGGTCTTCTAAAAGCAGGGCCTTATCTGCCTTTTTTCTTGCAGGTATCCCAGTTGGAGGCAAGGAGCCTTACCTTTGTGGGGGCTTGGATCCCCTGCCAACATCTCCTTGGTAGGAATAATCCATTGCTGATGTCAGAGCTCCTGTATTAATATATATATTTTTTTGTCTTTTCAAGACAGGGTCCCTCCTGTAGCCCGACAAGCTTGCCTTGGAACTCACTCTGTAGACCAGGCTGGCCTTGAACTCACAAAGATCCACCTGCTTCTGCCTTCCAAGGGCTAAGATTAAAGGTGGGCACCACCACGCCCTGCCCTGCTGATAGTGTCTTAATAGTTGCCTGCTCAGCTGGAATTTGTGATGCTTCTGCCTTAGCCTCTCAAGTAGTATCTTATTCTCCAAATTCTATGTTTAACAGTTTTTCAAATCCTTGTATTTTCTGTAAACTGATAAATAATACCTAAACCATTAAATTCAGGTTCAAGTTTCTAGACAAAAATACCAGAATGATTTCTGCTTGTCTCTTAATATTACCATAATGGGGCTGGAGAGACGGCTCAGTAAGAACCTGTCTGTCTGCAGAGGATCCACATTCAGGCCCCAGCATCCATGTCAGGCATCACACAACTGCCTGTAACCTAGCTCTGGGGCATCTCACTGCCACTTCTGGCCTTAGAGTGTACCTATGTGCACACACACACACACACACACACACACACACATACACACACACACACACGCACGCACACACACACGTTCACACGCACACATTAAAAATAAAATCTTTTAAAAACGTTACCACAAATCAATAGGTTAGTGTTTTCAGCTTGATATGACAACTATAAATTTTGTCATTGCTGCTGGGGAGATGGCTTAGTAGGTAATAACTCCTGTTATGTATGCATGAGGATCTGACTACCTGAGTTTGAATCCCAGACACTCATGGGAAAAGCTGGGAGTAGCTATGCATCCCTGTAATCCCAGCATCGTAGGGGCACCTTGATGGCTAGACAGCCTAGTGGATGGTGAGCTTCTGCATCACTGAGAGACTGTCTCCAGGCAGTAAGATCCCTGATATCTTGCTTTGGCTTCTACATGCATGTATATGGGCACACACACAAATGTACAGTCATATGCATGCTTCATACACATATGTGCACACACAAGGCACAGTTATAAATTTTAAATTACCATTTTATCTAGTGAACATGTCTTAGATTAGTACCAAAATTAGTATTCCATTATTCTTTCTATAACTAATCGAAATAAAATTTATGCTAATTTGTAGTTGTAATGGATTTGCTAATGTTCTCTAATGAATTTTTAAAGTTAGTTACACTTGAGAAGAATGAACTATTTCTTTTGTTATTGCTATTGTTTCTGTTTTTGTTGATAGGGGTCTCATACTGTGTCCCAGAATGGCCTTGATCTCACAGTAATCTTCCTGCCTCATCCTCCTGAGTACCTAGATTACAGGTGTGAGCATTAAGCCTGGCTATGAAGAATGTTCTTGAATCTCTATAGGTACAGATAGAGTTTTAATCTAGATTAGAAATTACCCATTGGCCTTTGAAAAATAATTTCAAGGAGAACAAGTTCTGAAATACAGATTGCAATTCTAAATAATTAGAAATAAGTATGAGCCCAATATGATACCGCATGTCTACAATTCCAACACATACGAGGTGAAGCAGGACAATTCCTGCAATTAAGTTCAAGGCCAACCTACAGAGTGAAACTGTTTGAAAACAAAACTCTTGAAATAACTACATAATCATTCTTGTAAGATCTGTTTCTCCATGTATAGATATTACTTTGAAATTTCAAGAATGTACCCACACTGTATTCTACTTCCTCCTTTACATGGTTTATACTTTTCTCTTTTATATAGGTTATTAAGTGTGATCTGCTGTGATCTGGATGTTCTTCTCTTACTGGAGGCTCAGTATCAGATATCCAACATCTTACTGCATGCTCAAGAAGAAAATACCTTTGAGACTTCTGACAGCCACAGGTTAAAAATTAAAAAAAAAGGAGGGCATCAGAACACGAAGCTCTCAGTAGTTTCCTTTACAAATAATTTGAGATACTTTTATGTAGCTTATTTTTATACTGTATGCTTTATTATGTTTAAGTGACAGAGTAAAAAGCATGAATGTCACAGAAAGATTATGAGTTATGTTTTTGGAGAGAGCTTGGGAGTATCAATGTGGGGCTTTCATGTTTGACAGGTGCTCCTTTCATCTTGTGCTTTTTATTTTGCTTTAGTTTTCATTGAGTTACATTTCTTTTAAATTCATACTGCTTGTGTAAAACGACCCTTTGAATATAACACTCAATTTTGCATCTTTGAGCCACAACTGCCCTAGTTTCTTGATTATGTCAGCTCATAGCCAGAGTCTGATAATTTGCAAGGTGAGGTTTTTGGCATTTTTTTCTACTAATCAGTCACACTTGCTATTGCCTCCTTTTGGCTGACATGTATAGAATGTGCGTTCAGTGGCCATCATGGCTTTGAATTATAGACGTAATTCAGAACAGAGTAGAGTGCCTCCTTTCTACTTAGGTCATGGAAAGTTAAAGGGTATTTTACTTGGTACTGATGTTTGATGCAGAAGACAAACATTTACATCATCAGAGACTTCTCATGAGCAAATTGTTGATTGTAAACTTAAGTCTGGAACATAGGAGAAACGTCTAAGGATACATTTAAGTCACATTAGAAATAATGTGTGTCCTAATCTCATTTTTATAAGCACAGTATCATTCATCAAGGAAATATTCTTTTATGAATCTCACTAATCTCATGTCAATTATATGTCCATCAACTGCTTCCTCTTTAGCAAAGTAGATGATGAAATGAAAGTAAATGTAGGGGCTGGAGAGATGGCTCAGCGTTTAATTCCTGGCACTCACATGGTGGCTACAGCCATCTGTAAGTCCAGTTCCCAGGGATCCGATGCCCTCTTCTGTCCTCTGTAGACATTGGATGACACGGGCGCACTTAAATATATGCAGGCAATATACTCATACATATAAAATACAAATTTTAAAAATATGTGGCCCTTTGTATTTTAAGTTTGATGACCAATGTGTTTTCCAGATTTTTTTTTCTTTTTAATCTAGTGACATATATGATTTAAAAATCAAGTCATACTCAATTACAGAAACAGCAAAATTGATGTTCTTTCTCCTTCAGAGACTTTATAATTGATGGCTTATCAGTAGAGAGAAATCATGTTCTTGTAAGAATAAATCTCATTGGTGGGCCCTTGGAGCGGATTTTGCCTCCAAGAATGCTTGAAAAGGTGAGTGCAGTATCTTGGCATATTTTATTGCAAGGTGACCACTGAGGTGGCACTGAACAACATCCCCCAACAGTCTACAGACCAAGGTTGAATCTTTTTGCTTGAAAAACTTTAGAATACCAGTAAACACATTCAAGATAAAATAGTAGTATTGTCTAATGAAAGCTGGTCTGTGTAGATGACTAGGCTACTGTTTCATTAAAGTGGCCATTCTGCTGTGTGTTCTTGAGTATATGAATTTTGACAGTTTTCACTTTCATGATACTGTTATTGTTGGATGATTATACATTTTTGTGTTTTTAGTCAATGTGGAGTATCATTCCATCAATGCGAACATTATGGGTTTCTCATGCAAGTGTTTATTGTTGCTGTTAACAACACTCTTTGACTGTCACCTGGGAAAGATGAGCCAGAAATGATTGACAGCAGAAGAAAGATAGTTGGAGCGGGGAAGAAAATAGAAGATTTTTAAGAAGATTGTATTTTAGGCCAGGTGTGGTGGCGCACGCCTTTAGTCCTAGCACTTGGGAGTCAGAGGCAGTCAGATTTCTGTGAGTTCAAGGCCAACCTTGGTCTAAGAGTGAGTTCCAGGACAGCCAGAGCTACAAGGAGACCCTGTCTTAAAAAGGTAAAAAAAGAAAAAAAAAAGATTGTATTTTTCCTTTGGGGAAAGAAATAGTGAAACAGTCATTATCAGTCATTATCATTCTTAGCAAAAAAAATAAGTTACCATTTAGTTTCTATTTAAAGTTTCTCTTACATTTCATTCATTGCCTTTGGAGTAATGAATTGTAGTATCAGTACCTTTTGGTTAATTGTACAAAAGCTAGACTTTATGTAAAAAAGACAGTTTAATGAATGATGTATCAGAAAGCTTTAAAATCCAGCATTTGACCCACCTCATCATGTTATCAGTGCTGTTGCTGTTTTTAGGGGGATCACCCATATCCTTGGCCAATGTTTTCATCATATCCATTGCCACACTGCTATCTGTTGGACGTTCCACCAGAGGCTGACATAAAACAAGGTATGATAGTTACCACTGATATTACCAAATGATATTATTCTTAATGTTTTATTTTATAATTGGAGAAAAAGACACTGTAAGGAAGAGGTTTCCATTCATCAATGGACTGCTGCCCATTTCTTCATAGTTTCAATTTTTTTCTGTTTCTTGCTTAATTAGCACTTGTATGAATCCAAAAAAATATTACTTGCAGCAAAAGTGTAACATTAAATAGTAGTAGCTATTTAGTTTAAAAAATGAATTAGTAGTTTCTTATTTGTTAATTTTGTGTATGAGGAATTTTATTTATTCAACAGAGGCCTTTTTTATTAACTGCTGTGTGCTCATACAGATCTATATGCTTAGTATTTCAGTTATAATGAGAAGTATTTTTCCCACCTTCATGGGAATCAAGAGCTTTTAGAGAACGTATGTAACTAATTGATAATCATGTAATTGTGCATTGTAATATGAGTTAAATAAATAAATTGTGGCCTGTTGGAATAATATATAATCAGAATACCTTGCTAAGGAAAATCATGTTTAAAAGGAGACTCCCTAGTTTTAACTGTGTATTTTGGGGGTAATAGAATAATGTTCTTTGAAGGAGACCCATCAGAGGGACTAAAAGGAACAAATAATATTCAGGGAACTGAGGGTTAAAAGTGTGTGACTTATAACATTAAAGCAACAGTGACAGAAGCCAAGACTTATACACAGAAGCCAGTTAGGAGGCTGGAGAGATGGCCTAGTGGTTAAGAGCACCGTCCACTCTTACAGAGGACCCAGGTTCGATCCCCAGCACCCACATGGTGGCTGAGAACTGTCTGAAGCTCCAATTCCAGGAGAACTCCAGCTCCAGGGGAATCTGACACCCTCTTCTGACCTCCACGGCATTGCACGACAAGGGTGCACAGACCTGCATGCAGACAGTACATTCATACACATACAGAAATAAATAAAATTTAAAAAATTAAAAAAAAAAAGCCAGTTAGACATGAGACTAAAACCACTCACAGCTAGACTTTATTCTAAGAGTAGTAACTGTGTAATAGTTTATAGCCTGGGGAATTCCTAGATGAAATACGAAGATACATGACCAAAATTTTTTCTAAGTTTAGAATTAATTTTCTTCAGATTTCTTTTGCTTTTATTTTTTGTGTATGAGTGTTTTGTGCATATATGTATGCGCACCATGTATGTGCAATGCCCATGGAAGCCAGAAGAGGGCATTGGATTCCATGGAACTAGAGTTTCAGGCAGTTTGGAGCTGCCATGTGGGTGCTAGGAAACAAACTTGGGTCCTCTGCAAGAGCAGCAGTGCTGTTAACTGTTGAGCCATCTTTCCAGCCCCTAGATGTTAATTCTTTTTTTTTTTTTAATTTTTTTAATTTTTAAAATTTATTTCTGTATATGTATGAATGTACTGTCTGCATGCAAGTTTGTGCACCCATGTCGTGCAATGCTGCGGAGGTCAGAAGAGGGTGTTGGATTCCCCTGGAAGTGGAGTTGTCCTGGAATTGGAGTTTCAGACGGCTCTCAGCCGCCATGTGGGTGTTGGGAATCGAACCTGGGTCCTCTGCAAGAGCAGTTGGCGCTCTTAACCAGTAGGCCATCTCTCCAGCCCCCCTAGATGTTAATTCTTAAATTGGCAGCCTGTCCCTTATAATACCATCAAATTTATATTCAAAATTATGTGTAAAATTTTATTTCATATTTAATATACTTTAAGGATTAAAGAATTTGACTTTGTGTTTCACTTTTTTTGTTGTTGTTCTTTTTGAGACAGAGTCTCCCTCTAGTTCCAGCTGTCCTGGAACTCGCTTTGTAGACCAGGCTGGCCTTGAACTCACAGAGATCCACCTGCCTCTGCCTCCAGAGTGCTGGGATTAAAGGCATGCACCACCATGCCTGGCACTGTGTTTCACTCTTACGTTTATATTACCAGTATATTACATTTTGAACAATTTTTGCATAATATTAAGCATTTTTCAGGAGCGCCCTGAGATGGTGCTCTTTGGATGTTTTCATACTCACTCCCATCATTCACTGAGCTCCAACTATTTAGCTTTTCCTACCATTGTTCTTATTTTTCTATCAGTTTTTCCGTGAGACTATTTATACTTCATCACTTGTGTTTTAGGTTTCACCATTTATTAATCTGCCCACACATTTCTCTAACATATGTTTGTGAGTACTGAAAATCAGATGCTTCCTTGGTAATTATTAGTTTTTTGAATAACATAATCATTACCAATTTTATCTGACTACTATCTTTGTTGTTTCTTCAGAATATTCTGGGCAATTGAACAAGGGAGACAAAAACAAAACAAACAAAAAATGTAAGTGGATATTTCCCAGTGAAGAAAATAAAGTCATTAGTACTCACAGAAGTGTATTTTTACTCCGTTCAGAAATGGCTTATAAAAGAGTAGCAATAGCTTCTTGTTTACCTAGAAGGTGACTGACTGCACATTACTAACCCCAGTGGTCAGGGAGTGCTGCCAGGTGGTCGTCTGCAGAGCCATTTTCATTCCTATTGTCCTAGATGAGCAATTTCCAAACGTTCTTGTCCTTGAACATTCCTCACTTCCCATTCTTCCTTTTGATAATACCCATGTTTCCCATTTTGCTCAAGAAAGAGAAATAGCAAGGAATATCTATTGATACTCATTATCAACTCCTTTGACCACCTTGTGCTGCTTAATTGTCATGACTTTGAATGAACTGCCTTAGCTTATTTGCAAAAGGTAATTTCCCCATTCTCCTTGCTTCCTCTCAGATGTAGTACTTCTCACTGTTCTTCCTTTTTCTCTCATTTTGGATCTCCATCCTGTGACCCTACAATACACCCATATTTTCACGAGCCAGTTCCTTGAGATAAATTGTGTGTGTGTGTGTGTGTGTGTGTGTATATGTGTATATATATATATATATTTTCTGGTTTTCTGGTGGATGTCAATATAGATGCCTTCAACATCTATAGCCTAGTCAGATGGAATTCATCCTTCAGCCTTTGTCAGTGCAGTGTTCAGCTAGAATTGTTTAATTTTTATTAATGTGTATTAATTTCACAAAATAATAAATTTTATTGTGATGTTTTCATATACATATTACGTACTTCGAATCTATTCACCTCTCCTCTTGCTTTCTCCTGTCTTCCTCCCCCGCTGTGGTCACCTTCCTCTTTGCTTTTTTTTTTTTCACATAAATTTATTTTTATTTTTTTTATCAAATCTAAACCTGTGCCCCCCCATTCCCCCACCCACCAGAGCTCATGCATTCTGCCAAACATGCTTTTCATCTCTTTCTCTGTCTTTCTCAATATTCTCCATGAGGAAGTTGACTGTTTTGAGCAGACGTTCACTATTTCAGTCAGTTCTTCGATGCAGTCCTTTCTGTTGTTGTTGTTTCCAATATGCATCACTCCCAACTGCTTTGGACAAAAGCTCAAGGGGCCGTGCACAAGAAATACTTACAACTAGGTAATTGGCACTAGCATCCACAGATGAGGGATACCATTCATCGTTTGTTTTTCTGGGACTGTGTTACTTCACTCAGCATGATGTCCTCTAGCTCCAGCCATTTTCCTGCAAAGCTTGTGATGTCATCTTTCTTTACTGCTGCATAGAACTCTATTGTGTAGATGTACCACATTTTCTCTATCCACTCATCAGTTGAGGGGCATTTGGGTTGGTTCCAGCTCCTTGCTATTGTGAAGAGAGCTGAAATAAACATGGCTGTGCATGTATCTCTGTGTTGGGGTGAGTCTTGAGGGTACATGCCCAGGAGTGGTATGGCTGGGTCGGGTGGCAAGTTCATTCCAAGTCTTCCAAGGGTTCTCCACACTGCTTTCCATAGTGGCTGCACGAGTTTACATTCCCACCAGCAGTGGATGAATGTTTCCCTTTCCCCACAACCTCTCCAGCACTTGGTATCATTTGTTTTCTTGATCCTAGCCAGTCTTATTGGAGTAAGATGATATCTTAAAGTGGTTTTGATTTGCATTTCCTTAATGATTAGTGATGTTGAACACTTCTTAAGGTGTTTCTCAGCCATCTCTAATTCCTCACTTATGAAGTCTCTGTTCAGCTCTTTGCTCCATCTATTGAGTGGGTCATTTGTTTTCATTCTTCTTTCTTCCTTTTTTTTGGGTCTTTTCAAAACAGGGTCTCCTTGTAGCCCCAGCTGTCCTGGAATCTTTTTGTTTTTGTTTGCTTGTTTTTTTTGTTGGGTCTTTTCAAGACAGGGTCTCCTTGTAGCCCCAGCTGTCCTGGAACTCACTCTGTAGACCAGGCTGGCCTTGAACTCACAAAGATCCGCCTACCTCTGCCTCCCAAGTGCTAGGATTAAAGGCGTGCGCCACCACGCCCGGCTTCTTCTTTGTTTTTGGAGTAGTTCATATATTCTGGAAATCAATGCTTTGTCAGATGTTTCTGCGGTGAAGGTTTCCTCCCACTCTGTGGGTTTTCTCTTCACTTCCTTGATTGTTGCTTTTGATGTACAGAAGCTTTTGAGTTTAATGAGGTCCAATTTGTCAGTTGTCGACCTTAATTCTTGCGCAGCTGCTGTCTGATTTAGGAAGTCTTTTCCTATGCCTATGTCTTGTAGTCTGCTGCCAACTTTTTCTTCTATCACCTTCAGAGTTTGGGATTTCACTTAAGGTCTTTGACCCATCTGGAGTTTGACTTTTGTACAGGGCGAGAGGTAGGGGTTTAATTTTATTCTCCTACAAGTGGTGATCCAGTTTTGCCAACACCACTTGCTGAAGATGCTGTCTTTTCTCCATTGTGTCTTCTTGGCCCCCTTATCAAATATAAGATGGCTGAAATTGTGTGTGCTCAGATTTGGATCTTCAGTTTTGTTCCATTGGTCAACAGGTCTGTTTTTGTGCCAGTACCAGGCTGTTTTTATGACTATAGCCCTGTAGTATAGTTTGAAGTCTGGTATAGAGATCCCCCGTGGGTAGCTCTTTTTGCTCAGGGTTGTTTTGGCTATTCTGGGTCTTTTGTTTTTCCAAAAGAATTTAAGGACTTTTTTTTCCAAGCCTGTGAAGAAACTCTTGGGGATTTTGATTGGAATTGCGTTAAATCTATACAAGAATTTTGGTAAAATGGACATTTTTTAAATGTTAATTTTCCCAACCCATGAGCATGGGAGGTTTTTCATCAAACACATAAATGGAATGAAAGAGGAAAAACCACACCATCATCTCAATTGATGCTGAAAAAGCCTTTGACAAAATCCAACATCCCTTCATGCTCAAAGCCCTAGAAGGAATTGGATTGGAGGGATCATTCCTCAATGTAATCAAAGCCATATACAGAAAACCTACAGCCAATATCATCCTAAATGGGGAAATGACAGAAACATTCCCTTTAAAGGTAGGAACTCAGCAAGGCTGCCCCCTGTCACCACTCCTCTTCAATATAGTGCTTGAAACACTTACTAGAGCAATAAGGTAAGAAAAGGAAATTAAAGGAGTACTAATTGGAAAAGAGGAAGTGAAGCTATCCCTATTTGCTGATGATATGATTGTTTACTTAAGGGATGCTAAAAACTCCACCAGAAAACTCCTAGACACGATTAACAGCTTCAGCAAAGTGGCAGGATACAAAATTAACCTTAAAAAAATCAATGGCCTTTCTTTACACCAAGAACAAGCAACTGGAGAAAGAATTCAAAGAGACCTTCCCACTCACAATAGCCTCAAAAACAATAAAATACCTAGGAACAAACCTAACCAAAGACACCAAGGATCTGTACAACAAAAATCTTAAATCTTTAAAGGAAGAAATTGAAGAAATCAGAAGATGGAAAAACCTCCCATGGTCACCTTCCTCTTTGCAAATGGCCCTTCCCTTAATTTCCTGTCTGTTTAGAAAAAGCTAGATTCTGCTTTTTATGGAATAAAGCATGAGATATTCGTTTTCTTTGTTTTGCATATTTTACCTAACATGATGATCTTTAGTTCCTTGTGAATGGTGTAGTATTGTTTGTCTATATAGTTAAGTAAAAATCCATATACCACTTTTTCCACTAATCTATTGGTGGGCATTATATTAGTTACTTTCCTGTTGCTGTGATAAAACATCACGGTCAAAATCGACTTATGGAAAAAAACAAAGAGTTTATCTTGGCTTACAGTTCCAGAGGGGGGGTCCATAGTATCAGGGAGGCATCACAGCAGGTTGCAGGCATGGCAGCACTGAAAGCTGAGAGCAAACTAGAAGTAGGGTGAGACAGTGAACTTGCAAAGCCCACCTACAGTGACATACTTGCTGTAGCGAGGCTACATCTCCTAAGATTCCATAGTCTCTGAGAAAGAGATGAAAAGCATGTTTGGCAGAATGCATGAGCTCTGGTGGGGTTGGGGAATGGGGGGCACAGGTCTAGATTTGATAAAAAAAAAATAAATAAAAAGATTCCATAGTCTCCCCAAACAAAAGCAGCATTTGGGGACCAGGTGTTCAAATGTTTGAGCCCATGGGAGACATTTCTCTCTCAAAACACCACATTCTGTTGCCTGGCCCCATAGGCACATGACCATATCCCAATGCAAAATGTATTTTGTTCAACTTTACAAGTTTCCATAGTCTTTCAGTATAAAATTTTGTGCAGAAGTCCGAAGTCCAGTGTTTCCTTTGATACCTAAGGCTCTTCTTTTAACTGTAAGGCCCTACAAAATAAAGACCAATCCACAAACTTCCAAAATACAATGGTACAGAATATGCATTCCCATTCCAGAAGGGAGGGATGGGAACATAGTGAGGAAGTACTGGACTGAAAGCATGCAGGGCAAACACCAAATCCTGTAGCTCTATGTCCCAGCAGTTTCCAAGAGGTTAGATGACCCTGCTTCTCCCCCTTGGCTGGTTTCAGCATACATCACTCTCTTGGGCCAGTTCCATTCCTCATATGCAGCTCCATTGGGACATGTCTGGCACATGGTGCTTGGTTTCAATGGCTCTCTGAGACCACGAAGAAAGAAAATCTAGTCCCCTTGCTCTTGCTTCTTTGGTGACACAATGACACTGCCAAGTTCAGCTGCCTGCTTGGAATCAATCCTCACCTCCTTTGACTACATTTGCAGAAGCTTGGTTACATTGTTGTTTTCTAGGACTCCATGAACCTTTTCCTTTCACAAGTACTAAGCTTAGCTGGGTGGGGTCTTGCCCTGAGAATAACTTTCCCATTTTCCAGTGTGGGGACCAGGAGGCCTCTCCCTAATGGCATTGACCTCCTTAACCATTACAATCTCTCCTGTAGCATATGCCATGCCTACAACATTTAAGCCTTTTTCTTTCCAAGTCTTCATTTCATATTTCTTTCTGCCTATTTGCTCTTTTTTCAGTGTAGATTTTTTGTAAGAAATCCACATACTGTCATAACTGTGCCATAGATTCAATATTGTTCTGTCTTGAAATTTCTTGGGCCTAAGAAATAGACCATGATTTTTAAATTTAGCTTCAAGCAAGTTCTTAGGACAGGGGCAGAAGTAGCACATGAAGGCCTCTAGCCTAGTTGCTAATATTGTTCCTCCCTGAAACCTCTTGAGCCTGTCCTTTACAGCCCACAGTATCTCAGCACTGCTGTCTTCCAGGCTCCTACTATAATGGCCTTCTTAAGTTCTGCTTACATATTCAACTGGTTTTCTAGTCCAGAGTTCTAAAGTTCTCCACATGGCTCCAGTAAACCCCAACATGGTCAGGTTCTGCACAGCAATAGCCTAGTCTCTGGCACCAACTTCTATATGAGTTACTTTTCTATTGCTGTGGTAAAACACCATGATCAAAAGCAACTTGTAGAAGAAAAAAATCAGTTTATCTTGGCTTAGAGTTCCAGGGGGCAGTCTCGTGGTGGGAGGCATGACAGTAAGCGGCAGGCACGACTGCAGGAGCAGAAGCTCACACCTTCCATTGCAAATACAAAATAGAGAAAGAAAACTGGAAGTTGGGCGACACACCTGTGTTACTTCTACTGGGGCTCTACTGTTTAGACACACTGGAATCTTTAGTTACTTCTCACTTAGATCACTATCCCTCTTGTGAGTTTTTTTTAACTACCCAGTTATGCCTCCTTGATCTTAAACTTCTATATTGTCATCTCTAATCTCTTGATGAGCTGGTTTTTACCACTGTAAGATTTTTTATGTCAGTGTTTTAAAATTTATTTACTCTCTTTTATATGTATGAGTATTTGACTACATGTATATAAGTGCTTCTTTGTGCTTCCAGTTCTTCAAGCAGTACATCTAAAGGCTGTTTCTCCTTTCTTTATGCCCCACAAGTAATCTGTCAGCAAACCTTCTTAATTCTACAGATCTAAAATAAAACTGCTTTTGCTCATCTGGTATTCCTCATCTCACCTAATATGGCATCCCGCCATGTTCTGTCTGTTCTCACACAGCAGCAAGTGTTATGCTTCTGGAACATTGGCTGGATCATGTTACTTCTCTAATTGAAATCTTTCAGTGGCTTTCCTGTAGCATAGAAAGTCCATGACTTTTGTGATATTTTTCCTGTGCATGGATTGTTTTAGGAACTATGGTATTGACTTCCAGAATTATTTTCCCACTAAGTAGGAACTTGCATTGCTCCTCCATAAATACCCCCAAACCCTACAGGTGTTTGAACTAGACATTGGAAACTTAACAGTTGTCCCAGGTTCCCTCTCCTGAGTAGAGTGGCTTTGACATTGCTAGGGTTTTCATTTAGAACCATCTAAGTAGATGTAGACAAGAAGGTGCTTCTAGAAGAGATATTAAAAAGATGTGTTCAATTTGTAATTTTTTTCTTGAGAATGAATTTTATTCTAAAAATAGTTTTGTAAAAATGAAGTAACAAAAGCCGGTTAGTATAATAGAAAGTAAAGGATAACAAGTTTGCTTTAATTTTTTTCTGGAGATACAAAATTATCATACCATAAAATGTGTTGCCAACTCTCATCTGTCCTAATGTCTGCACCACTGTTGTAGACTCCTGGGAGAATAACAGAAAATGGTGCAGAAGGGCAGAGTCATGTCTGGCTTTCCCTCAGACCTGAATGTGGTGATCCTGGCTCTGTGAACTTAATGAGAAAAGTAGAATCCAGTTCATGTTCTAACAGGTATAAGGCCTAATCAGAACGAGTATGGTTGAAATAGTTGAGTAAACTCAACATGTAGTATATAACTTAAAAGATTTGAAAGTTATTTTAATATTAAGAGTCATATATTTTGTGCTTTGCTTTTTGATCTATTAGTAATGACTCACTGATTATGACAGGTGTTATATTAGTCATCATTTGCTCACAAAATTTTGGGATATTGCTTCATTGTTGTGGAAAAAATTCACTTGATTTATGTGCGCACAGTGATCTGAGCCTTGTTCATCGCCTAGCTTCTAGATTTAGCCTCCCTGCTACAGTTAGCATCTCCTCATCTGTTAAATTGTCTCTGGTTAGCTCCTTGGCATCAGTGTCAGCTGTAGAATGATTCGTCTTTATCTATAAATAAGAGTCTGAAGACATTAGCTCATCCAACTATTTTTCTTGGTGAACATTTTCAATGTCACCTTATTAAAATGTGATTGGCAGAGTTGCACAGTGGAAGTGTGCTGGGCCCATAAAAATGTGATTGGCCCTTTAAAAGCTACAGATTAATGGTCTCCTTGTGTATATACATACCACATATAGGTATACATTTGTATATGAACACAGAAAATTAAATGTAAAAGTTTTATTTCATGTGCAGAATTAATTTCTATTTGGAATATAATTTCTCTGTCTTCTAAAGGCTTAGATAAGCAGGTAAATGCTCTAGTGTAATTTATATGGCTACCTTTACAGAAGCCAAAACAGGAGGAAGAAGACAGGGAAAAATGAGGAGCTATGTAATATTTCAAGCCGGTGCCAGCTAGTGTGCTAGAAGCCGTCAGAAGGAGCTACCGGGGATTGGTTCATATTTGGAACAGTATGCTTGTAAGATGGTGTTCCGACTTGTTTATTTTCATTTTTCTGAGCTACAGTTAGATTCCTCCAGGAGTTGCTATAAGCTGTTGGCTAGTCTTCTCTACTGTATTTGGTCTTGATGTACCTAAGATGAAGACTTCTTTCTGTTAGGAGTGGTAAAATGTAGACTTTCTATGCTGAAATTTAAAACTGATCCAAGAAGGTATCATACTCCAGATACTGGAAGTATTAGAGAGAAATATCTCAGAAAGATAAAAAATTTGCTCTTCTGCTCTATCTAACATCCTATGCTTATATTAATTTTTTTTTTTGACATAGGGTCTCCCTGTAGCACCAGTTAGCTTAAAACTAGCTACATAGACCAGGCTGGCCTCTAACTCTGCTGCCTAAGTGCTGGCTTATTATTATTATTATTATTATTATTATTATTATTATTGACGTTTTTGAGACAGGGTCTCTCTGTAGCCCCAGCTGTCTTGGAACTTGAGAGGCAGAGATCCTTTAAAGGTGTGCTCCACCATACCCAGCTATCTTTTATTTGGGCTAGGAAGAGAGCTCAGTGGTTGAGGTGCCTGCTGCCCAAGCATGAGGATCTGAATTGAGATCCCTAGCAACCACATTTAAAATACTGTGTACTGACACGGGGGTGGGGGAGGCATAGACAGCTGGATTCCATGGTCTCACTTGCCAGTCTACTGAAAACAAGCAGCTCCAGTTTCAGTAAGGGAGCCTGTCTTAATATATAAGGATTAGAACCAATTGCAGAAGACATTCCAAGTCAGCCTCTAGCCTCCACACATATCCACACAGGTGAGTGTACCTGCACACATATGAGAACATACACAGATGGATGCACAGAAATTGCTTCATAAAGCTGACGTAAACAATCTCTACTTCATTTATATTTCATATGTCTTATTACTGTGGAGTTTCTATTTGCATTGAGAATCCATTTTGATGTGTGTTTTTTTCAGTGGGTGCTAGTATCCTCAGGAGGGTTTTCAGTGTCTTTTTCTTGTATGTTCTGAGCACATTAACAATGCCAGTAGAGTAGCCCAAACTTGCTAGTTGCCGTTCACAGATCTTAGAAATGTGCATGGGCCATTTGTTGAAAGCTATAAATATACGAGTAACTTCTGATGGCTGAGAATATTTGTCTGTTCGAAGGGACTCCCCAATAGCTGCCCCTCGCCTGTCTTACACTGTCTCCAAAACAAACCTTTTTTTCCTAGTGTTTACTATTTAACACCACATTACAGTTATGCTTTAATAAAAACCAGTCCAACACTTAGCATCCAATTTAAGGCCAAACTGCTGAGAACCTGTTCCTTCAGATTTCTCTTGGAACTGTGCTCTAAAACAAAGGCCCACCCTTGTATGGAAACATTATATGCAACATGGAACAGGGAAGTAAACCATTATCTGAGGATTACATCCCTTCTGATCCCTAGACCTAGACCATTACACACATACAATCATATAGAAATGTTACCAGTTTCTCTCATTGTTTGCAATAAGAGCTGTTTGCAGTGCTTGATAGGTGAACAGTTACACATATATATTTATATGTTATATGAAGTCGAGGGCAAGGAAGGGTCATGAGATATTAAGGTCACATGCCACCATGTGGATGCTGGGAACTAAACCCGGGTCCTCTGAAAGACCAGCCAGTGCTCTTGATGGCTGAGCCGTCTTCCTAGCCCCATCACCTTCATTTTTAATGGCAGAAAAAGGTGTGCATTGTAGCATTTCATCCCATTTTTCCACACTAGAAAGAAAAAGAACCCCAAATGCACAGCCTTTCACTCTAGGATCCCTTCAGATCCAGCCCTTTAGAACTTCAGTTTTGTCTTCACTGCTTCTTCCATCACATTTTTACTTATCAGATGGGAAATTGATTTCCTGCCTGGCAAAACATTCTCTTTCAGATACTGTATAAAAGAGTAAGTTCCTTAGTGGTAGTGATTCCCTTTAATGCAATGTCCCAAATAACATTAAAGTGCAGATAAATTCTTCGGGTACATTTATTTAGCTGGTTGCTTTTAGTCGGTATTCCTATATAAAAAGCAGTTCAATTTATAGTTAATAATATGTGAAATACATATTTATCCATCTGTAGTATCTCTTAATTTTGCCTATCATGAAATTAAATGAGATAAAGAGGGTTATAGAATACAAAATGTAAGCGAAAGCAAATACTTGTCCAATCATAAATTTTGAATTCTGAATAAATTAACATAAATGTTTTGAATCATTAAGGTCTGTATATTATTGTCTACATGAACCATATCCTTAGGGCCATGAATCTCACCACTGTACTTCATCTATGCTATTATAAAAATAGCATAAGAAAAAAATGTAAACCCATTGGCAGTGTTACTATATTGGGTAATAGATTATTTTTGTGAAAAGTTTTGTTTTGTTTTGTTTTCCTTTGGGGTAGGGTCTTATGTGGCCCAGTCGGCCTGCAAATGGATGTGTGGCTGAGGATGAGGCTGAACTGCTGGTTGTTTTTTCTTCTCCCGCCCCCCAAGTGTATGCCCTACTTCTTACCATTTTTATTGACAGATACATTCTATAAGATCATGGGGTTCATTGTGACTTTTTCACACATTAGTATAAGGAAGGGATTTTTAATTTTTCTTATATAAAGTTTATTTTGAGTTTTATAGTATTGATGGAATAGTTAAGTATTATTGCATTCTATTTTGCAATGAAAAAAAATACTGAAAATTTCTAGAGCTGAGATAGGGGGCAGTTTCGAAGCCCCCCTCACTGGTTTACCTTTTCTCAGACATCCCTGTCATCCATTGTCCCTTGATTGAGGTCTGAAGATAGTAGCTAACAGTTGATTGTATCCAGTATTCCAGTAGATTAAACCAAAAAGCAAGTCCGTCTCTAGTTCCATCTTGACCAGAATAAAAATCACCTTTGTTAATGTGCTGCTTTCCCCCCCTTGTTTATAAAAGTGGAAAGGCTTCATTTAGAAGGTCTAGAAAGCATGTGCATCACTCTGATTTATTATAATCACTAATTTAGAGTACTGGGATATTCGGGAAATATAGTAGGGAGGGACTTCTGTCTCCTTTTGCCTTTTCTTACACATTGAAAGAGATTTGCAAGCTGGGTGTGGTGGCACACACCTTTAATCCTAGCACTTGGGAGGCAGAGGCAGGTGGGTCTTTGTGAGTTCAAGGCCAGCCTGGTCTACAGAGTGAGTTCCAGGACAGCTGGGTACAGGGAGACCCTGTCTCAAAAAGAAAAAAAAAAAAAAAGAGATTTGCTAGACGAACACTACTTGAACACTACTGACCCCTGCCTAGAATTTACACATTCTGCACAAAGGTAGGATGAATTGTTTATAGGTGAACTTGGGATAAGAAATAGAAAGTCTTTCACCACTGTTTTTAAGTAGTATATTTTCAAGTTAGCCCATAATTAGGTCATTTTCTCTCCTTTTCTAGGAGCAGTCAGTCGGGCCTTTGGCTGTCTTGGTGGCTCAACAGATTTACTCAGTGTAGAGAAGACATTTGGAAGACAGTGTATCAGCAAAACCAAGCTGTGCTGCTTAATTCTGTTTGTGTATTCATATTGATATCTACCCCTTTCGACCCATCAGTTGGTCTCAACTTTGGGAGAAGGAAAAAAAAGGAATCATTTATTGTTCCTTTCAAAACCAGTGATATCACTAATTTACGGTTTACATATCGAATTACTAAATAACCATGGGGAATGGGAGTTGAAAAGCATAGTCTTCATGATGGCTTAGGAAAATTGTAATTAGAAATATATGTAGAAAACAGAACCGTGTCTCTGTAAGTCTCTTGGTCTCCTAGATGAGATGTGAGATCAGATGAGACAAGCAAATGTGAAAGGAGAAATAGAGCAAGATGAGACTCTCTCTCTCTCTCTCTCTCTCTCTCTCACACACACACACACACACACTCACAGAAAGAGAGACACAGGATGGGAGAGAGAGAGAGAGAAAGAGAGAGAGAGAGAGAGAGAGAGAGAGAGAGAGAGAGAGAGAGAGAGAACACACATCTGAAAGTGCCACATGCATAGTCCATGTTTGGGAGAGGCAATAAGAGCCTGTATTTGAAGGTGGTAATAGGGTCACACATTGATGGAAGAAAACAAAATATAGAGAAGGAAACAAAAACGATGGCAACGCACCTCCCTTTGCTTTTGTAAGTAATGTTGTTGTACAGGAAGAAGGTAATGTGGATTTTCTAAATGAAAACAATGAAATTGAACTTAACTGCTTTTGAATTGGGCATTTATCTGATCTACACCAAGGTATGAAAACTATTTTTGTTAGCAAAAACAAATTTTCAGTTTGATCTAATGTTTTCTCAAACGTAAAGATTTTATTAAAAGGATTATTTTCTTTGACTTAATCTGTTTGATAATTTTGTCTGATTATTGCTTTTACTATGAATGCTGTCTATGAAAAGTCACTGTATTATGGTCTTGTTATTTAAAGAGGATATCCTGGATTAATACAGATACCAGAATTGTACATTCAGTGAGTGCCAGGCTAGCTGTGCTGCACAGAGACCATGTCTCAAAAAACCAATATGTAAAAATAATCTATACATTCAACAAAACAAGCTTTGTGCCTATTTTGAGGATAGGCACATGGTTGATGTGTGTATGTCTTTACTCTGTATAACACAGTGTATGTGCGAGGAGGCTTTTTAGGAGTTGGGCTTTGTGGGACACACCTATAATCCCAGTACCTGGGAGTCTGGGGCAGGAGCGTAAGGAGTCCACTCGTTTTTGGATGTCTGAGAAAAGGTAAACCAATGAGGGGGGCTTCACAACTACCCATTGAAACTGCATTTTCAAATTCACCACACAGAAAAGAGTACGCCAACAATGCCTGGTTGCATTGGGGGGACAGAGAGAGACCAAAGACACTAAAATTTGGGGATTAGGATGCAGGAGTGGAGAAAGAGAGAGAGAGTCCACAGTGTGAAACCCTGTGGGCGAAAGGCCTGGTTTTTAAACCTGAACATCAAATTCCCAAATATTCTTATCAGTGATTAATTGTATAAACAGTGCAGTCTTAGATGTGATCAGCAGGAGGCTGGTGAGATAATAAGTAGCAGCTTTTTAAGGACTAGTTAAAGCTGGAATTTAGATCATAGACATGGTAATCCTTGCCCAGACTGTTGAAGACCCCCCTCTCCTCTCCCTCAGAATGCAGAAGTGTGGCCTTGACTGAAGTTACATTTAGTTTCAGTTACACAGTACCAACTTCAGTCTCAAAACATTAAATATGAAATTCTAAAACTAAATAATAATGCTAAAATTTGTGTGCTGTATTTATGCTAAGCATTTGTTTTTCCATCAGCCACTCAATGCCATTTTTTTCAATTATGGTATACTAGTACTGGTGTTCTGAGTGATCCTTGATTTACTTAATAATGGTTCCAGTGTATGAGAGTGGAGATGCTGTCGTTTTATTACAGGAAATTGTAATTGCTCTCTTATTATCAGTTAATGATATTAATCTCTATAACATCAATACCTATATTTGACTAAGTCTCGCATGTCATATTCTAACAATTCTGTTACCTTTTTCTAATTAGATAGTGGTATTGACAAGCTGTTATCATGCCTCAAAATATCTGATAAACAAAATGAGTGGATAGAAAACTGCCGAAGACAATTTTGCACAACAATGAAGTCCAAACCTGATGCAGTCAGTGGAGGTGGTAAGTGTGATGTTCTCTACTGTGGAATTTCTTTATGGAACTATTTTAATAGAAGCTGTAGGGCCTGAAGGATTTATACCTACATGTTCCGAGAGTGTACTGTTAATTGGAGAGTCCATTGACTCCCGAGAAATATGATTCTATGCAAATAAAAAGTGAGAGAAACTTGGGAGCCTTTCTTCAGTGCTGACTGCACGCCATGGGAAGCATCGACAGTGTTTACCGTCCTTCACCTAGGCAGATGTTTACTTCTTTTTACCAATTTTCATCGTAATATACCACATTGCTATATCTTTTCAGAACTCTTATTCAGTGTATTATTAACACAGGTATCTTAAAACTGTTCTATGTCCATCCACATATATTGAATAACTCCTAAGGAAATTCTCTCTTAGGGGAGCATCTCTAATTTCAGAATTATCAAGGAAGTTCAACTTCAGATAGTTACATGTGCTTTACTTTCCTGAAATTATATTAATATAATATATGTTAAAGAATGAGAGCAAGAGTGAGACCAAGCAAGCAAGCAAGTGAGAGGGGGAAGTCTCCTATAGCATCAGCTGTCCTGGAGCTCACTATGTAGGCTAGGCTGGGCTTGATCTCACAGAGATCTACCAGAGTGCTGGGCCTAAAGAAGTGTGCCAGCATGCAAAGCTGAAAGTATATTTTTAATGTAATCCCATTATAAGTTAGATTTCTTGAAAGCTGTCACTTATGAGTGAGTATAAGTGGTTATCCATTTTCTCAGGCATGCTTAGTGCTTTTCATATTTGTTACAAAATTTAAAATGGAAAGTAAAAAAGATAAACTTATAGTTTGTTGGAAAACATCATGTTTTCAGAAAATAATGAAAATCTATGTATGGGCAAGAAACCACATTATTTTCTAAAGTGTGAATATAAATGTGCAGTTAAAATATGTTTAATCTTTCTGAAGATTTGTAAAATATCTATTAAGAAATATATATATTTCCTCAATTGCATAATAGAGAATATTTAAATTAGAATATCTTGGTAAGTTTTACACATGCCCCCAAATAATAGTAAATTATGAAGGATCAGTTTAGAATGGCATTTCATTTAAATACAATTTTTAAAAATGCAGTTCTGAGTGTCTCTGTGTCATAGGGAAATGTCAGGTATCTACTCTTGACCTTCTGAAGTGGACAGTTAACTGTTCTCTTTGGAACTGAGAGCACTGCCTATAAGCATTTCCCCAATTATCCCTTACCTGTTAGGGCTGTGTCTATCATTAGATAGTGAGTTACTTACATTGTGAGTCATAGATCTCTGCTTGATGTTCAGCTGCTTGCACAAAACTCACACTTCACAGCAGCTTTATGATATAGTCTGTATTTTATCAATGAGGAAACTGAAATTCCAGAATTTTAGACCCTAGCCCAGTTCACAATAGAAGAGTTGAGCGATGAACCCAGTTAGTCTATCAGAATCTGTGCTGTCACTACTATGCCACCTGTTTAAACCTGCTCTTCAATGCCTAACATTTTTCCTATCAGAGATAATGTTTATCAAATAGACATAGGCAAGCATAACACTGGCTTAAATAGATTGTGTAAAATTTTTACTGTCTCTAGTTTCTCATAGCCCTATTGTTTCCTCTCTGTAATCTAAGTGGACTAATTTTGAAGGCAGTACCATTGCAATAATATTAGGCATGTTAGTGTCTGGGTGCGCATGCACTGTACCAGCACAAATAGTCTACTTCTGCAGTCTTGTTCAGCTTGGATTCCAAATGCGACCGACCTACAGTTATGAGAATTAAAGCTTCATAAAAAAAAAAAAAAGAGAGAGAATTAAAGCTTCGTAAATTATCTTAACCAATTACAACCTTCTCTAAGACTCTTCATAATGATATTAAATGCTTCATAATAATTCAATAAGCATTTATTTGCTCTACTTGGTAAATAATTATGAGCATATGAATTAGTCTTAAATTTCTATATGAATACAAAAGTCTAAATGAAAAGGGGAAGGGCGGAGGGCAATATTTAACAGGAATTCCTTGAGCATCTATCTACTTGTTGACTGTTTTGTTCCTCACAATTGGCAGAAATAATTCATTAGATAAGAATCATTAATAAACAGTATTCCAGAATTTGTTAAACCTAACAGTTTTTAATGGTCATCAGAAGAGAAAATTTCCTGATTTTTCAGATTTAGGCTACTTGTATTTACGGGTAGATATTAAGCTTATGAAGGAGTAATTGACATGGTGTGGGTATACAGCTGCCTATATCTGTTACTCATAAGTCAGTAGGTAAAATTATAATTTACTTGGGATCTTTTATATATTTTTTTAAAATTTATTTATTTATTTATTTATTTATTTATTTATTTATTTATTTGGTCTTTAGGAAACAGGGTCTCCTTTTAGTCCCAGCTGGCCTGGAGCTCACTCTATAGACCATGCTGGCCCTGAACTCACAGAGATCTGCCTGCCTCTGCCTCCCAAGTGTTAAGATTAAAGGCATGCACCACCATGCCCGGCTTATTCTTTTTATTTTATGTGTAAGAGTATATTGCCTGCATGTGTATAATGTACCTGTGTTGTGCAGTGCCTTAGAAGATCTGAAGAGGGTGTTGGATCCCCTGGAACTGGAGTTACGGATGGTTCTTAGCCCCGATATGGGTGTTGGGAATCGAACTTTGGTCCTCTTCAAGAGCAGCCAGGCTTCTTAACCGCTGAGCCATCTCTCCAGCCCCATCTTCTTTTTAATGTATGTTTTTAATTAGGTTTTTGTGCATTTCATGTAATAGATCTTAATCAAATTTTGCACATCTCCCTCCTCTGTGTCCCCCAGCCCCTCCACCACTAGATTTTATGTACCCTGCCATCCATGTTAAGTCCTTTCTACCCAAGCTTTTGTATCCAGATGTCCCTTAGTGCAAATTCATCCACTGGTCTCTAATCGGCCTATTTAGAGTCACTCTCTTAAAGAAAATCTGTTTGGAATCCTTAACTCCATAGTGATCAGTTGTCAGTAATTCCTTGGCTAAGATTGGGGCCTGCTGCCTGTTTCCCAAGTTATGTGGTTTTTGTCTAATTGAGTCAGCATAGGCTTTGTGCATGCTATCATCCTTGTTGCAAATTCATGTGAGCAGTTCCCCAAGGCCTGAAAGCCTTTGTTTCCTGATGTTCATGTACCAACCCTGGCTCTTACATTCTTTCCAACCCCTCTTCTACAATAGTCTCTGAGCCACTGGGTTTGTGAGGTTTAACATTTCATTGCTATCCAGGCTAGACTCTTTCTTAACCTCACAAACATTTTGTTTAAAAATATGTCAGATCCTTCCTTTTCCCCTATCTTATTTTTGTTTTGAGTCCCTTTTCTACCATCATACCAACTATTTTCCACTAGTTAGTATGATGGTAGGAAAGGTATCAGTAACTAGAATATGTCTGCTAAATGTCTTCCATTTGTATTATTAAACCTTCAGCACTAACAGATGACATAGCGGGGCACTCTAATTCATTAGCTGAATTTCTAATTGGTACTAGCTTTTTGGACTGTCTATTCATCAGGATATAAATCATTCCAGAGCTCTGTTTGGTTTTGCCTGTTTCATTGTCAGGAAAGTCCCAGTAGAGCTGATAGACTTTTAGTGATCCCGTGGATTTGATAATCTAACTTCTTTTTTAAAAATAATATTTTATTTATTATTTCATATGTATGTATCTATTGCATGAGCCTGTGTCATGCATTGCTGGGGTCGGAAGAGTGTGTAGGATCACCTGAAACTGGTTACATATGGTTGTTAGCCACCACGTGAGTGCTGGGAATTGAACTTGGGTCCTCTGCAAGTGCTCTTAACCACTGAGCTATCTTTGCAGCCCTCATCTAATTTGATAGTTAGCTATTGCAAGCAGAGTCTTCCATAATTCCAGAGTTAACTATCCAATAAAGCCCCATTTTCTACATTATTTTCTAATCAGCATCTCCTATTAATATTTTATTCATGTTATAATAGTGAAATAAACAATTTAAAATCTAGTCTTTTAAGCATTTTCTGATTTTATTCATTATTTTACTCAGTGACTTAGTTCGCAGCTAAAATTCCTATGTTTGATTCATATAATTTGAGTTGGTCACTATGTAATATATATATATAATGTTTGAAATATTGGTGTACCTTGTGTTTTTTGTTTGTTTGTTTTGTTTTGTTTTGATCTTTTTGAGACAGGGTCTCCCTGTAGCTCTGGCTGTCCTGGAACTCACTCTGTAGACCAGGCTGGCCTTGAACTCACAGAGATCCACCTGTCTCTGCCTCCCAAGTATTAGGATTGAAGGCGTGCGTCACCACGCCCAACTATAAAATGTGTTTTAGAAAATTTGGACACTTGATATCTTTTTCAAGTGTCCAAATCTTCATGCTTTGACTTTAAGAAACTTTCTTTCTAAGTAGGCCTCTTTGTCCTTTAGTACTCTCTCTCTCTCTCTTTTTTTTTTCCATTTACCTGGCTTAGTGATGATGTCTCCTGAAATAATTTTTTTCTGCCCTTAAATTCAAAATTCAAAGGATTCTTATTTTAATAGAAGACAATATTAAGAATAAATCTGGTCTCCAGAAATTCATAGTAGATACTGCCATATAATTACTATGTATAGGGGCTGGAGAGATGGCCTAGTGGTTAAGAGCGCTGACTGCTCTTGCAGAGGAACCGGGTTCGATCCCCAGCACCCACATGGCGGCTGAGAACTGTCTTTGGCTCCAGTTCCAGGGGAATCCGACACCCTCTTCTGACCTCCACGGCATTGCACAACACGGGTGGACAAACCTAAATGCAGACAGTACATCCATACACATAAAAATAAATAAATAAATAAATAAATAAATAAATAAATATTAAAAAAAATAATGACTATGTATGAAAATGCCATATGTTTTTGTTGTTTAGTTTAATTTTGGCTATATTTAAGATTTTATTTTGCTCTGATAATTTAATAATTTTCTCTTTTTGATTATTATACTGTGTTACATTTTAATATTGCTGTCAAAATTTAGATTTGTCCTGTGCAAGACATTGTAGAGAACATGAAGTAGTGTCTTTCTCCTGTGGCATTCACTGAGTCATTGAAAGGGAAGGCTCAGTTCTGGACATTGCTCTTCTCTTTTATCCCTGAATGACACTAATCCTGCCAGTCACAAGGTCTTGCAGATTTTGGTCTTTTTAAGAAAGGGCCTCCCTGTAGCTATAGCTGGCCTGAAACTCAGTATGTAGACCAGGATCTCTCACAAAGATCCGCCTTCCTTTGCCTCCTGAGTGTTGGAATTAAAGGCACATGCCACCATGTCCATCTTGATTCTTTTGTTTTTCTTTTTGAGACATGGTCTCCCTGTAGCTCCAGATGTCCTGGAACTCACTATGTAGACCAGGCTGGCCTTGAACTCACAGAGATCTACCTGCCTCTGCCTCCCAAGTGCTAGGATTAAAGGTGTGTGCCACCATGCCTGGAGATATTTTTTCTTTTTTAAAAAAATATTTTATTGCCGGACATGGTGCTGCACAGCTTTAATCCTAGCACTATGGAAGCAAAGGCAGGTGAATCTCTGTGAGTCCAAGGCCAGCCTAGTCTACATAGTGAGTTCCAGGACATCCGGAGCTACAAAGAGACCCTGTTTCAAAAAGACCAAAAAAAAAATTATTTCTATTTTATGTTTGCCTCCATGTTTGTATGTGTCCCATGTGTATCCAGTGCCCATGGAGGCCGGGACAGGGCATCAGACCCCCTGGAACTGAAGTTATAGACAGTTGTTATCTGCCCTCTGGGTACTTTGAGCCCAACCCAGTTTCTCTTCAACAGCAGTAAGTTTTCTTAACCGGTGAGCCATCTCTCCATCCCCCAGATTTTATACTTTTTCTTTTGATTTATTTATTTATTTATTTATTTATTTATTTATTTATTTATTTATTTATTTATTTTGAGATAGGGTCTCTCTCTCTCTAGCCTCAGCTGGCCTGGAACTCACTATGTAGACCAGATCAGTTGGCTTATAGTTTTGGAAGTTCCAGCCCATGATCACTGCTTTTAGCTCTCTTATTCGGAGAGAGGGGAAGAGTAGGGCATTATGGTAGAAGTGTGTGGTAGGGCAAAACCTCTTTCCTCATGGCCTGGAAGCAAAACAGACAGGAATTACAGGCTGCTATCCTATCCTTCCTTGGAGGGAAGCCCCAATCACTAGACTTCACTTCTTAAAGGATTCACTCCTTCCCAATAGTGGCAAGTTGGAATCACATCTTTAGTGTAAAACCTTTGGAGGATACTTAAGATCCAAACTGTAGACTACCCTAGTATAAATTTTTTAGACAGACAGAGAGTGAGAGAGAGAGAGATGCTTGAATGCCTATTCAAATGTGGGTGGGAGTATCCATGCAAGTGTGTTCATTTTCTTTTTTTGGTCTTTTTGAGACAGGGTCTCCCTATAGCTCCAGCTGGCCTGGAACTCACTCTGTAGACCAGGATGGCCTTGAACTCACAAAGATCTGCCTGCTTCTACCTCTGCCTCCTGAGTGCTAGGATTAAAGGCATGCGCCACGACGCCCAGCATAAGTGTGTTCATTTTCATGTGGAGGCTCGAAGTCGATGTCTTGTCTCGTAGGGGGAATACAGCCCTGCTTTATCTAACCAGAAGACTGGGAAAGGACAGCCTCTCGAGACATTGAGAAAATTAATTCTTTGCTCCATGTAAGCTCAAAGATGTTTATATGTGAAAAGACAAGCTGGGGCACTAAAACCACCTGGAGAAATGATAGCTGGAAACTTACTAGATTTAGCAAAAGAGGTGAATTTATAAGATCTGAGTAGGATAAGCCCTACTGCCTACAAGAACACATGGAGACTAAACAACACACTCTTGAATAATGAATGGGTCAAGGAAGAGATAAAGAAAGAAATAAAAGCATTCCTGGAACTGAATGACAATTACAATACAACACAACAAAAACCTATGGGATACCTTAAAAGCAGTCCTAAGAGGGAAGTTTATACCCTTGGGTGCCTACATTAGAAAAACAGAAAGAGCACAAGTGAATGATCTAACACTACAGCTAAAAGCACTTGAGAGGCAACAACAGATGAACCCTAAACACAACAGACAGGAAGAAATAACAAAAATCAGAGCAGAAATCAATGAAATAGAAACAAAGAAAACAATACAAAAAATCAATGAAGCCAAAAGTTGGTTCTTTGAAAGAATAAACAAGATAGACAGACCTCTAGCCCAGTTAACAAAAAGAAAGAAGGAACAACTCCAAATCAATACAATCTGTGGAGTGAAAGAATGAAATCTCTTTTTTATTTATTTATTTTTGTAGGAAATGAGTGTACGGTCTGCATGTAGGTCTGTGCCACCCATGGTCGTGCAATTAAAAAAAAATTTAAAGAAAAAAAAAAGAAAAGGGAAATATCACACAGAATACAAGAAATGATCCAAACTCATACGGGAATACTTCGTGAACCTATACTCTACCAAGTTGAAACCTAGAAGAAATGGATGAATATCTGAGAACCTGGGAATCAACAAATCTTAACCAAGGAGAGATTGACATCTTAAACAGACCCATAAGACAATGAAGAAATTGAAGCTGTAATAAGAAACCTCCCAACTAAAAAAAGCCCAGTACCAGACGGTTTCACAGCAATTCGATAAACATTTCAAAAGAACCTACAACCATTATTACGGAAAGGGTTTAGAAGAATACAATCAGAGGGAATTTCGCCAATTCCTCTATGAAGCCAGCCATCAACGCTATTACCAAACCAGGCAAAGAAACGCAGCTAAAAGGAAATTATAGACCCATCTACCCTAATAAACACAAGATGCAAAAATTCTAAAACAGGTGACGTGGCAAATCGCACACATCAAGAAGATCATGCGTCCATGACCGAAGTTGATTCATACCAGAGATTCAGGGATGGTTTCAACATACGAAAATCAGATAAACATCATCAAACACATAAATGGGAATGAAAGAACAAAAAACACACAATCATCTCAATTGATGGCTGAAAAAGCCTTGACAAAATCCCAGCATCCCTTCGTGCTTAAAGTCCTAGAAGAATTGGATTGGAGGGATCCATTCCTCAATGTAATCAAAAACATATACAAGAAACCCACAGCAATATCATCCTAAATGGGGGAAAGGACAGAAACATTCCCTTTTAAAGGTAGGAACTCGGCAAGCTTCCCCCATCACCACTCCTCTTCGATAGAGAGTGCTTGAAAGCACTTGCTAGAGCATAAGACAAGAAAAGTAAATAAAAGTGATAAAAATGGAAAGAGGAGTCGGGCTATTCCTATTGCTGATGGGATGATTGGTTTACCTAAGGGTTGGTAAAAATTCCACCAGAAAATCTAGAAATGATTAACACTTCACAAAGGTGGTAGGATACAAAATTAACCATAAAAAAATCAATGGCCCGTTCTTTACACCAAGACAAGCAACGGAGACAGACTTCAAAGAGACCTTCCAACTCACAATACCTCAAAAACAATAAAATTCTAGGAACGAACCTAACCGAAGACACGCAAAGATTTCTACACAAAAATTTTAAACCTTTAAAGAAGAAATTGAAGAAGAGAATCAGAAATGGAAAAAAACCCAAAGGAAGACACAGCCATGCTCATGGATTGGGAAAATTAACATGGTAAAAATGTCCCTTCTACCAAAACTCTTGTATGAGATTTAATGCAATCCAATCAATACCCAAGAGTTTCTTCATGGGCTTGGAAAAAAAGTCCTTAAATCATTTGGAAAAACAAAAGACCCGGAAGAGCCAAAACAACCCTGAACAAAGAGCTACTCAGGGGGGAATCCTATACCAGATCAAACTATACTAAAGGGATTTAATAGTCATAAGAAACAACCTGGTACTGGCACAAAAACATACCTGTTTGACCAATGGAACAGAAATGAAGATCCACACCGAGCACATACAATTTCACATCTCATGGTGACAGGGGGCCAAGAGAGGGGACACAAGGGAGACAAGAAACAGCATTTTCAGCAAGTGTTGTTGGCAAACTGGATCACACTTGTAGAAGAATAAATTAAACCCATACCGCTTGCCCTGTACAAAAATAACTCTCCATATGGAGCGAAGACCCAACATGAAACCCCAACTGCTGAAGGCAATAGAAGAAAAGTTGGCAACAGACTGACAAGACATAGGCATAAGAAAAGACTTCATAATCAGACAGCAGCTCGCAGAATTAAGGTCAACAATGACAAATGGGACCCTCATTAAACTCAAAAGCGTCGGTACATCAAAAGAAACGATCAATGAGTGAAGAGAAAACCCAAAGAGTGGGAGGAAACCTTCTGCCAAGAACATCTGACACAGCATTGAATTCCAGAATAAAAACAAGAAGAAAGAAAACAATGACCCACTCAATAGAGGAGGCAAAGAGCTGAACAGAAGACTTCACAAGTGAGGAGTTAAAGATGGCTGAATCAACCCTTAAGAAGTGTTCAACATTCATAATCATGAAGGAAATTGCAATAAACACTTTACGTATATCTTACTCCAATAAGAACTGGCCTAGGATCAAGGAAAAAATGATACCAGTGCTGGAGAGTATGTGGGAAAGGGGAAACTCATCACTGCTGGTGGGAGAATGAAACTCGTACAGCACACTAATGGAAAGCAGTGTAGAGACTTGGAAACTTGGAATGACTTGCCCCGGACCAGCCATACACTCCTAGGGCTGTACATAAGATTCACCCCATTAGAGAGTACATGCTGGCATATTTTTTGACAGTCTCTTCACAATAGAAGAGCTGAAACCAACCAAATGCCCCTCGAACTGATTGATGAGTGGATAGAGAAAATGGTGGTACATCTACACAATGGTTTTATCAGCAGGATAAGAAAGATGCTCATGAGATTTGCAGGATAAATCGGTGGAGTCAAGGCATCATGCTGAGTGAAGTAACACAATCCCAGAAAACAAAGATGAATGGTAATCACTTCATCTGTGGATGCTAGTGCCAATGTTACCGCAGTTGTAAGTATTCTCTGATGCTGGCCTTGAGTTTTTGCCAAACAGTTGGGAGTGATTGCATATCAGACATAAAACGAGGGATGATCAAGAACTGAACCTGAAATGTGAACTTCTGCTTCAAAACAGTCAACTTCCTATGGAGAATATTGAGAAAGACCTGAGAAGGGATGAAAAGCAAAAAAATGTCAGAATGCATGAGCCTCTGGTGGGTGGGGGGATGGGGGAAACTGGGTCTAGAATTTGATAAGAATATATAATAATGAATATTAAAACAAGAAGTATTAAGAAATTTAACAAAAAGACACTAAATTGTTAAGAAAAAAAAAAAAGATCTAGTAAATCACAAGTGGACAAACCCAAAGAACCTCTATAAAACAGCTGAAGATCAAATCTTTGAAAATAAGATAAGGAAAAAAGTCTTGAAAGCAGAGTAAGCCAATACCTTTCCTCCTGGGACGAGCAGTGCAGGGAGAGTGGACTCTCAGAGTGCATGCAGGACAGAAGGATGCTTGAACCATTAAAATTGTCCTTAGATATCAAAGGTGTTCCCATATGAGGAAAAGCTACCCTCCATAATGGTTAATGGAAGGTTCTAACTCTTTTCTTTACAACTTGTTGTGAATCTAAAATTACATTTAAAGAGAAGGTTTTTAAGGGAAGAACAAAGATAAACAAATTTGAAAATGTTGAGAACAAGAGTATGGATATGGTCTTAATCACTTGGATGAAAACTAGAGTTGAGGTAAGTCTATTTAGTACTTACAGCCCATTTGTGATATCCTACTTTTGAGAGGTAGAGAAATGAGAAAAAAGAAGAAGTTTTCAAGATATGCATAGGTTTAAGCAACAAGAGACCTAGCTACCTGCAGGATTAAAGGGGGGGGGGCTGAACTTTGTTAATGTGATATAATAGCAGTATAAAATATTTTTAAGAGGATTTTAAAAGTGAACATGTGGCTCTAACAACATGAAATCAGGTGAGGGTAGAAAGGGGATGCAGGTAGGGGAAGGCATCTAAAATGATCACATTATATCACACATTCAATAAAAAACTTTAAAAGGAGGTGAAGAAGAGTACAGAAAAATTAAAAAAGTGAACCTGTCAAATGATGTGGATGTTTGTAAGCAACGCGTTGTCCTTGTTTTGAGCCAGTTACTAAGGTGATGGTATCTTAGTCTGCTAATATCTTTAAAATATAAATTTATTTCTCACAGTTCTGAAAGCTGGGAAGACCAGGGTCAGAGCTTAAGTGCATTCCTAGTCTGGGCTAGGCTTGTTGTCTGCTTCAGAGATGGAGCATTCTTTCTGCTTCTTCACATGATGGAAAAGGGAGTAACGCAGCTCTTTAACCTTTTTTTTTTTAAGGGTACTGTTCTCATTCATACAGGCAGAGCTCTTTTGACTTACTCATTTCCCAATTGTGCCATCTCAGTATAGTCATGTTGGGTATAAGTTACAATATGTGAGTTTGATGGGTTACTTACCTTCTGACCATTTGAGGTTGCAGGGTCAAGGGAGAAAGCAAAGCTAGCACATAAGTGGCCTTGAGTACCTTCCTTCACTTTTTTCATTATCAGAAAACTGTGTGTTCTTTTAAGATTTATACATATATAATAAGATACCATGTGCGATGGAGATTTGCCAGCATCCTTTCTCAGTATGCTTTGATTTGTCCCATTATTTCAAATAGTATACTTAAACATGTAGCACCACAGTAAATGTGATTGAGTTCAAATGAAATAATTACATTATAATTAAAATTTAATGGACATTGCTATTAAAATTATGTTTTTGCACAGTATTTGCTATTATTTTGCATCTTGACCTTTAGATTATTAATCTGATCATTAAGCCTGGAATGTCTATATCTCAACTTCATCACACTGTTCTTTTGACAAAATTCTGAGAAGGTTTATATACCTGGAAGCTAAAACTTGTCACTTGAGGATATTATCTGTGTGTATATTTGGAAAAGAAAGACCTTTAAAGTAGTTTTAGGAGTATGATATGATGATTTATACTGGTTAGTTGAGATACAACCAGCTTAAGCAACTACAAACTTAAACCTATAATACTGATGAGTTCCAGGCCAGCTGTGGCTATAGGAAGACCTTGTCTCAAAAAAAAAAAAAAGGTGATCAAAGCTTAGAAGTTTAGTTGCTTGCTTTATCTTTAAGTAAATCAGTTTCTCTAAGATATATTCTATTTCAGAAAAGAAAAACAAAAACAATCTCTGTTTTGCATATTAATTATAATGCCCTGGGAACATCAATTTGGGGAGTTATACACAAACACAGTATCCCAGAAGCCTGGAAAGGAAGCTTTTTGTCACTTCTAAGCCAGATAAGGCAACCTTCCTTTGATCTGGTTGTCTTGAATAGATAACCATCAGTTGTAAAGCATAACAAACATAATATACCATAGACTTGAAAGTGGCATGTGCTTTGCATTAATCTTGGTCTTAGAGTTCACTATTTTTTCCCCTCTGTGTAAATAATGATGATAAGATATGATAGCTCAATTAGTGCATTGAAAACATTTAGAAAATTCTGAAATAATCTTAGGGAATCTAAAGATAGCATATAATTCTTTTCCAGTTTTACATTGAATATTTCTCAGCTAAGCTCTTAAAATTGAAATTAGAAACATTACAAATCCTAGAAATACTCATTTTGAATTGGACCCCCCTCAAAGGTATAGCTGTGAAAGAACTTGGGTGACCTTAGGTACTACCAGTGTCTTAAAGATAAATTATCATGCATTGCCCATGACATTTAATATCCTAATTATTCTTTTTTTTTTTTAAGTTTTAGGAAGACTACTTGAAAAATTTGTGCTTCATCTCACAGAAAACCCATCTGAATGTTACTTCCCTTTAGTGGAATATACAGGTACATTTCTCTGTTGTGCAGTTTGGAAATGTTCAATTTGCAAGTAGGCAGTAATTCATAGAGATATGTAATTAGAGTATAATATGTGCAAATTTTCCTATCCTAAAATATCTCACTTTAATGCCTTATATGTTCCTGGAATCCGTTCTCACTGTTAATGTCTGGGTTTCCTAGTAATGCTGGGACTTAATGTTTGCCTTTGGTCCCTGTTAGAAACTGTTCTTTCTTGGTGGTATCTTCTGTTCTTCAGTATCCTGTGTCCTCTACTGTCTCTTCCATTCATACAACTTTATCATGCTAGTTTTTTTCCTGTTTACTCTTTCAAAACCTCAGATTGGTGAAGTCATACAGAAAATGAGTTTATTTTGAGTCACTGTTCTGCCTCAAGATCAGAAGAATTTATCTGGTGATGACAGTATTCTTGCTTCCAAGTCTGGAGATGGCACAAGGCATTGTCTGGTGGAAGATGAAAGGGGATCTTCAGAAGGGGATTCAAATGAGATGAGGGAAAGACTTGGTCTTTAAAATGCTGTAGTCAATATTGAGAAAGACTGAGAAAGAGATGAAAAGCATGTTTGGCAGAATGCATGAGCTCTGGCGGGGTGGGGGGAATGGGCAGGAACACAGGTCTAGACTTGTTAAAAAAATAAAAATAAATTTATGTGAAAAAAAAATTGCCGTAGTCAGATTAAATTTCTAACAGGTGGCATTAGGGATTAGCCTTCAAGATTAGTTTCAATATTCAATTATTGCATTTACCTACCTCATATAAATGAAGGACTTTAAAATTTACATCTTCTATAGTTACAGATCTCTTGTCAGCTTCAATGATAGTTCCACTTGCCAAATAATCATTAAGTATATGCTTAGGATACCATAGGGTTCTTTAAGATCAAAGTATCAGGGACTCATTTGAGCTTACTCATATGTACTGCCCTCCATTTCCTGTATTGGTAGGAGGCACTTCTGTGGGAAACTGAAAAGTCAGCACTGGCATTTTCCTCTGATCACTGCTTTATAAATCTAGTATGTTTATGATGTATCTCTGACATTTCAATTTTATTTCATTCTGTCCATCTTTACTCTTCTTGTTAGTTCAGGCTAACATTGTCTCTTGCCTATAGTGCTGTAGCTTTTGAAAGCTTTTCAATTTGAACTCTTGTCCTTTTACACATGTATTCTTTTGTTATTTTTTTTATTTTGAAATGGAGCCTCACAGTCTAACCCTTGCTAGCTTTGAACTCAGTGCCCTCCTGTCTCAGCTTCCCCAGTGCAGTCTAAGAGTTGTATACCCACATACCGAGCAAAAATGGTATTCTTTAAACTTCTCTCAGAGTGATCTTTGATGTGCAGATCTGGACTCATTCATTCCTGTGTGCCTTTCACGGTCACCCTTGCCCACCTGGTAAAGTCAAAGCTCCCCATGGTACCCACAGCCATATGCTGTCTTGCCCCTTCCTTTTTCTCTGGCATCACCCCATCATCTCCATGCCTCAGGTGTATTTTTCAAAAACATTGAATTACTCACACCACTGCCAGCTGTTCCTATCCCAAATAGCTGTATAGTCATTTTTTTCAACAAATACATGTTATATCTGACCATGCATTAGCATTTTTCCAGTTGCTGTGACTTGCATGTTATACGATGACTGTTGATACTACACTAGGAAAGACTGGAGGAAGACAAAGACCTAAAGGAGGGAGCTGAGCTGAGCTGAGCTGAGATGCTATCAAAACATCCAGATGGAAAGCTAGAAGGACTGAGATGGTGTGCGAGCACCGGGAGTGGGAAGAAGTGTTTGGATTCTGGGTGCTTGCTGAAGACAACTAACAAGACTGAGAACAGTTTGAATAAGGGGTGTAAGAGAAAGAGGAGTCAAGAAGACTCCACTGTTCTGAGCCGCCGAGAGGAATGAATAATAGAGAAGCCAGTTTGAGAGGGGATTCAAAGCCCGCTTGCTTCTATGCTGCTTTAGACCCTTGCCAGATGTTTAGGTAGGTATGCTTTGTGCTTGCGGAAGTGGTGCATCTGGATTTTAAAGGAAGATCTGGCTGGAATGGTAGAGTATTAAACCGTCAGTTTTGTATTTAAAACCAGCCCCACATCTCGTCGTCATTTCTTTCTCATTCCTAGTGTCTGATTCTGCAGGGTGCTTTAATCTCCTGAGACATCCATGTCTTATCATCACTGTGACCTCTGATCCTAGAATGATAATGTCCAAAAATACTTGGCAATAAAGGAAAGACCAGATAAAAGAATGAAGGGGAAGGGCTATAGTACACTGTCAGTGAATTTGTCTTAAATGGTTTCTTTGGTACCCATTTAATTAATAATTGCAAGCAGAAGATTCGCTTGGTGTATCTCTGTCTTAGGAAGAGTGTTTTAGTAACTGTGATGAGGGGAATGGATTGCAGAACTGGTGTTTGCCCAAAGTGAATATCTAATACCAAAGGGGCCAAAGGAGTAGAAAGTGGAGAGCACAGCAAGGCAGCTTGACACATGACCATGCACCATCTGGGGGATGGCTCTGTGAGTTCGCAGGACAGCAAGACCTCTCGATTTGCAGAACTCACCATTCAAATAAATGTTATTCAGTATAAGCACTATATAATGTTCTTATTTCCTCAAAAAGAAATTAGTTAGCTGTCACATGATTCCAGTCTTGCCCAGCCTGCCATTGCAGCCTTATTATCCATCTGTGCCTCCCTGGACCTTTGCTCCATGACTTCTTCTGGGTGGACATTTCCCTCCCTGTAACACCTACATGATAATACCAAACTCAGCAGTACAGTTCAGCTAGGTGTCAACCTTATCTTTCGTCTTCTCTGAGGAGTCTTCCTCTCTGCTACTCTTGTATTCACTTCAAACTACTATTGGAGTTTTGCGTTGTCCGTGGCCAAATGGTTCTTTTCAGTCTCATACTCTTTTTCATCTTTCATGTGGTATTTGATTCAATATACTTGCTGTTATCTAAGTGTCTCTGTTCATACAAATAAAATTCCATAACTATTCCAAATATACTGGTATTTACAAATGCAGATGAATCCGTAACTAATTACATTTAGCAATATCTAATGTCAGACTGAGAAAGGGCTAAAATAAATAATGAGAAAAGGAAAAGAAATTATCAAAAGCTAAGTAGGGAAAGGGGACTGATATCTGTGGAGCCCCTCTGATAACGTAGATGGCATGCTGAAGGTCTTCCATATATTGTATCATGCAGCTTTTGAGCAGCTCTCTGAAGCAGGTGCATAGTAATATTTAAAGTGAGGAAACTGGGATTGGAGAGATGGCCTAGCGGTTAAGACCGCTGACCACTCTTGCGGAGGACCCGGGTTCGATCCCCAGCACTCACATGGCGGCCGAGAGCCGTCTGAAACTCCAATGACAGGAGAACTCCAGTTCCAGGGGAGTCCGACGCCCTCTTCTGACCTCCACGGCGTTGCACGTCACTGGTGCACAGACTTGCATGCAGACAATACATTCATACACATACGGAAATAAATAAAATTAAAAAAAAAATTTAAAGTGAGGAAACTGAGACATAAAGGTGAGAAAATACAAAAATTTGAAGACAGCATTTGAGTAAAAATTATAATATTCAAACAAACCTAAAAACTTACATGAAAAACATGACAGGCTTTACTGGTAAAGTCTGTAACAGGAAGTGAGAAGGAGGTGTTTATCTTGCTGGTGTGTGTGCTGGATGTCTCCTTAGACTAAAGAGTAACGAGCTCCAGTTTCAGCAGCTCTTTTTGGTACATTGTTCTACCTAATCATATTTTTTGCACATAATCTAAAATTAAAATTATATTTTATATCTTATCTAAATGCTCAATGAGACTGAGTACTTAATGTGCATGGATTTACTCTATTTCATTTCCAGATTATGCTGAATGAGATCTCAGATGTTGGATTTGTTGCATGTATTATGTAGTCAGATAAACTCTCAATGTGAATTTAAGTTGTTTAAGGGGTTCAGCTGAACAGCTACCTAAGAGAGCTTTATAGTAAAGCCGCAAGTAAAGTGGCTTCCTGTCGACGGATTGTTGAATATTTATTACTGTGATCAGGCGAGCTCCTAGCTAGTGCTGCTTTCTTCCAGGAGGTTTCAGTATCCCTATCCTCTTTGTTTTCTAGACGGTAGGACAATTGTTTGCTATTATAAAATTTTCCTTTATTTACTTTAAGTTGGCAACCCCCCACCCCGGATTTAATATAAAAGAGGCTCCAAAATATTCAGTGATATATTCAGTGTTTTTTCATGTTTCTTAAACTGAGAAATTGATTGTCTTTTTAAAGTGACAGCCTTTTAAGCCCTAAGGTAGTTGAAATTAGAACAACACAGCTATCCATCTGTTGTTACTCCCTCAGGATTTGACCCATTATAAAATTTGCAAATTTGGAAAAATCAAATTAATTTGGCTGTTTATCTCCTTAAAGAAATGAAAAAGGACAAACAGATAACGTTCTACACACTTGCCATCCAGGTATCTTTTCAGATCTTAACAGCTGTTAACTTTTTGTCAGCTCTCTCAAACAATTTTTTTTTTTTGGTACTGTAATTGCTTCTTTTTAAAAAATATATTTAGGGGGCTGGAGAGATGGCCTAGTGGTTAAGAGCGCCGACTGCTCTTGCAGAAGACCCGGGTTCGATCCCCAGGACTCACATGGTGGCTGAGAACCATCTTTAACTCCAGTTCCAGGGGAATCTGACACCCTCTTCTGACCTCCGCGGCATTGCACGACATGGGTACACAAACCTAGATGCAGACAGTACATTCATACACATAAAAAATGAATAAAATTAAAAAAAAATAAAAAGTATATTTAGCTGGGCATGGTGGCACACACCTTTAATCCCAGCACTCAGGAGGCGGAGGCAGGTGGATCTCCGTGAGTTCAAAGCCAGCCTGGTCTACAGAGCGAGCTCCAGGCCAGCTAGAACCAAAGGGAGACCCTGTCTGAAAAAGACCTAATAATAATAATAATAATATTATTTTTATTTTATGTGTATAGCTGTATTGCCTGCATGTGTGTATAAGTGCACCTTATATGTTGGACAATGCCCATGGGGATCAGAAAAGGGTGTCGGATACCCTGGAACTGGAGTTATGGACAGTTGCTAGCCACTATGTGGGTGCTGAGAACTGAACCCAGGTCCTCTGCAAGAGGAGCCAGTGCTCTTAACTGCTAAGCCATCTCTCCAGCCCCATGTAATTGTTTCTTTAAAATATTATATTAAATATCCCTTCCAAAGAGTAGATTCATAAGATTTCTTCTCCTGATGCTAGTTTATCAATAGACTAAAAAATTCATTTGATTTTTAAAATATAACTTTTAAATTCAATATATAAATATAGATGCCTTTTATATTTTCTTTGAATTTTAGGCCATCACATTCTTTTTTGCCTTACATTTATGGGATGTTTGTAAGTAAAGGACAGTGTCTGATATATGCAAGGAAGTCTGTTATGTGAACCTGGCCTCGAGCAGAGGTCTGCAGCACATACCTAGAATAGCGAAGTCAGTTGCAGCATGCAATAAGGCATAAACTGAGAGTCCCATTTTCCAAGTGGTTACATCACTCCAGACACTGTGCAAGCCCCTTTCACGCTGCTGTTCGAGAGGTTCTGTTGTGAGTGCCACATGTGAATGGCTGAAAGAGCCACTGGTGCTGACTCTGCCATCATGGAAGATGAGAGGAAGAAGCAAAGGTAGAGGAATAGGTATGGTCTTTGTGCCTTCTGATGGGATATCAGGGCTGAAAGAAATAGGTGAAGAGAGGAAGAACCTTCCAGGAAAGGATAATTACACAACCAAGATGTAGGAACCATAATAATGCCTTTTATCAAAAAGCATTAGCTCTACCGTTTAGGCTGAGATGCTGTGGTAGCTTGGTCATCAAGTACTGAATTATCTCAGTGAGGAGTGAGTAAACCCAAGAGCGCAGCCAAATCCTGGAAGAGGAGCCACAGAACCTGCAGACCGACTGGGCCGTGAAGGAAGGGGAGCATGTCCCGAGTTGCTCTTTGGATTGTTGAGTTCTCTGACTATGGGCAGGTACAGCAGTGCTTTGGGAAGCAGCCAGGCAGTAACTCTTCCTCCGGCCATCGGTGTATCCTCTGGTAGAGAAATCCTTTACTCCTCTGAAAATTTATTTTTCCACACCATTAGCCGAGTGCCAGGCAAAATAGATTTAATTTCTTCTGGTCTCTGTGTGCTAGCTTTGTATACCCAAAGTAGAAGAGAATGTATTGCAGTGCATATTAGCTAGATTTTGTCAATGTAGTGTGTTCTGAGACTATTATATTTGCAATTAAAATGGCTGATTATTTTCAATAATTCATATCAAACTAAGAGATTAGTTTGAATCAAGCCTTGTTAAGTGGGAATAAGTTTGCTGCCATTGTCTGGTCCCTTTTCAACAGCATAGGCTGTTCAGAGTGATTCGGGTGATGATGGGAGAGTTGTATCTTCTGTCTCTGTCTTTCCGAGCCCCCTTCTAAGCCAATACCAGTTCCCTTCTCTGGCTTTCTCCTAGATTGATGTTTAACTCAGAGCTGTTGTTGACAATTGCTAGAGGTTGATTTACTCCATTATTATTTACTCACTGTCAGGTGCCTGTATGTCTTCTGCATTCTTTTGTTCACATCAGTAAATATTATTCGTCATAACATCAGACTCCTCTGAAGACATCCATTTTGTTTTGTTTTGTTGTGTTTTGTTTATAGGACAGAGTCTTGCTATATACCTATTGTGCTCTGGAACTTAGAATCCTCCTGCCTCAAACTCCTGATTGCTGGGGTTACAGTTACACACCACCTCATTTGGTTCAAGATAATCTATTTTTTAATTAATGATTGTCATTTATTTATTTTATGTGTAGCAGTGTTATGCCTGCATGTCTGTAAGTGCACCCATGTCATGCCATGCCTGCTGAGGACAGAAGCAGCATCAGATCCCTTAGGACAGGAGTTAGGGATGGTTGTTAGCTGCCATATGGGTGTTAGGATTCAAATCCAGGTTTTCTGCAAGAACAGCCAGTGCTCCTAACTGCAGAGCAATCTTTTCATCCCCACTGAATGTTTTTTACTCATTTTGCCCCATCAATTTTATTTCTAAAAATTTTTATTCTTTTTAGTAAGTTCTATTTAATCTAGATTGTGCATAAGTGGTTTTTTTACTAAACTTTGGTAGTCTAATACTCATATCTTCTTTCAGGCTGTCATAATATATATCAAATGCAAATCTATAATTTAAGCTTCTCCTTTAATTTAATCATGGTCCTAACCATTTTCTAGCTTCTTCATTCCTACTTTAGGAAACTTTCCACTTTTTCTTCTGTAGAATTTTGTTCATACCAGCATTGTTGTTTTTTCATTCTGTTTCAAATCAGTGATAATTAAAAATCTGATCGTGTTGGTGCTAGACAGATGGCTCAACAGTTAGGAGCACTGGCTGATCTTGCAGAGGACTCAGGTTCGGTTCACAGCACCCACATGGCAGCTGACAGTTACTGTAACTCCAGTTCTGGGGGATCTTACACTATCTTCTGGCTTCACAGGCATTGCATGACATAGGTATAGTTACATACATGCAAGCAAAATACTCATACACATGAAATAAAAATAAAGCCTTTTTAAGATGCTTCTCAGCCATCTTTACTTCTTCACTTGTGAAGTCTCTGTTTAGCTCTTTACACCATCTTTTGAGTGAGTCTTTTTTTTTTTTTAACTTCTTTGTTTTTTTGAGTAGTTTATATAGTCTGGATGTTAATACTCTGTCAGATGTATCATTAGTGAAGGTTTCCTCCCAGTCTGTAGGTTTTTCTCTTCACTTCATTAGTTGTTTCTTTCACTGTACAGAAGCTTTTGAGTTTAATGAAGTCCCACTTGTCAATTGTTTACCTTATTTTCTGGGCAGCTGCTGTCTGATTTAAAAAGTCTTTTCCTATGCCTATGTCTTGTAGGTTACTGCCAACATTTTCTTCTATCACTTTCAGAGTTTTGGATTTCACATTTGTGGATTCCTGGGTGTCTTCATGGGACACCAGCCTCTTGGCACATGTAAAGCCATTTTGCTTGTGCAAATTGGGGTCGGGGGAAGGACTCAGAGCACAGGTAAACTCGACAGGTCAAAGGAGACCTGGCTACTGGCCTCAAGGGACTGAAAAGCTCATTTTTTTTTGCAGGAGATTAGGATCTTATATGGTAGCAATTGGTATAGGCTTCTGGTGAGAATGGGGGTGGGGAGTGCATGGGAAATTTACAGTGCACTTTCTACAAAAGCCTTGTTTATGCTAGCCAGTAGAGGCTCCAGTTGGTTCCAGAAGCTGAGGTGTGCTCTTTAGAAGTGGCTGGTAGAAAGTATGTATTCATATTTTAGAACAATGTAAAATTAAAGGAGGAAAACATGAACTCCTAAACATAAAAAAAAAAAGACTGAGAGAAAGATGCAGGACATTTATAGCAGAATGCATGATCTGGGGTGGGGGAAAGGGAAAGGCAAATATGCCTAAATTAAACTGAAAAATGATGTCTGAAATACACAAAACATCAATAAAAGCATTATATTTAAAAAAAAAAGAAGTGACAGGAATTTGACACCATCTACCCAAGAGGGTGGGAGTCAATCGTCCATCAGTGAGCAGAGGCAAGCCTGACCCTGGCCTGTTGCAGGTAATCAGGGCAAAAGCCTGCTCCCTATTACTCAGCCAAATGGAATATCTATCAGGCCCCACACATATTGAGGTCTTTGATCCATTTGGAGTTGATTTTTTTTAGGGGTTTAGTTTTATTCTTCTCTACTTGTAGAAGTGATTCTACAGGGTGAGAAGTAGGGGGTTAATTTTATTCTTCTACAAGTGGAGATCCAGTTTTGTCAGCACCATTTGCTGAAGATGCTGTCTTTCCTCCATTGAGTTTTTTTGACCTCTTTGTCAAATATGAGGTGGCTGAAATTGTATAGCTCAAGTTTGGATCCCTTCAGTTTTGTTCCATTGGTCTACTGGTCTGTTTTTGTACCAGTTCCAGGCTGTTTTTAATACTATAGCTCTGTAATATAGTTTGAAGTCTGGTATAGTGATTCCCCCCATATTGTTCTTTTAAGATATCATCTCACTCTGATAAGAGTGGCTAGGATCATGAAAACAAAAGACACCAAATGCTGGGGAGACAGTGGGGAAAGGGAAATACTCATTCACTGCTGGTGGGAATGTAAACTCATACAACCACTATGGAAAACAGTGTGAAGAACCCTTAAAAGACTAAAAATAAGCCTACCACCTGACCCAGTCATACCACTCTTCAGTATATACCCACAAGACTCATCCTACTGCAGAGATACATGCACAGCCAGGTTTATTGCAGCTCTCTTCACAATAGTCAAGAGCTGAAAGCAACCCAAGTGCCCCTCAGCCAATGTGTGGATAAAGAAAATGTGGTATATCTACACAATGGAGTTCTATGCAGCGGTAAAGAAAGATGACATTATGAGCTTTGCAGGTAAATGGATGGAATTAGAAGATATTATGCTAAGTGAAATATCACAGTTAGAAAACCAAAAGACAAATAGTATCCCTCATTTGTGGATGCTGACACTAAATCCCTAGTTGTAAGGCAAACTGAGCAACGTTAATGTCATATGTCTTTTTATCTGATAGCAACTGTACTGTTACAGTGTGAGTCCCTTAACCGGCTCTAGAATTAACCTACTATTTATTTTCAGACTTTGTACTTTTGGTAGATGGGTGGAGGGTACGTATGCATATTTTAGAGTAATATAAAAATAAAAGGGAAAAAGGTGAATTCTTAAACATACATTAAACATACATGACTTGGAATTAACATACACCTTTCAGATGGCTTAATTTTGGTATATGTGTGATACACACACACATATATATATTTATGCATATGCATATTTTGGAGCAATACAAATTGGAGGGAACAACAACAAAATGACTGGGATGAAGAACTGATGGAAACAGTAAACTTCTGCACAAAACAATAACCCTTTGCTTAGAAAAACTTTAAAAAAACTGAGAAAAAGATGCAAGACATGTATGATAGAATGCATGAACTTGGATGGGGTGGGGGGATGGAAAGGGGAATAAGTCTAAATTGGACTGAGAAATGTTGTATGAAATGCATAAACCATCAATTAAAAAATAAAACCTTTTAAAAATAGGAAAGTGTTTATTTTGATATAGTCAACAGCTCCTTGGAACTCACATTAAAGTGAATGTTTTGCAGTAAATATTACTGGCCAATGAATTGTACCTATGTCTGAATTTTACCATTTACAAGTATGGATCTCAACTTTAAGCCCAAGAAATACAGTGTGGAACACTTTAAAAATAAAAATGACCGAGCACTCATCTTTGTAACTGAATTCAGTAGTCTGCAGTAGAGTTTGTTTCTCTTCACTTTTGAAAAACTTCTCAAAAGATTTTGATGCACAACCATAATTTAGAGCTATTACCTTTTGAAATGAGCTGAGGTTTTATTGGAAGATACAGTCATAAACTTCTAGAGCAGAGCTAGACTTTGGAAATGAGTTATCCAGCCCTAGAAAAGTTAAATGACTCACGCAGTGCTCATAACCAGCCCGAGGCAGCAGCACTGTTTTCTTCCTCAGGGGAGGAAGAACCTGGTCTTACTAGTATTTGATGGCATGGTCGCCTCCAGCAACACCTCTCACCTTGTTCTTTAACTGTGTCCCACCCTTCACTGATGTGGAGATCTCTTTGCCTCTTGGTAGTAGCCACCATTTCCCCTGGAACACATGACAGGGAATCTCTTAGCACAGTTCTCCACCCACTCCAGATTCCTCCTGCACTGTTAAGTTAGCTCTTTGAGGCAGGAGTGAGGAGTGCATGTCTGTAATCACACAGGAGGTTGAAGCAGGGGTTGTTCCAGACCCCACAACAGCGTAAGATTCTCTTTCCAGAAAACTGAAAAGGCCGTCTGCATGGTGCTTTCAGGAAGGACAGTATTAGCACTACTTCAAGTATGCATAGAAATGTGTTAATGAAGAAGTTTTAATTTCTCATGTTTGATAATGGAGTTTTTCTGTGCACTAGAATTTTAAATATTATCTAACTTTGTGATCTGAAAATATCTTTTTTTTATTTTTTTATTTTTATTTTTTGTTAAGTTCTTTTTTAATATAAATTTTATTAATTTTTGTGCATTTCAAACAATATATCTTAATCATATTTGGACCCTTTCACCTATATGCACCCTTCCATAGTCCTCCCAACCAGATCTCATGCATTCTATCATACATGTTAAGGCCTAGAGAATAAAGTTTGTGTATTCAGATGACCCTCCATGTGAGTTCATCCACTCCTTGAATTTTTTTTTTTTTGCTTTTTTGTTTTGTTTTCATTTTTTTTTTTTAACAATAGGTGATAATTTGTGAGTACAAGCATCCTTCATGTAAAACCAATTTGCAAGCAGTTGTGCCCAAACCCACACAGCTCATGGGTCCCACCATCCTGAAAGGGGGGGCTTGTATGTTCAATCAAGTTGATCAAATGAGTGTCCAGTCTATATTGTTGTAGTTTCACCATTAACCCCAATCGAAGCCCTTTAATAGCATTATTGTCACTGTATTTCATGATCACTGATAGGAAGTCCACTCCTGGGCTATAAGAGCATCTAAGCAGAATATAATTTTTTTTCAATTTTATTTATTTTTATGTGTATGAATGTACTGTCTGCATGTAGATCTGTGCACCCATGTCATGCAGTGCTGCGGAGGTCAGAAGAGGGTGTCAGATTCCCCTGGAACTGGAATTAAAGACGGTTCTCAGCCGCCATGTGGGTGCTGGGGATCAAACCTGGGTCCTCTGTAAGAGCAGTTGGCACTCTTGACCACTAGGCCATCTCTCCAGCCCAGTTTTCATTTTTTGTGTCACATATATTTCAGTTTTATTTTCTTAAACGTTTAATTTTATAAAATTGGACAGTGTCACTAATACTATAGCCCTAAAATTTTACATTATTTAAATATATAAAACTAAACTATAGCTCATCATAAAATATAAGATCACAAGGGTTAGATTTAAGTAATTAAAAAAACAAGACTTTCTTGGGGCTGGAGAGCTAGCCTAGAGGTTAAGAGCGCCGATTGCTCTTGCAGAGGACCCGGATTCGATCCCCAGCACCCACATGGTGGCTGAGAACCGTCTTTAGCTCCAGTTCCAGGGGAATCTGACACCCTCTTCTGACCTCCACGGCATTGCATGACATGTGTGCACAAACCTACATGCAGACAGTACATTCATACACATAAGAATAAATAAATAAAATTAAAAAACAAGACTTTCCTTGCCTCTACTAAGAGACTTAATCTAATTACATTGTAATGAGTATGCATAAAAGTGTGTTTCATTTATGGCTAATGTTTTAAATGCCATTATCAGAAGAAAATTGGAAATTGTAGTTAATATATAAATGATAATTAATAGTTTTAAAGTTGGGTATAATACTATTAGAGTAAGAAATTTTATTTGTGCATACATGTATGTGTGCATATGTATTTAATGTGTGTGTTTATTTGTTCTTTTTAATTTATTTTTTTATTTTTTAAGGGATTTACAATATAAGACCACAGTCATTTTCAGGTCACATTAACATTGCTCAGTTTGCCATACAATTAGGTAGTTGGCCCTAGCATCCATAGATGAGGGATACCATTCGTTGTTTGTTTTTCTGGGACTGTGTTACTTCACTCAGCATGATATTTTCTAGCTCCATCCATTCACTTGCAAAGCTTATGATGTCATCTCTTTACCGCTGCATAGAACTCCATTGTGTAGATGTACCACATTTTCTTTATCCACTCGTCAGTTGAGGGGCACTTGGATTGGTTCCAGTTCTTTGCTATTGTGAAGAGAGCTGCAATAAACATGGCTGTGCAATGTTTCTCTGTGGTAAGATGAGTCTCCTGATGTGTGTTTATTTGTGTGTTGAACACCAAGTCATGAAAACCAGAATCAACCTTTGACTCTACATGAGAAAAGAAGCATTGCTATGGAGTTAGAGATAAAACAGAGCTGAGTTTAGTGCTGTCTCCTTTCTCTATCTCCTTATAGAATACATTTATTTCTTTCTACCACAGACTTAAGGCACTGTAGAGCACTGTCATTTATAGGGAGAATAATTCCATGACCTTTGCAGTTCTGATGTTTTGGAGGTTACACTTAATACCGCCTCCTATGCTGTAACCTGTTGTTGCTATAGATTTGAGCAACTATTACAAGATATGTGGAGTGGATGTCCCTTCCTCCAGTGAAAGAAGGCCCATCTAGGAGCAGAGTGAGACCTGAACCTGGAATGACAGGAGATGCCAAGTTATGTGTTAACTGCTGTCATTAGAGACACACACAACAGTGTTAGGAATTGTATACAACTATGAACAAGCCTTGGATATAGTTTATCAAAGAATCAGCCTAGCAGTTTCTAAAAGGTTACTTTATTAAGTTAAATTTTTTTCTTATTTTGTGTGTATGGTGGTGGTTCATACCTGCCACTGCCCATGTGTGGAGGGCAGAGGAAATCTTTGTGGAGTCACTTCTGTTCTTCACCTTTACTTGTATTCTCTCAAGTTCAGATTGTTGGGTTTGTGCTACAACCACCTTTACCTGCCTCACCCTCTCAATGGCCCCTATTCTTTCAAGTTTTTAAATCTTATTCTTGTTTTATTTTATTCTTCTGTAGTAGAACTGCCACTCTTGGCATGGAGATTGTCCCGTATAGTTTTCTGGGAACTAAGAGACTTTCAGGGACTCAGCACAGGAAATGTCGAGGGAAACCAAGATGCACTGGTTGTCTTCACTCGGCACTAAAGAATAATGGCTTCAAGTCCACAGGCCAGTACTCAATAGTAGTGATGTCATGTTTTAAGATTCAGCTTAAGTGCCAGTTCATCCTCTCCAGCTAGAAATAATCTCTTCCTCTTTAGAATTCATGCCACATTTCTTCTGTGCCATTCTTCTGCGTAGAGCTTTGATGCATCTTTATCAGTTATCTGTGTACACTTTTTATCTCTGACACTACAGGGAAAGTTCTTTCCATGTAGGATGTATGATTTAGCTTTCCTCCTAGAGCTTCTTCATGGTGTTCTTCACTTACATTATCAGAAATGATTTATTACAGGGAGCAAATGAGTTTGTAGTTGAAATACAGTGTAATGCTATGAGATATAATAAATGGAAAACCCCAGTGATAATGGGATCAAGAAAATCCATCTCTCCTTGTCTCTTCCACTAAATAAATGTGATATTTGGATGATTTCTTTAATCGTATAGATTTGTGTCATTAGTTGACCACTACACTTTTTTTAAGCCAATTTCCATTGAAGCTTTGTGCATTTCATACAACATTTCCACTCTACTTTCTTTAACTATAATTAGATCTGTGTTCCCAAGGGAGGATGAGGGACGCTCCCCTCCTCAGTGGCCATGACTGCTAGTTGTGCCTCTGCTAAGGGTGCCTCTCCCACACCTATGCTGGAATTCACGGGCTTGGTGTTACACTGGTCTTGTTCAGATATCCACAGCTGCTGTGAGTTGATATGTACAATAGCCATGTCATGTCCAGAAATCAACTTTTCATTGGGTTGACTGAAAGATTTAGCATGAGCATCAGGAAGAAATGAACAACCATGCTTACATACATATATATATACATATATATATATATAATATACATATATATAATTTAAAATCTTATATAGTTATTGTATGATAAAAAGTATGATACTTCCAGATCACTTTATGTTTATAATTTGTTTTGTTTTGTTAATGGCCAAATAATCATTTTATGATTAATATGCTTTAATGCTTTTTTTTTTTCTCTTTTGGAGGCAGACTCCTAGGCTGGTTTTGAACTTGCTGTATAGCCAGGAATGGTCTTGAACTCTGTCTCTGGTACAGTAGGAGTATAACACCATATCCAGCTTATAAATGCTTTGTAGGAGAAGAGTTATTTGCAAAAAGTTTCTTGTTAATTTCTTTGAAAATATAACTGACAGCTTCTAAAAGAACAAATTCATCAGTGTTTTCAAAATTCACATTAAAATATGTAAAAATATTGCTTTCATCAATTTTCAATTAAAGTGTGATTATTATGCAGACTTTTATACATTTTTATAACTCAGTTTTCTATTGTTTTTAGCTACTGATGCAAATGTGAAGAATGAAAGTCTTTCATCTGTGCAGCAGCTTGGCATTAAAATGACTGTCAGGTACGTAGGGAAATATCTCCCTCATGCATTCCTGGAAATCATCTGCCTGATACGTGCTTAATAATATTTAACAAAAAAAATATTTAACAACCAACTATTTCATATATTTTAAATGCAGAATTTATCACTCAGAGAATAATAACTTTATCTTTGAAGATATTGGCACATGATTAAATTACCTCTGGCTGTAAATCAGTTACAGCTCATCATCATTATTCCAAAAGCTAATTTCAGTGTCTTCCTCTATGACTGAGTTTATTCCCTACAAACAGTATTGTATAAAATCATCATCTTGTGGCTATATCAAACATTTTCTAAAACATAATTAGTTCTGATTATCAGGTTATGGTAAGGAGCACAATGTACCTTATGTATAGATTCAGAAGTTTAAATGCATATGCCAAATTTGTTGTAGTTTGAATTTTAAAATTCTACAGTTTTCAAAAGAAATGAGCACACTAAATTGTGAACTAAATATTAAACCTTCCTTTCATCTTATTAAGTGAAGATCTTAATAGTCCGATTGTAATTTTCACCTTCAGAATTAAGTGTAAAAAAGGCAGATATGAGAGCTAAAAAAACTGAGTCCAGAGCCTGGAGAGATGGCTCAGCCATGAAGAGGTCTAGCTAGTCTTGCAGAAGACCTGGGTTTGGGTTCATTTCTCAGCACCCACATGGTGGCTAATAACCATCCATAACTCCAGATCCGGGGATCTGATGCCCTCTTCTGTCCTCTATGGGCATTACATTCACAGGTGTACTTACATACATGCAAGCAGAACACTCATATACATAAAGTTAGAATAAATTGAAAAAAAAAGAAAAAAAGACCAAGTCTTAGGCAGGATGTGGTGGTTCCAATACTTGGGAGACAGAGGCAGGTGGATCTCTGTGAGTTCATACCTAGGTGTTTGACATAGTGAATGCCAGTCACTGCTACATAGTGAGACCATGTCTAATACAAAAAAAAACAAAAAACCTAAGCAAACATAAAGACTGAGTCTTACAAATGTCCACCATAACAAAAATGATTGCATAGATTTCAGTTCATCCAACTTTACCAGAGTTTGTAACTGCTTTCCATGTTTTATTTAACTCCATATGTACTTTGTAATGCAAGAATGATATAATCCCCTATCCTATTTCAATGAAATGAAGCATACAGATTATATAAGCAGTCTGGTCAGATATTTTTAATCCAATGCAATATCTTATTTGTAGAGAGTTAATAGAAAATACCATATAATATAGTATTTGATTATATTGTGGAATTGACATGGCGAGCATCCACAAGCAGAATTATTAGGATGATGAAAGCAATAAATACACTAAATACCACCAGCAATGTTACCAGTAGGAAGGAGAATTCCTAAGATGCACGCCAAATGAGGTTTCAGTAAGGCTGAAAACGGAGCGAATGACTATTTTCCCTTGATGAAAACACTCACATTCAATGTATATAAAAAATAGGAGTTTATATAAAATAGAATTAGGTTCATGTAATTCTAAATAGCTGTTTGTTTCATTGTAAATGTCAAAACGTTTCGAGGACTGTCCCATGTCTAATTACCAGGTCTGTGCTCAGCGTGTGCCAGTCGTGACCATACTCAGAACCCAATATGTCTGAAATGCCCCTATCAATGCTCGTTACCCAGCATCAGGAGATGACATCCACAGCTACCTCTAGACCTAACATTCCATAAAACTAAGCTCAGGACTATGTTTAGATTCATTTCCAGAATATGTTGATGCATTTTCACCTATAGGGTGCTGGCATTTAATTTTTGCATTATTGCTTACCCTTCCTATAATGTTAGCAGTTAATATTGCTAATCCAAAATGTTGTGCTTATTACGAATGCATACTAAGTACCTTGCTTAATATAGTTGCACTAAAAGAATCTCGTAAACTTTAAACTTTCAAATATCAAGAATTATAAATGTAGTTCTATGGATTTCAAAAAAATGAATGTGCAGTGAAAATCCTAGTAGGTTTCATTTCATGTTTTTTTTTCTTTTTCCTTTTAAAAATAGGTACGGTAAGTTTCTCAACTTGTTAGAAGATGGTGCAGAAAACGATCTTGCCTGGGTCTTAAAGCACTGTGAAAGATTCCTGAAACAACAGCAATCCCCTGTCACTTCTTCCCTTCATATCCTTTCGAATGGATTGACACAGTTGAAATTTCCTTATATACCTTCCATGGTTCTTTGATAACCTATGTTAAGGTATTTATAACAAGTAGTCATAGCCGGGCGCGGTGACACACGCCTTTAGTCCCAGCACTCAGGAGGCAGAGGCAGGTGGATCTCTGTGAGTTCAAGAGCAGCCTGGTCTACATATCGAGCTCCAGGCCAGCTGGGACTAAAAGGAGATCCTGTCTCAAAAATTAAAAAAAAAAAAAATTTAAAAAAAAATTAAAAAAAAAATTTAAAAGTTATAATATAAGCTACTCTATGATTTGTTACAGTATCCTTATTCTGCATTTTATGCTGCATTTTAGACATTTGTTAAATTGACTTATTAAGTTCTGTTCTACACATTGAATCATAAAGTGAATAACGTCATTCTTAAGGCATTTTCAGACAAATCAAAAAATGTCTCTAAAAGTAGGGTTTGTAGATCTAGAACAATAAGGCTGCTGCTGTTTGGCACTGTATCCATTCACCATTTCTTTTGTATTATTCAGAATTTGACCTTAAGAAAACAATATAGATAGAAACCATCTACATTGCTGAATTCTGAAAATGTATAGATTCTATTATGCATTCTTATTGTAGTTATTTAACAGATAACTGCAATTACTGAAAAAATGGTTCTCTCTGAACCATTTTTTCAGTAATTTTTTCAGTAATTTTTCAGTCAAAAACTGACTGAAACAGTTTTCCTTTGGTTGCAGTTGCTGGTGGCTTTCCCCACACATATAAGCCAATAGGACGTTAAAGTAGCAATCTTGGACATCACTCTTCTTATTTATTTAGTAATTGTTTGCTTGTAGTGCTAGAGATCAACACTAAGCCTTGTGTGTTCTGGGCAAGCACTCTGCCACCCCAGCTCATGGAAATTCATTTTTCATCTATAAATTTAACCCCGACAACTTCAGATCTTCAGTTGCCAATAGCTTAAAAACAAATTGAAGACACAGTGAGTACTAAGTGCATTTAGTATCTCTTTCCAGATAGAGATCCTGGTAGTGGCTACTTAAGTTCTTAGATCTTATTTTGGAAGATACTGTGAAAGCTCCTTAACTGTTTTCCAGTGTGCCTGCAAGGAAATTATGCTGGCCATGACTGGTTTGTGTCCTCTCTGTTCATGATAATGCGGGGGGACAAGCAGAAGACGCTCCAGTTTCTTCAGTACTTCTCTAGGCTTTTGACTTCTGCTTTCCTTTGGCTGCCACGGCTGCATATTTCTGTAAGACCTAAAATTCTGTTTTTAAAGGAGGGCTGAACTTTTAAGAAATATCGTACTTACCTTTACTAGAATACTGTTTTATGTATAGCATTCCCTAATAGTCTAATAATTCATATTCATTTTCTCAATGAACGTTTTCTATATCTTTTACTAAGTTTGTTCTTTGACCATTTTGTATGTATGTAATGCACTTTCACCGCTCTCACCTCCACCCTCTCGTCTGTCTTCCACTCTGGCCAACCCTCCCCTCCCCTTCTCTTTCTTGGACTGAAGGTGTTAGTGTCTTCAGCAGTAGCGTTTTGTCAGCTGACTCTGCTGGGCATCCAGGAGAAATGGGAGTGGCTTGTCTTGCTTTGCTGTTCTCCAGGGCCTCCCTGGCCAGCAGCTCACAGTAGGTATTCCATACTTGGCACTGGAAATTTTATTCAGTAACCATTGCTTTAGGAGCAGCATTATCCAGCCATGCAAAATCTCTCCCTTCTGGGGACTGGAGAGATAGCCTAGCGGTTAAGAGCACCGACTGCTCTTACAGAGGACCCAGGTTCGATCCGCACCCACATGGCGGCTGAGAACCCTCTGTAACTCCAATTCCAGGAGAACTCCAGTTCCAGAGGAATCTGAGACCCTCTTCTGACCTCCGTGGCATTGCATGACACAGGTGCACAAAACTGCATGCAGATAGTACATTCATACACATACAAAAATAAATTTAAAAATTAAAAAAAAATCTCTCCCTTCTAGGTCTTTTTTGAGAAAAAATTTATTGATTTTTTTTTGTGTTTCATAGAGTATGTTTTGATCATAGTCAGACCCCTTCCCCTTCTCTACCTCCATGTTACTCCACCCCTCCCTCAACTGCATGTTCTTTATTGTTTTTTTTTTTAAAGAGGCCTATTGAGTCTAATCTGTGTTTCTCAAATGCTCTTGGACATGGGCAAATCCCCAATGCTCTATGCCCTGAAGCCTCACCAACCTACCCAGCATTGCACCCTTGAAGAAAACTAACTCAGTTTTTAAACTTCTACCCTTTAGTTTGCATAGAGTTGTACCTTTCCATATTTTTATAGCTCCTTTGTTTTGGTTAACCTTCCCTTTCTCCCTGCCCCCCCCACATACCTGCCCATAACATCCCTTTATTTCCATCCCAGTGTCCTGAATCTCTACTTTTATATTGTCTATGCACTGTCCTCCCCACCCCCTGCATTTAGGCATCAGTCCCTGCCATCAGTCCCTTTCTAGATTCTACATATGCTCCAAGATGAATATACATATCTAAAAGTTCAAAGCTAGTATTACATAAGAAAGAGAACATGTGGTATTTGTCTTTGTAGGTCTAGATTGACTCCAAGTAAATTTTTCAAGTTCTAGGCATTTATCTGCAAATTTTGTAATTTCATTTTTCTTTACAGCTGAATAAATTACATTGTGTATATTTACCACATTTTTTAAAATTTTATTTATTTTCTATGTGTATGAATGTACTGTCTGCATGTAGGTTTGTGCACCCGTGTCGGGAGTTACAGATGGTTCTTAGCTGCCATGTGGGTGCTGGGGATCGAACTCGGGTCCTCTGCAAGAGCAGTTGGTGTTCTTAACCGCTAGGCCATCTCTCCAGCCCATAGTTACCACATTTTAATCCGTTCATAAGTTGATGGCCATCAGACTGATTCCATTTCTTAGCTGTTGTGCATAGAGCAGCAGTGAACATGGACAAGGAAGTATCACTGTAGCAGGATGCGGTGTTCTTTCCAGATATGCCCAGGGTGGTATATAGTTGTGTCATGTGTTGTTCCATTTCTAGCTATTTGAGGAACCTCCTCACTGATTTTCATAGTGGCAGTAGTAGTAGTTTATACTCCACCAACACTTGAGTGAAGTTCCTCTTTCCTCACATCCTTCCCAGCATTCGCTGTCGTTTGATTTATTTATGATGGCCATTCTGACTAAGGTGAAATGGAATCTCAGAGTAGTTTCAGTTTGTATTTCCCTAGTGGCTAATGATGCTGAACACTTTTAAATGTGTTTATTAGCTGTTTGCATTTTTGAGAACTCTTAGTTCAATTCCATATCCCAGGGCTTTTTAATTTTGTTAATTCAAGTATTTCATGTAATTGAGGGTTTTTTTTTTGTGTGTGTGTGTGTCTATGTCTCTGTGTGTGTGTGTAGGTCTGCGTGTGTGTATGTCTGTGTGTGTGTATCTGTGTATGTCTGTGTGTGTGTGTCTGTGTGTGTGTCTGTGTATCTGTGTATGTCTGTGTGTGTCTATGTCTGTGTGTATTCATACCTGGAAAAGATCTCTGGCATTCTACTGACTATCTCTTCACTCAGTTGATTGTTTCCTTTGCTGTTTAGAAGCTTTTTAGTTTCATGAAGTCCTGTTTGTCAGTTGTTGCCTTTATTTCTTGAGCAATCAGAACGTTATTACAGAGTCCTGGCCTATGCCTGTGTCTTGTAATGACACACCTTGTTTTCCTCTGGAAGTTTCAGAGTTTCAGGTTTGTATTGAGGTTTTTGATCCATTTTTTCCCCAGGATGTGAGATAAGGTTCTTTTTCATTCTTTTCTATCCAGACCTCCAGTTTTCTAAACACCATTTGTTGAAGAGGCTATTTTTTTCCTAGTTTGTAATTGTAGCACTTTTGTAAAAAAAATCAGATGGCCATAATTATGTGGACTCATCTTCTATTCTATTGGTCTCCCTGTTTGTGTGCCATTACTATGCTGTTTTTACTACTGTGTCTCTGTAGTGTAAGTTGAGATCAGGTATGGTAATGTCTCCAGCATCATTTGGGATCTTTTGTACTTTTATATAAAATTTATTTCTCTGAAAAATGACATAGTGATATTTACTGGGATTACATTGAATCTGTGAATTGTCTTTATTAGGTTGGGTTTTTTTTTTGTTTTGTTTTGTTTTGTTTTGTTTTTTTGTCTTTCTGAGACATGGTCTCCGTATAGCCCCAGCTGGCCTGGAACTCACTGTGTAGACCAGGCTGGCCTTGAACTCACAGAGATCTGCCTGCCTCTGCCTCCCAAGTGCTAGGATTAAAGGTGTGTGCCACCACGCCCAGCTAGGTTGGTCATTTTCATAATATTTATATTACCTTTTATGAACCTGGGAGGTGTTTTCATTTTCTAATGTCCTTGATTTCTTTGAGTTTTAAGGTTTTCATTATAGAGGTCTTTAGTTAAGTTTACGTTAAGATATTTTATTTTTTTGAGAGTACTATGAATACGATTGTTTATCTTATTTCTTCCTTGGTGTGTTTGGTATTGGTATATAGAAAGGCCACTAATTTTTTTGTTAATTTTGTATCTTTCTATGGTTGAATGTATTTATCATCTCTAAGAGGGGTTTTGTTTTGTTTTGTTTTTTTGTTTGTTTTTTTTTGGTAGAGCCTTTAGGGTCTCTTATACTTAGAATCATCTGGAAATAGGGATGCTGGGACCTCTTCTATTTATACTCTTATTTTCCTCTGTTGTCTTATGTCTTAGCTAATACTTTAAGCTCTATAACTGAATAAGCATGGAGAGAGAGGAGACCCTTGTCTTATTTCTTTTCTTAGTGTGAATGCTTTGCATTTTTCTCCATTTAGCATAATGTTGGCTATAGGTTTGTTGTATACAATCTTTATTATGTTGTGATATGCTCCATTCATCCTATTCTTTCTAGGGATTTTTATCATGAAGTGATAGTGGATTTTGTCAAAGCCTTTTCTGCATCTGCTGAGATAATCATATGATTTTTGTCTTTAGTCCATTTATATGATATATGTTTATTGAACCATCTCTCCATTTCTATAATAAAGGCTACTTGATCATGGTGAATGCTTTTTTTGATGTGTTCCAGTATTCAATTTGCAAATATTTTGTTAAAATTTTCTTTATCTTTTTCCTTAATTTTTTGTTGAGCTTTTGTGCATTTCATACAATTTTTTTTCTTTCTTTTTTTTCTTTTTTTTTTTGGTGTTTTTGAGACAGGGTCTCCCTGCAGCCCCAGCTGTCCTGGAAGTCACTCTGTAGACCAGGCTGGCCTTGAACTAACAAGATCTGCCTGCCTCTCCCAAGAGCTAGGATTAAAGGCCTGTGCCACCATGTCCAGCTATTTCTTAATCAAGTTTATGCCCTTCCCCCCATCCATGCCCCACCCCCTTACTCATGCATTCTGCCTTACATGTTAAGTCCTGTCTTGTATCTTTTTCTTGTCTTTTTTNTCTGTGTCTTGAGTGCTGGGATCCCAGGCTCCATCTCTTTGTCTTGAGTGCTGGGATCCCAGGCTCCATCTCTGTGTGTTGAGTGCTGGGATCCCAGGCTCCATCTCTGTGTGTTGAGTGCTGGGATCCCAGGCTCCATCTCTGTGTCTTGAGTGCTGGGATCACCGGCTCCATCTCTGTGTCTTGAGTGCTGGGATCACCGGCTCCATCTAGGCGTCTTGAGTGCTGGGATCACCGGCTCTATCTAGGCGTCTTGAGTGCTGGGATCACCAGCTCCATCTCTGTGTCTTGAGTGCTGGGATCACCAGCTCCATCTCTGTGTTTTGAGTGCTGGGATCCCGGGCTCCATCTCCATGTCCTGAGTGCTCTTAAAATTTTCTTTATATCTATTGTCTTCAATGATATTAGCCTCTAAATTTCTTTTGTGTGTGTCTTTATCTGGTTTGGATGTTAGAGTAATACTGCCCTTGTCCCAGCTGGCCTGGAGCTCGCTATGTAGACCAGGCTGGCCTTGAACTCAGAGAGATCTGCCTGACTCTGCCTCCTGCATGCTGGGATTGAAGGACTGCGCCACCACTCCCGGCATTCCTTCTATTTCTACCTTATGGAATTATTTGAGAAGAACTGATTGTAGTTATTTAAAGGCCTGATAAAATTCTATTCCAAATCCGTCTGGACCTATGCTTTTTGTAGCTGGTTTTGTTTTGTTTTGTTTTTTAAAATTATTAATGCATTAATCTCCTTGCTTAAGGTGTACGTTTCAGATCTCTTGGTGCAACTTTGGTGGGTCACATGCATCTAATAGTTCATCTGTTTCTTTTAGTTTTCCCAACTTCTTGGACTATAGGTTTTTTAGTTTGCCCTTTCTTTAGGTATTAATTTCAAACTTTATTTCTTTCTGGTTAGATAGAATATAAGGAGTATTTTCAATTTATTGAGATTTGCTCTATGTCCCAGTATGTGATCTATTTTAGAGAAACATTCATGGGCTGCTAAATAGGATGTATATTCTGTAGTCCTTGGATGGAATATTCTGTAGATATCTGTTAGATATATTTATCTATGATGTTTAGCTATTTATTTTTTGTGTGGATGGCCTGACCATTGGTAAAAATGGGTGCTAAAGACCCTTACTATACTGTGTCTGGATTGTTCTGTTGTCTAAGACCTTGTAACTATTTGTTTTATGAAACTTGTTGTAGCTGAGTTTGATATATGTATATATATTTCTAATTATAATGTCCTCCTATTTTATTTTTTCCTTGATCATAATGAAGTATCCTTCTTTATCTCTTCTGATCAGTTCTTGCTTACAGTCTATTTTGTCAGGTATTAGAATAGTGGTGTTTATTTCCAGGTCCTGTTTACTCAGAATACTTTTTTCATTCCTTTCACTCTAAGATTATATCTAGCATTGAAGGTGAGTATGTTTCGTGTAGAGAACAAGAAAATGGCCTCTGTTTTCTAATCTAGCCATCTAGCCTGTGTGTTTGATGGAGGAAGTGAGACCATTAATATTTAAATGTATTACTGAAGGATATATATTAGCCACTGTCAATTTGTTGATTCTGTGGTAGTTTCTTGGTCTTACTTTGTGTACCAGTTGTCCTAGCATCATTTGTTTTTTCCTATATACTCCTATGTGCTTATCCTTCTCTTCAGTCTGAAGTTTTCCTTTTAGTATTCTCTGTAGGTCTGGCTTGGTGGTCTTAAATTTCTTTAGCCTTATTTTATCATGACAGGTGTTTATTTCTTCCTTAGTTATGACAGTTTTGCCAGGCATAGTAGTCTGGGTTGTCCTCTGTGATCTTTCAGAACTAGAATTGCATTGCTTCAAGCTCCTGTGGCTTTTAAAGTTTTCATTGAGAAATCAGCTGTTATTCTGATGGGCCTGCCTTTATATGTAATTTGGGTTTTCCTTCTTTCAGCTTCATTTCAGTTTGAGTTTTCTTTGGTCTTTAAAAAAAAGTTAAGGGGTTAGAGAATTGGCTCAGTGGTTAAGTGCACTGGTTGCTCTAGCAAAGGACTAGAGTTCAAATCCTAGTACCCACATGCCGGCTCATAGCCATCTGTAACTCCAGCTCCAGAGGATCATCTTCTGGCCTCTGCAGGCATTGCATGACATGGGTGCACTTACATACATACAGGCAATGCATATATATATATATATATATATATATATGACAAAATATTTTTAAAATTTAAAAAAAATTTAATAAATTAAAAAACTTATTTATTTTATATGTATGAGTATTATGCCTGCATGTATATAAGTGCCCACAGAAGCCAGAAGAGGGCATTGGATCCCCCTGAAACTGGAGTTACAGAAGGCTGTTAGCCAGTATGTGGATTCTAGGATTTGAGCTCCAGTCTTCTGTAAGAGTAGCCAGTGCTGAGCCATCTCTCCAGCCCCTTTCTTCAGTATTTTTATCTATTTATTTATTGAAGAATTTTCATATCCTTAATCATCAGCTCTTTGTGTTTTCTTGGACATCAGTTGGAAGTTTATTTCTGTCTTTTTGAATTTCGTTTGGGTGTTCGTGTCTTCTTTGAATTCTTTGAACTCATTGAATATGTTTGTGTGATTGTTCTTTTGAATTCTGTGCCTCGAGTGTCAACTAAATTGTTCTTATTTTGGACCATTACTATGGTATTGGTGGTCTTTGGAGGGGCCATATTGTCTTGTTTTTTTGTTTTCTGTTTCATTTATGTTTTTTTAGACCTACACATCTGGAGTTAGGTTGTTGGCTGTCTTTTGATAGGAGTTTGTGGTCCACGGGTATTGAGTAGCATTTGGATCTGTATTTACTGTTATTCTACCTTGGATAGTTTGCATCAGCTAGACAATGTTTGAAGCTTAGTCTTGAAGCTGCTTGGTGTTGATTTGTGAGTAGAATACCTGGTATGATTCTTGTTCAGTCAGGGAAGCGTGACCTCTTCCCTGTATAATATACTGCGCTATTACAAAGTATAAGAAAAACGTATTACAAAGTATAAGAAAAACATTTATTTTCTTTTTTAATTTTTTTATTATATATATATATATTTTATACAAGATTATGTTACTAATCAGTTCTAGTCTCATGTCCCCTACCC
>VZQC01003200.1:78602-95908 GCA_009823505.1 Rhizomys pruinosus | reverse complement strand
CATAATGTCATGTTTCTTTACTGCTGCATAGATCCCCATTGTGTAGATGTGCCACATTTTCTCTATCCAGTCATCAGTTGAGGGGCACTTGGGTTGGTTCCAGGTCCTTGCTATTGTGAAGAGAGCTGTGCTTCAGGTGGTCTTGGGAGATCCCCCTTATTTTCTTTTTGACAGGGTCTCCCTAGTCTCAGCCTATCTGGAAGTCCTTATGTGTACAAGGCTGACCTTGATCTCAGAGATCTGTGTGCCTTTGGAGGGGTGGGATTAAAGTCATGCACCACCATACCTGGCATAAAAAAAACATTTTTTAAGTAGAACTCATAATCATATTTTATAAAGGAAAGGAAAACATTTGTGTACATTTTAGAAATCTATACTGAGGATTTGTTGAAATATTACTTTTATTATTTTTGTGGGACTGGAAATTCAACCCAAGGATCTTACACACTAGGTGCCACCGAGGTATAGATTTCCCCAGGCCTTTAAAGTATTGTATTTTGAAAGAATTTACTAGTCTTATGAGAGCTCAGAGATTACATTAGAACAAAGTCTTTTACTCCTGGGTTTTTATTTATTTATTGCATTTTGTTAAAACTTCAACTAGGAGAGAATAAATACTACATCAGCTATAGTAAAACTTCCCAGTCATTTCTCATGACATGTTGTATATGGACAGTAAAATCACATGCAGCCAAGGATAAGCTAAAGAGTGTCTATATGGAGTTAATGAAAGCTTTATTGTCTTTTAAGATACATATCCACATATACATATATAAATGTTATATATGAGAACATGTACACAGATATCTTGCATGTATATAGTGTATAATAATGAAAATAAAAATTTTAATATAACACTTTTATTGATGTTTTGTGTATTTCATACAACATTTTTCAGCTCAATTTAGACATAATTCCCTTTCCCTTCCCCCACCCCACCCCAGTTCATGCATTCTACCATTTATGTCCTGTATTTTTCACTCAGTCCTTTTTTATATTATTCTAAAATATGCATATATACACTCCATACATAAGTCAAAATTAAAAATTCTGAAAATAAATTGTAGGTTGATTCCTAAGCACATTTAGAGATTCACATTTTAACATAAATTTGCATGCAGGTATAAAGTCATGTAACTTTACATTCTTTTTTTAGAGTATGACTATATCTCCTCCATCTATATATGGTAATTACAATGTGTGAGTATCAGTGGTAAGACGATTCTAGAGCCCATTTATAGATTCACATTGTCATAGCACAGTTGCTTTCAAATACAATGAAATATAATAATAAAGTTGCTCAGTTTGCCTACCAACTGGGGATTTGGTGTTAGCATCCACAAATGAGGGAAACCATTCACCTTTTCTTTTTTCTGGGACTGTGTTACTTCACTTAGTATAAATGCTTCAAGTTCCATCCATTTACCAGCAAAGCTCATGATGTCATCTTTCTTTCTGCTGCATAGAACTCCATTGGGTAGATGTACCACATTTTTGTTATCCAGTCATCTGTTGAGGGGCATTTGGGTTGGTTCCAGGTCTTTGCTATTGTGAAGAGAGCTGCAATAAACATAGCTGTGCATGTATCTTTGCAGTAGGATGCGTCTTGTGGGTATATACCCAGGAGTGGTATGGCTGGGTCAGGTGGTAGGCTCATTTTGAGTTTTTTAAGGGTTCTCTAAACTGCTTTCCACAGTGGTTGTACCAGTTTACATTCCCACCAGCAGTGGATGAGTGTTCCCCTTTCCCCACAACCTCTCCAGCATTTGGTGTCTTTTGTTTTCTTGATATTGACTAGTCTTATTGGAGTGAGATGATACCTTAGTGTGGTTTTAATTTGCATTTCCTTAATTATTAATGACGTTGAACATTTTTTAAGATATTTCTCAGCCATCTTCCTTACTGGTAAAGTCCTTGTTCAGCTCTTTACTCCATCTTTTGAGTAGGTCATTTGTTTTCTTCTTTGCTTTTTAAGTAACATATATTCTGGATGTTAATGCTTTGTCTGATGTATCCATGGTGAAGGTTTCCTCCCACTCTGTGGGTTTTCTCTTCATTTCCTTGATGGTTTCTTTTGCTGTACAAAAGCTTTTGAGTTTGATGAGGTCCCACTTGTCAGCTGTTGTCCTTATTTCCTGTGCAGCTGCTGTTTGATTTAGAAAGTCTTCTCCTATACCTATGTCTTGTAGGTTGCTGCCAACTTTTTCTTCTATCACCTTCAGGGTTTCATGTTTTAGGTTGAGATCTTTGATCCACTTGGAGTGTATTTTTGTACAGGGTGAGAGGTAGGGGTTTAATTTTGTTCTTTCTACAAGCGGTGATCCAGTTTTGCCAACACCATTGGCTGAAGATGCTATCTTTCCTCCATTGAGTTTTTTTGGCCCCTTTGTCAAATATGAGGTGGCTGAAGTTATATGAGCTCAAGTTCGGGTCTTCAATTTCGTTCCATTGGTCAATGGTTCTGTTTTTTGTTTTTTGTTTTTTGTTTTTTTTGTTTTTTTGCCAGTACCAGGCTGTCTTTATGACTATAGCCCTGTAATATAGCTTGAAGTCTGGTAATGTAATCCCCCCCAGTATTGCACTTTTCACTCATGGTTGCTTTAGCTATTCAGGGTCTTTTGTTTTTCCATATGAATTTAAGGATTTTTTTTTCTAAGTCTGTGAAAAAGCTCATGGGGATTTTGATTGGGATTGCATTGAATCTGTATATTAATTTGGGTAGAATGGACATTTTTACTATGTTAATTTTTCCAATCCATGAGCATGGGAGGTCTTTCCATCTTTTGATGTCAAAAACCACACAATCATCTCAATTGATGCAGAAAAAGTTTTTGACAAAATCCAGCATCATTTCATGCTTAAAGTCTTAGAGGGAATTGGACTGGAAGGATCATTCCTCAATATAATCGAAGCCACATACAAGAAACCCACAGCCAACATCATCCTAAATGGAGAAAAATTGGAAGCATTCCCCTTAAAGGCAGGAACACGGCAAGGCTGTCCACTATCGCCACTCCTCTTCAATATAGTGCTTGAAATGCTTGCTAGGGCAATAAGGCAAGAAAGTGAAATTAAAGGAGTACTAATTGGAAAAGAGGAAGTAAAACTATCCCTTTTTGCAGATGATATGATAGTTTACGTAAGGAAAGCTAAAAACTCCACCAGAAAACTTAGAAATGATCAAGTTTCAGTAAAGTGGCGGGATACAAAATAAGCCTAGAAAAATCAGTAGCCTTCCTTTACACCAACAATAAGCAACTGGAAAAGGAATATAAGGAGACCTTCCCAATCACAATAGCCTCAAAAAATAATAAAATACCTAGGAATAAACCTAACCACAAACACCAAAGACCTCTACAACAAAAACTTTAAAACCCTAAAGAAGGAGATTGAAAATGAAAATAAAATTTAAAGCCTTATTGAATAAATCTGACACTGAAATTTTACAATTTTATGCTTGAAATAGCTTCATGCAGTTGATGATAAGACTTTCCAGTTATTGTTCTTCACCTTAATGAAAAATTTGCTCATTATAAAGAATAGGAAACAAACAGCAAATACCTGGTTTTATTCTGTAATAATTGGAACTATTTTCTCTTACTGTTACTCAGAATTTGACCAATTATGTCTTTTCATATTATAATTGATAAAAAGTTTATATCTTCCATTTAAAAATATAATTTTGAAAACCTTTTGGTGATGGGCATGGATTTTGAATTAAATAGTTTATTTTCCTGTCAAATATTTAAAATATTTGTGTGTGAAAGAGAGGTGGAAGAGTGTTCACACTGAAGTCAGAGGATAGCTTTCCGAAGCCAGTCCCCACCCTTCCTCCCTGCTGAAGCAGGGTCTCTTGTTCTGTTGCTGCACTGTGTAGTCCAGAATAGCTTGTCTATGAAATGTTTCAGGGTGAGATGCATCCCTTCTCACTATGGTAATGCTGGGATTGCCTACGCAAGCTGCCACACACATTCTGTGGTTTTTACTTGGACTCTAGTGATGAAGCTGGTGTTCTCAGGCTCATGATTTGACCTTCTTTGCCATCTCCCAAGTCCTCATGTCAAACATTTTAAACTGGTAACTGTATTTTATTTGACTCCATCTAAATGTCACTCATGTATCATTTAAACGTTATTTTCCTCAGCTGCAATTTTTGAACTTAACTTTTGAAGGAGCACATGATTTTACCTAATAGCAATAATGTTTTTCTCCATATAAAACTGGAAAGAGGCAATATTCTAACAGGTTAGATTGTATTCAGTTTACCATTTGGATATCATTTAATATGGAATGTAGCTCTGTATATAGAATGGAGTGTCATGTTACTAGTATCTCAGTGTTTTCAGAATCAGCTCTATGTAAAACATTGACACCTCTCTTTCGATGTACTTATACCATCATCAAAGACTTATGCAATCTTTTCTATAAGCATCGTTTTTATTTTTAAATTATGAATACTGTATGTTGAATATTTCATTGCTAGTAGTATACTATAGTGCTTCTTTAAAGTAAGTGATATTCAGAAATTCTATCAAGACATATTAACTTATTATTAATATCCAAACATTCAGTAATCCATAATATAAATTATTCTGATTTGCTTATGTTTTGAATTGTTTCCTCTATATCATTTGGCATAGTAGTACCTTGAAGGATAGTACTAGTGCATTATTTAAGAACTACAAGATTTTTTTAGCTTTAATTTGCTCCATTTTTCTCAAATGTTGTTCCAAGTGTTTCTGTGCAGGCTGATTGATGAAATGGGAAACTCCTAGTTGTGACACTTTAGGTTTTATTTTTGTTTTTGTTGTTTTTTGTTTGTTTCTGTTTTTGTTTTTGATCTTTTTGAGACAGGGTCTCTCTTTAGTCCCAGCTAGCCTAGCGCTCACTGTGTAGACCAGGCTGGCCTTGAATTCACAGAGATCTATCTGCCTCTGCCTCCCAAGTGCTGAGATTAAAGGTGTGCACCACCACGCCTGGCAACACTTTAGTTTTAACTATTAGTACCACAAATGTTTCTGCCTCTTTAGCTCAAAATCATGTTACTGACATGTCCTCACAATAGTCAACCTTAGCTGGTCAGGAAAGCCCCACAGGCTCTCAAAACTGTACAGGCTAGTGCCATTCCTCTAGGATGCTGGATAGAAATAAGACCCTGTTGCTGAAGACATCACACACCTTTGTTTCAAGGCATAGAAAAAAGAAGCTGGAAGTGAGCTAAAAGCTTTTTCCCTGGTGTTCAGAGCTATAATTATGCAGACCAGAAGGTGCTGTGCAGGCTACCAGGGGAGAAAGCACATCAGCAGTCTTTACCACCTGGGAATTTTGTAAACTGCAATACCGACTTGCTAGACAAGATGTGCCTATCAGTGCAATAGGGCCACAACTGTTGTGAGAATAATCAACCACTTTCTGATTGGATTTGAGTTCATGACTGGTACTGAAAACCCAATCAAACCCATAGCTGAGAAATTCTTGGGCCTTGGGGGAGAACATACTACTGTTGTTTAGCCAAATTGACGTGATGCCAGACTATCTTCTCAGTATTTACATTTATACCCATAGACAAAGGCTGCTCTCAGCATTATTCAGAGAACTTCTCTTTGCAATGAGCAGTGGTGATCAAAGTACTGAGAATAAGTGCCAGTTGAGTGTTTGGTCCTAAATAGGACATTTATACCACCCCTCTGAGGCTCAGGCAACTCCGTGTTACAGGAAGCCAAAAGAATGAAAAAGAGAGAAGATAGGGATAATGACTGTGAAGACTGTGAAATGTTGTCTTCTGGGTATGATATAGCCATTGCAGTCAGGCTCCCACCATAGCTAGAGTTGCCTCCACTGCGCCTGTCATCAGTCAGTCCTGGATCAGGGTGGAAGTTCATGGGGCCCTACCCCTCCCTGCTGGACTGTTCACTACTGGTTGATTCTTTGAGAGGGCCAAGCCATTGTATTCACTTGTATAACCATGGGTGAGCCCACTATGTTCCAATCAATGGACAGTCCAAAACCTATTATCATACATCCCTGTTTAATCCATGGGTAATAAAACAAAACAAAACAAAACAAAAGGACATGGATGTGGGAAAGGGACTTGTAGGCAAGAGGTGGGGCTGACAGGTGTGAGAGATAGGAGAGGGTAGGGAGGGAGAGCAACTAGAATTGGTATTATGCATTTTTATGGAATCATCAAAGAAAAATTGAATAAAAGTTTTAATTTAAATAATAACCTGCTCATCTAATCTCACTTTTGCTAAGTTTATTACAATGTTTTGTTTACAGTTTTTTTGAGAATTTCTTAACATAAGTACTATATTGACATTGTTTCCACCACCTTCCTCACCCTTCCTCTCACATTCCCCTACTCCATATCAATGTCCTCACTGACTCTTTTATTATTATTGTTATATATATATGTATATATATATATGTATATATATATATATAGTATATATATGTACACATATGCAGGTACACAGACGCACACATGCACACACACACACACACGGTCCCATGTTCTGTATTTTACTTTTTTTTTTAATTTATTTTTGTATGTGTATGAATGTATTGTTTGCATGCAGGTCTGTGCACCCATGTCGTGCAATGCCGCGGAGGTCAGAAGAGGGTCTCAGATTCCCCTGGAACTGGAGTTCTCCTGGAATTGGAGTTACAGACGGATCTTAGCCGCCATGTGGGTGCTGGGGATCGAACCCGGGTCCTCTGCAAGAGCGGTCAGTGCTCTTAACCGCTAGGCTATCTCTCCAGCCCCGTATTTTACTTTTTATTAACTCCTAATAGTTAATCAAATTATCCCTTATCTATACAGTTTGTTGCTGGCTCTATGAAGATACTTTTCTGCTTTGTTTATTGACATAACTCAAGCTATAGCTCCTTTTAATCACTCCATAAATATATGTTGAGTGTGAATTAATATTTAAATTGGAACATGTTTGGTACAGTAGATTTTTATTACCTTAGAAATAGTTCTGAAAAGGTTCCTTTCCTTCTTAAGAATGTTGTAAACAAATTACATCAAAGTGTTAAATAAGCCTAACATAAGCAGAATAGGAAACTAATATGAAACTCTCAGAATTTTATACAGTATGGCTATAGTACTCATGTAAAATAAAATCAACTTGAAAATTTTAGACTTTGAAGTCATTTTGACTAGAAGAATCCTTTTATTTAAATTATCTTCAATTATTACTTGTAAGAAAAATACTTTCTAGGGCTGGAGAGATGGCCTAGCGGTTTGGAGTGCCTACTGCTCTTGCAGAGGACCTGGGTTCGATCCCCAGCACCCACATGGCGGCTGAGAACCGTCTTTAACTCCAGTTCCAGGGGAATCCGACACCGTCTTCTGACCTCCGTGGCACTGCACGACACGGGTGCACAGGCCTGCATGCAGACAGTACATTCATACACATAAAAAAATAAATAAAATTAAAAAAAAGAAAGAAAAATACTTTCTAGATTATAATGCAATCATTCTTCATGAAATTTTATAGAGAATCAAGTTAAATAATACCACTGAGGTAAGTCATAAAATCAACAATTACGCATACTTTCTCTGTTAGTAAAAGATATGTAATGACAAGTGAATCAGTTGAAATAATAAACTAATTTATATGTACTTACAAACAAAACCACACTGATGCTAAACCAGCCTAAGTGGCATAGACCAACAGGAAGTCATGGGTAGCTGCTATGTAATGTTCTCTACACAGTGTTCACCTGCTCCCAAATAGTTACTTAGGATAGAAAACTTAGGGAGTTAAAATGCTAATGGAATGTAAATAAATCAATATTAATGAACAGGTCATCACATACCTATAATCCACATACAAGGTATCTGCAAAAGTGAGTCATGTCTAGGGTTCCATAGACACTCAAACAATAGTTGCCATTGCTTCTGCTCTTCGGTACCCACCAGAATTTGATGGTAAGAATTACTGTAGAAAATTACTAACTTCATATTGAAATTTTAAATGTGTAAGTGGATTTCTCTTTTATACATGATTATTAAATTTATGCATTACATAAATAGGTATCAGTGAAACACATTATGTGTTTGACAAGAGGTAATTCACAGGGTATTAATTCATACTTGGTGTTGTATTTAATTATTCAACAGAAAGTTTTATCCTGGTTCTCTATAAAGCTGAGCATAAGATGTCTATTTAATATGCTATTTATGTATTTATAATTAATATTTTTATGCCTGCTATCTTCTAACAAATCATTCATAAAACACATAGTATTTACACCGATTTATTCCTACAAGTATGTAATGTAAAATAGTAATAAATCATTTCTGATGATGAGTGACCAAAAATAAATTACAAATCTGATAAGTTAACTTAGGGTTTCAGAAATGTTATTATAAGTGAAAATTTCAAATCAATGCTACATATTTTAACATTTATGTAGTTTGTATATTTAACTTATTTAAAACAATGAATTTTTATTTTATTTTTTTCATTCTTTTTTAAAAAAATTTTTCTCAAGAAGAAATACTTGAATTTCATGTCAGATTACAAAAGGAATCAAATCCACATGCCAAAAGCATAAAGAAAAAATCAACAACATGGGAAAAGCAAATAAGAAATCCCCACCAAACACTATCAGTCCTATAGAGGACTCCCACAATGAGATCTCTCTGGACCTAACCTAGAACACAGATCTCTTGATAGATAGATAGATAGATAGATAGATAGATAGATAGATAGATAGATAGATAAATAGATAGATAGATAGATAGATGAGATCTCTCTGGATGTTACCCAGGACACAGATCTAGCTAGCTAGATAGATAGATAGATAGATAGATAGATAGATAGATAGATAGATAGATAGATATTCATTCTATTGATTGTTTCTTTTTCCTCTCTCTGATCCATCCTAGAGGTGGGTCCTTTGCTTTCTGATTGGTCCTAGAGGTGGGTCCTTTACTTTCTGATCTGTCCTGGAGCCGGGTCATTTACTCTTTGATCCATCCTGGAGTCAGATCCTTTACTTTCTGATCCATCCTGGAGCTGGGTCCTTTGCTCTCTGATCCATCCTGGAGCCGGGTCATTTACTCTCTGATCCATCCTGGAGAATGAATCCTTTACTCTCTGACCCATCCTGGAGGCAGGTCCTTTGCTCCCATGAATTTTTTTTTTAAATCTTAAATAATATTTTAGTAAGATAACGTGAAGACAATAAAACTTGTTTAGACAGCTCTTGATTATGTAGTTTTCAGCATTGGGTGTCATAATTTAATTGCTATTCAAGTTTTTCGTAACACAAAATTATATCTTTGAGTTTACTCTTTGCTGTAAATGATTCTGTGTAGATATTGGATTTATAGTAACAACAAATGAAATATTATTGATCATCTAGAATGATAAATTATGTCTAAGAGCTAATTTTCTTCCAGTACTAACAATTGAACTTAGGTCCTTGCATGTACTTGACTACCACTGTGCTGTATTCTCAGACCCAAGAACTAAATTTTAAAAATGCTTAACTTTATAAGCTCACTGCTAAAGAATCTATGTTTGTAGATGGCTGTGTGTGTGTGTGTGTGTGTGTGTGTGAGAGAGAGAGAGAGAGAGAGAGAGAGAGAGAGAGAGAGAGAGAGAGAAGCAGAGAGGGACAGACGCCACGTTATGGTGGTGCCTGAACAAAGACAGCCTGACCCCTTAGCATTGGGTGGGTTCAGTAGTATGCCTGGTCTGTTCTGAGGATTTATTCCTTCTCATTTTCTTCAGAACTCTCCCACTGAACAAAGTAACTTTGTTTCTTTTCAGTTGAAACAAGACATCCACCATGAAATGGGAAAGGAAAAGCAGAACTTGTCTTATTAAGGGATTTTCCCCTTTCTGAGCCCTCAGTGACCCAGAACAAGCTTACATAGCCTCAAACAGATGTTGCTAATCTAATCTCACCTGTTGTCTGCAGCATAAACGGGATGATTCACTCCTTCCAGTGATATGAACTTCTGTCCTTACTTGATATTTTCACAAAATATACACATGCATACATTATACTGAGTCAGGGGCAAGGAAAGGTCTTGAGAGATTAAAGCTGTATGTTTGAGCCCAAAAGCCTAGTAATATTGTTTGCACTGTAAACAGGCTGAGATAATGTTAAATGATCTCAAAACATAAGATTAGCTTTGGTTACAAGGTTAGGATAATCTCTCATTTGTAACAGAAGGCATTCCCCAAAATGTCATTCCCACATGCATGTGTAGTTATTCATACATATATGGATTATTTAAATATATACATAAGTATAAAAATAAAATAGTTGACTTGAAAACTTTGAGTAAATATTATGTACTTTGTCTCAGCTTAGAGATGAGTTTATTATAGAGTTGTCAGTTTGTGTTCAATCTTGGTATGAGTTACTGTCAACAAATAAAACAGGGATAAACAAACATGATCAAAGCAGACTAAAACTTTGCTACCAGAAATCATTGGCCAAGACCAATACTATTAAGCATATACACTTCTTAATATGGAATACATTAATTACTCATGCACTCATTCATATCTTCATTCTTTATATTTTTCATGCAACATCTCTCCACCTCATCCACAGGCTTTGACATTGCCCCAATTCCAAGTTACCCTTTCTCATGCATTTTGGAAAGGTGTATAACCTTAACTTTATTGGAAATTTATTACTTCTTTTTTTAACATTTTGACTTTAATTCACACACTTATAATTGTGGTAATGTGGCTGGGCGTGGTGGCGCACGCCTTTAATCCTAGCACTCTGGAGGCAGAGGCAGGCGGATCTTTGTGAGTTCAAGGCCAGCCTGGTCTACAGAGTGAGTTCCAGGTCAGCTGGGGCTACAGGGAGACCCTGTTTCGAAAAGACCAAAAAAAAAAAAAAAAATGTGGTAATGTGTTAAACTACCATATAAATTTTATCTTACTTTTATTTTTAATTTATTTTGTGGAGACAGGGTCTCAGGTGACCCAGGCTGGCCTCAAATTCTCTGTGTATCCCAGGATGACCTTGAGCTTCTGACCTTGCAGTTTCTACTCTAGTGTTGAGATTGCAGGAATGTACTCACCCAACAGGTTTATATCATCCTACAGTTCAAACTCTGGGTTTTATGTGACTAGTCTATTGAGTTGATACCCACCATATCAACTAAAAAGCGGCTTAAGCAAAAAGAGTTGTGTTTGACTGTTTTACATTCCCTCTGTATTCCCAGTTTTCCATTTCTCTCTTGCGCAGAGATACCTTCCTGCTGACACTGTAGAAACTGGCATCCATCCCACATATTTCTGCAGTGCTCACTATGTCGAGATGCTACTGAAGGCTGAGGTGCCACTTGTGTTTTCAGCTTTCCGCATGTCTGGTTTTGCTCCATCACAGGTAATATATTAGGGAGTAGAAATCCTTCAACTCTCATATTGCTGTCTTAAAGTGCGTTTCTAGCCAATGTTGGAAGTATATTTGAATGAACAAAAAGATACTTAAATCACTAAACCCTACCATGGTGATTATTTTATACATTCACTTTATCAGTTGCATACCTATGTAATTCACATTTTAAGTTTAATTTTAGCTATTTATGGCTCAGATTTGTTTTAAAACTGTAATATGTAATATAAATTGAAATGGAGGTAATACTTGCTTACTAATAATATGGCTAATTTTGGAAGGTAGAGGTCAGAATTCCCTTCCAACATAGAATAACTGGTCCTCTACCTTGGGGATCTAGAAGTTGTCATTTTCCTTGTAGGTCCTGGGTTATGCAGTGCCTAACCTGTAACTTATGTATGGTGGTAGCCACAGATATCCCATGCTTCTGTATTGTCAGGTTTCCCTTGGTGAGGTACAGCCTATTTCATTACTGTGCTACAAAAAGGCTAAAATTAGTATTTTAGAGCTTAAAGTTTTTCTGTTCTGATTTTTTATTTTATTTTTCCAATTTTCATATACTATAGTTTGATGGCATTTTGATCCCCTCCCCATCTACACATTTCCCCACTGCTTCTCATCCAGTTTAATGTACTCTCTTATACAAATACTAAAGCCTGTGGAGTCTGATTTGTGTCCTTAAATGTCTTTCATTGTGGTCCATCCACTGGGCCCACCAAGAGTGCCATCTCTGTAAGACAGTCTCCCCATCCCACCAGCCATCACTTGTCAGAAGTTCCTTAGGTTAGCTTGGGATCTGTTCCCTACTCCCCCAGGTCTGTGCTGGAATTTTTTTTTTCTGGCTCGACTTAGCATGGGACTTGTGCATTCTGTCACCATTGCTGTGAGTTCATATGAGTAACTTTGGATCAGGATATGGAGGTGTATCCTGATGATATAGTTCATGTTGAACATACAATAGAACCAGGGTTTAATCCCTAGCACTGAAAAAAATATTAATACTCTTTAAGTCAGTGGTCCAGAAGGTAGACATATTTAGTTGAAAACCAGCAATACCATTAAGGCTCAGATCATCAAATTGCTTTCATTGTATTATCTTAGTAGAAATTAGTATAATACCTATTCTTCAAGTCTAGTTTGAGCAACATATGACAATTTTTCTGTTTAAGTTTTTTTTTATTTTTTGAACATTGACACATCTGATATATCCAGAGTTTTGGTAGTTGAATCTTCTTATAGCTGTTGGCTTTTTTAGTCTGTTTGTTTTTATTTTACTTTTTGAGACTGGATCTCACTTTGTAACCCTGACTAGACTTGGAGCTATGTGTGTAGACCAAGCTGGCCTTTAACTCACAGAGATCTATCTGCCTCTGCCCCTGAGTGATGAGATCAAAGACATGTACCACCACTCCTGGCAAATTTCTTATTTAAATTAGTAGTACCCCTACCCAAATATCTCCAAGTCCTAAAATATGTGTGTGTGTGTGTGTGTGTGTGCGTATGCGCGCACGCGTATACTTAAAGTTGTTTAAGATTAAGTAAAAGTAATCCTATCACTTCTCATCTCCATAAAGTGTCAATGGAACTGAAACTCCTTCTTGATTCCTTTACACAAAATTTAAAGGTGACTATGCCCAGTTTAAATCAGATATTTGAATATGGATGGGATTTAGATTACTATTCTAAATTATAAAATATTTTGACAAAAAGTATGTCCTTGCTGTATTCAGCCTTCCTATATGGGAGCATGCTGCATTTTCCACTTGTTTATATATTTTACTAAGGTCAGAATTTCTTTCCATAGAAATACAGTATATTTCTCCTTACAGATAATGCTAGTTAGTATAATTTAAGATACCTATTTCCATCTTACTTGCTCTTTGGTTATTAATAATAAAGCCATTATTCATTTGTATTAATTAGGCATTATTTTATAGCTATTAATTTTCTTTTTACTTCATCTTTGAAATAAACTTTATTTCTTCACTTTTATTATCTATTTATTAAAAAATAAATCTAAATATTGCTTTCTGTTTAGAATTAATTTATTAAGAAATTACTCAGCCATTTCACCATTAAGTAATACCATATATTGGAGAGAATTATCCATGCCACCTTTGAAGAATTTTTCTTTTTTTTTTTTAATTTTATTTATTTTTGTATGTGTATGAGTGTACTGTCTGCATGTAGGTTTGTGTGCCCGTGTCGTGCAATGCCGCAGAGGTCAGAAGAGGGTCTTGGATTCCCCTGGAACTGCAGTTCTCCTGGAATTGGAGTTACGAACGGTTCTTAGCCGCCATGTGGGTGCTGGGGATTGAACTCGGGTCCTCTGCAAGAGCAGTCGGTGCTCTTAACCTCTAGGCTATCTCTCTAGCCCAGAATTTTTCTATTCTTAGTTTGTAAAGTGTTTAATTTCCTCTCTTTTAGTCAAATTTGAATTTAACCAAGTAGAATTAGACCAGCATTCTTTACAGTTAGTATTAACCTGGTCTGAGCTTATTTGATCCATTTATGTGATACATTAGTAGTTTTCTTTCTTGCATTCCCTTACATTTACTAGAAAAATTTTCTTCTTAATTAGCAGCAGTTCTTGGCATTATATGTGCTCTTACACTTACCACGATGAATTACCCTCATGTATTGCATATACTTCATGTGAGGCATTCTACTTGGTTTAAGTTTTATAAAGTTATTAAGAACTTTAAGTGCAGCCAGGTGTGGTGGCACACACCTTTAATCCTAGCACTTGGAAGGCAGAGACAGGTGGATCTCTGTGAGTTGAAGGCCAGCTTGGTCTACATAGTGAGCTCCAGGCCAGCTGGGGCTACAGGGAGACCCTGTCTCAAAAAGACAGACAGACAGACAGACAGACAGACAGAGAGCGAGAGTGAGAGAGAGAGAGAGAGGAAGGAAGGAAGGAAGGAATAAATTTAAATACAGCAAGCAATTCAATCTAGTACAAAGGATACTTAGCCAGTTTTAACATTCACTATATGAAATACTTGCTTAACTTTGAATCACAAATTTTAAAATTCTGTTTGGAGGTGGTTTCTTAAGTATATACAGTAATCAATCCCTTCTTTCTAGGCTTCTAAAACCCTGTGCTAGGAATAATATATTCCTCAAAGTAACTTTCTGCTATTCTCATCTTGACCAGCGCAGTGTATATTGTTAAATGGTTCTGATCATTCCCGAGTCTCTAATGTGTATTCTTTAATTTAGAAATGGATTGACAAAGATTATAGGGAAGATTTATATCTCAGGCTCTACTCTACCAGTTTAATGATCAAAAGGCAAAGATGTTATAAATTTGGTATACCTTGATAAATTTTCAGTATGAAAATACATAGAAGCCAAGTATAATGGTTCACATTATGATCCTAGCCCCTTGAGAGACTTGGGCAGCAAGATTGCCATGAGATCCAGGCCAGCCTGGTCTACGTAGCGGGCCCTAGGTTAGTTTGGGCTGTATTGTGAGACCATGTTGCAAAAGCAAACAAACAACTGAAGAAAAAAGTGTGACCTACATATAAGTAATGGAAATATTTAATAAAAATATTATTTCCAAACAGTGATATTATTTGTTTTTTAATGAATGCAAAATGCCTTGCTCCTTCTGTGAACTAATCATTTTTTCTTAAGTACCTATCATTGCTTTGTTGATTACTTACCACTTTATTGCTAATTATAAAACATGAAAATAGGGTATAAGTAACTAAATAGGTATATGTAATTAAGTCATTATTTGGGTATAAATTTTGTTTCAAAGCTTACTCGTTTTGATGTAATTAGTAGTAATGCTTTTTGAAGCTGTGTATTTTTAGGCACGAGGGGATTGGCTAATTAGTGAAGGATTTGTGGGAAGGTTGATAAATGAAATACACAGATCTCTAGAGTAAAAATAATAAGTTCAACCAGAGTACACAGAAATTAAATATAGTTACAAAAGTATATTTATTGATTAGAGTTTCGAGTTTCTTTTAAGAAACTGAGATTGGAAAGAAGACAGAAATCTGAATTTATGCTGTTTTTTTTTAATTTTTTTTTTATTAATTTTATTTATTTCTGTATGTGTATGAATGTACTGTCTGCATGCAAGTTTGTGCACCCGTGTCGTGCAATGCAGCGGAGGTCAGAAGAGGGTCTCGGATTCCCCTGGAGCTGGAGTTCTCCTGGAATTGGAGTTTCAGACGGTTCTTGGCCGCCATGTGGGTGCTGGGGATCGAACCCGGGTCCTCTGTAAGAGCGGTCGGCGCTCTTAACCGCTAGGCCATCTCTCCAGCCCCCAATTTATGCTGTTTTTAAATGAGCAACAGAAAGTCACTTTTCAATTAACTCTTGGATTAGTTTTATCTTTTGCTAACAATCTTTTCTTACTATATTTTCTGTGCTTTCCAGGTTTATAAAGTACCATGTATCATGGATGGTCATCTCAATCCTTGGAATCACCGACCTGCATGCATTGGTCATTGCAGGGGACTGTGTCAGCAAGTGAAATAACTTGCCTAATCCTGCTGCGTACAGTGCGGGGGAAACCCACTCTTTTTTTGTTGTTATTGTTGTTGCTTATATTTATTATTATTTTATCTGATGTTTCCTTCTGCTTCCCTTACAAAAAGAAGATTCAGGAACTATTTCATGTGCTATGACACCAGACTTTTTTTTTTTTTGGTATTTTTGAGACAGGGTCTCCCTTAGTCCCAGCTGGCCTGCAGCTTGCTATGTAGACCAGGCTGGCCTTGAACTCACAGAGATCCGCTTCCTTCTGCCTTCCCAGTGCTAGGATTAAAGGCTTGTACCACCAGGCCTGGCGACACAAGACTTTTTGAATATGTAAAATTGTACACTGAAACCAGTCTTCACAGATGTATAACAAAAATAGCCACTTGTAATTGTAATGACTATTTGTACTTGAAATATTGCCCAGATGTAATTCATGTAAAGTTTTAACTTTCTTTGCATGACAAATGGAGAAATTCAGGATCTGTAGATTGTACCCATTAACTGAGGTGAGGTTATTTTATTCAGAAATGCTTTACCCAAAATGACTTCAGTAACTTCAGTGCTCTTTTCAGACAGGATCTCACCACTGTGTAACCCAGAGTGGCCTTGAACTCACAGCATTCTTTGCACCTTAGCCTCCTAGTGCTAGAATTTCAGGTTTAAGTCACCATGCCTGGCTTTAAACCACTTTGATTCTTTAGTTTTCCTTTTTATTTATTTTCTGTGGTGAGAACAAATAACATAAGACTATTAGAATTATTAAAAATAATGCCTATGAATAGTTGATTATTTAGAAATCATACTTATTTTGACTTAGTTGAGAATTTCCAGTAACTGTTTTAATTAAACTTTTTTTTTTTTTTTTTTTTTGTATTTTTGAGACAGGGTCTCCCTTTAGTCCCAGGTGGCCTGGAGCTCGTTTTGTAGACCAGGCTGGCCTTGAACTCACAGAGGTCTGCCTGCCTCTGCCTCCTGAGTGCTAGGACTAGAGGTGTGCACCACCATGCCTGGCACTAAAGATGGTTCTTAGCCACCATGTGGGTCCTGGGAATCAAACCCGGGTCCTCTGCAAGAGCAGTCAGTGCTCTTAACTGCTGAGCCATCTCTCCAGCCCCTAAGCTTTTGACTTTAATATTTTTATGGGATTCTTTGATGATTTTTCTTGTAATCTAGATACCAATAGGAACAATTTATTTCAAATAAAAACATTATGTGTCTCAGTGTTGCATGTTAATATCTTTTGACATAAGTGTAAGTATTATAGAATGCCAAAATTTTCTAAGAAATTGTGGTATAGTTTGTACATTGTATAAGTAATCTCAGTTCTTTATGAGCTTCAATATTATTTAAATATGTTAGTGTATAATTAGCTCTCAAGGAACAATGCTTTACCCTAAAAACAAAGAAAATTTGTTTCT
>VZQC01003200.1:0-67133 GCA_009823505.1 Rhizomys pruinosus | reverse complement strand
TAATAAAAGTTATTTTAAAAAATAGGATGATGAGTCCATTTACATAAATAATAGAAACTACTTACTGTTGACTAATATCTATAAATGTATGAATTCGAGAGTAATAGTGCATCAATATGAATTAATTTTTTTTTTTTTTTTTTTTTATGTTTTTTTTTTTTTTGTCTATTTGAGACAGGATCTCTCTCTAGCCCTATTTGGCCTGGAACTGGCTATGTAGGTCAAGCTGGCCTCCTCACAGAGATCTTTCTTTCTCTGCTTTCTGAGTGCTGGGATAAAGGCGTGAAGCAAAACTTCTATTAAACCTATGCGCGTATACACATCTGTTATAAAGAAGTCTTTAAAAAAGTCTTTAAAAGCTACTTTTATTAGTGGACTTCTTTATAACAGATGTGTATACACGCATAGGTTTAGTGGAAGTTTCCTTCACAGCCAGTATGTTAAGAAGCCTGGGTGCTGGGTTTGCGGCCTCCCTTCATATGCTAATATACTGGCAGCACTTAATGGGTGTTCTTTTGTCAGTTCAGCCTGGGGTACAAACTTCACTGAAATGCCAGGCTAGGAAAAGACTGCCCTCATGAAATCAGACTGTGAAGGCTCAAAGCACTTACTTAAAAGCCTCTAATAAATCCTGCATATTAAGGAAATTCAGTTTATAATTATGAAAAAAATCAGATTGATTTCAACCCAATCAGTAAATTGTTGAGAGGGAGTATTTGTTGGTGCTGTTACAGTTGCTGTTATCAGATGTTGACAGGGTAAAAAATGGAGATTAGACCGAGGGAAAAAAAAAAAAAACTGATGAAACAGCAAGCTTTTAAAAGACAAAGCTTACATATTAATTGAAAGAATTCATTTCAGGAAATAGATAAAACAGTCAGGCCCAGGGCAAAGCCAGCAGTGATTTCACTGTTACCCCGTGTTGCTTGAAGACTCAAGCTTTGTCACTCATTGTATAAGATCAGCCTCATTGTTTAACCTCTTAATGCTTCAGTTCCTTCATTTGTATAATTGGGAATGAGATAATACCTATCAAATGGGGTTGCTGAGCAATCAAATGAAATATCTAGAACATACTTTTAGAGCATTGCCTTATACACAATGCATCGGGAAAAAAAATTAGCAGTGACAGTTTCTACATCTCTAGCTGTATCCACTTTTTTTGTTCTTACTATGTTAGTAAAAAATATATAGACACCAAAGTAAAGGAAACAGGATTTTTTTGTCTCCCTATACCTTTGGTCTACTTTTCCTTTAGGATTCATTTGCATGTTTGCTTTGTCCCAAACCCCTGAGCTGACTTAAGATATCACATCACAGTGATACCTATTGTGGATATGATCTTCATGCCCAGCTCAAAAACACTGGTGTTGCATCCAGCCAGGACCCGTTCCCTCATGAACCCAGGGAAGTCTGAGTAATCTCTCCTTTCATCATATGTGTCCTTCAGTTGAGTTCAGATCCTTATGAGAAGCATGTATGCTGTCCTCATTCTTTAAGAACCTCAGATTCTTTTTTCCAAGTCTGTGAAGAAACTCATGGAGATTTTAATAGGGATTGCATTGAATCTGTATATTACTTTGGGTAGAATGGACCCAATTATTATTTTTTCCAGTCCATGAGCATGGGAGGTCTTTCCATCTTTCGATGGCTTTTTCAATCTCCTTCTTCAGGGGTTTAAAAATTTGTGTTGAAGAGATCTTTGGTGTCTTTGGTTAGGTTTGTTCCCAGGTGTGTGTGTGTGTGTATATATATATATATATATATTTTTTTTTTTTTTTTTGAGGCTATTGTGAGTGAAAATGTCTCCTTATATTCATTCTCCAGTTGCTTGTTGCTGGTATAAAGAAAGCCTACTGATTTTTCTAGGTTAATTTTGTATGCCACCACTTTACTGAAATTCTTAATGGTTTCTAGGAGTTTTCCGGTGGAGTTTTTAGTATCCCTTAGGTAAACTATCATATCATCTGTGAAAAGGGATAGTTTAACTTCTTCTTTTCCAATTAGTACTCCTTTAATTTCCCTTTCTTGTCTTATTGCCCCAGCAAGTGTTTCAAGCACTATATTGAAGAGGAGTGGTGATAGGGGACAGCCTTGCTGGGTTCCCACCTTTAAGGGAAATGGTTCTAACTTTTCTCCATTTAGGATGATGTTGGCTGTGGGTTTGTTGTATATGGCTTTGATTATGTTGAGGAATGTTCCCTTCAGTCCAATTCCCTCTAGAAATTTAAGCATGAAGAGATGCTGGATCTTGTCAAAGGCTTTTTCTGCATCAATTGAGATGATTGTGTCATTTTTGTCTTTTAGTCCATTGATGTGTTTTATGATATTTATTGATTTACGTATGTTGAACCATCCCTGCATCTCTGGTATGATTCCAACTTGGTCATGATGGATGATCTTTTTGATGTGGGTCTGTATGCGATTTGCAAGTATTTTGTTGAGAATTTTTGCATCTGTATTCATTAATGAGATGGGTCTATAGTTTTCTTTTTTGGTTGTGTCTTTGCCTGGGTTTGGTATTAGAGTGATGCTGGCTTCATAGAAGGAATTTGGGAGATTTTCTTCTGCTTGTATCCTTCTGAACAGTTTGAGTAGTAATGGTTGTAAGATCTCTTTAAATGTTTTATAGAATTCTGTTGTGAAACCATCTGGGCCTGGGCTTTTTTTAGTCGGGAGGTTTTTTTATTACATTTTCAATTTCATCAAATATTATGGGTCTATTTAAACTGTCAATCTCTTCTTAGTTAAGCTTTGTTGATTCCCAGGATTTCGGATATTCATCCAATTCTCTTAGGTTTTCAAATTTAGTAGAGTATAGGTTTGTGAAGTATTCTCATATGATTGTCTGGATCTTTTCTTTGTCTGTTGTGATGTTCCCTTTTCATCACAAACACTATTGATTTAGAGTTCCTCTTTCTTTTGGTTAACTGGACTAGAGGTCTGTCTCGTTTATCTTTTCAAAGAACCAGCTTTTGGATTCATTTATTCTCCTTAAATTCATATGGAAAAACAAAAGACCCTGAATAGCTAAAGCAACACCGAGCAAAGAGTGCAGTACAGGCAGGATCACTTTATCAGACTTCAAGCTACATATTACAGGGCATTTATAAAGTCAGCCTGGTACTGGCACAGAAACAGACCCATTGACCAATGGAACAAAATTGAAGATCCAAACTTGAGCTTGTACAATTTCGTCCACCTCGTATTTGACAAAGGGGCCAAAAAAGCCCAATGGAGGAAAGATAGCATCTTTAGCAAAGAGTACTGACAAAGTTGTATCACCATTTGTACAAGAACAAAATTAAACCCCTACCTCTCACCCTGTGTAAAATCAACTCCAAGTGGATCAAAGACCTCAGTGTGAAACCCAAAACTCTGAAGGTGATAGAAGAAAACATGGTTAGCAAGCTACAAGACATAGGTGTAGGAAAAGACTTTCTAAAATCAAACAGCATCTGTGCGGGAAATAAGGTCAACAGTTGACAAGTCAGACTTCATCAAATTCAAAAGCTTCTGTACAGCAAAAGAAACAATCAGTGAAGTGAAGAGAAAATCCACAGAGTGGGAGGAAACCTTCACCAGTGATACATCTGACAGAGCATTAACATCCAGAATATATAAACTACTCAAAAAACAAAGAAGAAAACAAATGACCTACTCAAAAGATAAAGACCTGAACAAAGACTTCACCAATGAAGAAGTAAATATGGCTGAGAAACATCTTAAATAGTGTTCAACATCATTAATAATTAAGGAAATGCAAATTAAAGCCACTCTCAGATATCATTTCACTCCCATAAGACTAGCTAAAATCAAGAAAACAAAAGACACCAAATACTGGCGAGGTTGTGGGGAAAGAGGAACACTCATCCACTGCTGGTGGGAATGTAAACTCATACAACCACTGTGGAAAGCAGTGTGGAGAACCCTTAAAAGACTCAAAATGAGCCTACCACCTGACCCAATCATACCCCTCCTGGGTATATACCCAGAAGATTCATCCTACCGCAGAGATACATGCACAGCCAGGTTTATTGCAGCTCTCTTCCACAATAGCAAAGAGCTGGAAGCAACCAAAGTGCCCCTCAGCCAATGTATGGATAAAGAAAATGTGGTACATCTATACAATAGAGTTTTATGCAGTGGTAAAGAAAGATGACATCATGAACTTTGCAGGTAAATGGATGGAAATTAGAAGATACTATGCTAAGTGAAGTAACACAGTCCCAGAAAAGCAAACAGTGAATGGTTTCCCTCATTTGTGGATGCTAGCAGTAAATCCCAAGTTGAAAGGCAAGCTGAGCAATATTATTATTATATTTCTTTTTATCTGAAAGTAACTGTGCTGTTATAATGTGAATTTCTTAACAGGCTCTAGAATTAACTTGTCACTTATTTTCAGACATTGCAATTGCAATATATAGGTGGAAGGTATGTATTCATATTTTGGAATAATATAAAATTAAAGGGAAAAATGTGAATTCCTAAACATACTTTGGAATTACCATACAGTTTATTTTCGGAGGTCATAATTTTGGTACATATGTGACATTTTTATAGGCATATTTTGGAACAATATAAATGGGAGGGAACAACAACAACATAATGACTGGGTCAAAGAACTGACTGATAAAGTTAAATTCTGCCCCAAACAATCAACCCCTGCAGAGAAAAACTTTAAAAAGACTGAGAAAAAGATACAAGACATGTATGGCAGAGTGCCTGAACTCGGGTGGGGTGGGGGGCTAGGGAAAGGGGAAGATGTCTGAATTGGACTGAAAAATGATGTCTGAAATACATAAAACATCAATAAAAATAGGTCTACAAATTGAGTTCCAGGCCAGCTGGGGCTACAGGGAGACCCTGTCTCAAAAATACCAAAAAATAAATTTAAAAAAAAAGTATCTTATTTAAAAAAAGAAGAACCTCAGATTCTCTCCAGAATCACACACTGCCCAACCTTCTGTGGTCTTAAGGATTAGTTTGGGTGCTTATTTATTTATCTAGCCCTTTACTCAGACCCATAAGAAACATATATAACATAGGCATGAGTGCCCAGAGAATAGTGTCGTGTACATTCCCATGCAGCTTGAGCTCTACAGTACATAGGTTTTACATTTAGGGCTTGTTGCTGATGGAAAACCCAGAGTATCAACACTGGGGATTTAAGTTGTAAGAAAACTGAGTCCCAGAAATTCTGTTTATGAAACATTCAAGGTAACAAGTTAGGAAAAAAATAATACTTGCAGGACATTTGTATTTCTACCAGTTTGGCTAAGGAAAGAGTTCCTTTAAAAATGTGATAGGTCGGGGCTGGAGAGACGGCCTAGCGTTTAAGAGCACTGACTGCTCTTGCAGGGGACCCGGGTTCGATCCCCAGCACCCACATGGCTGCTAAGAACCGTCTGAAACTCCAATTCCAGTAGAACTCCAGTTCCAGGGGAATCCGACACCCTCTTCTGACCTCTGTGGCATTGCACGACATGGGTGCACAAACCTACATGCAGACAGTACATTCATACACATACAAAAATAAATAAAATTAAAATTAAAAAAGAAAACAATTAAAAAAAGTATGATAGGTCAATCAAGGCATGCAGAAACGTTAAGCATGTGGGGGTGGGGGTGGCTATCCCTTCCCAAAGGAAAAAAGCAGAACTATATTTATAAAACACTCTTCTTTCAAGAGGAGAAGGTAGGCAGGAGAGGGCCTGTGCGCAACATGTTATGTCCTTGTGTGAGAATCTGCCTTTGTGCCAAGAGTTTACACACTGAAACAGTTTTAATTAAAAAGAATAATTTTTATTCTAAGTAACTTCCCACCAATATTTTCATAATCAAAACTCATTTTAAAGCTTAATGGGAATTAGCCTGTGTCTAAATTCGTAAAGAGATAGATACTGACCTTCAAGAGTATATATCTTTTTTAAAGTTTTATCTATTGCATATGAGGGGTATGTTTCACATCACAGTGTGTGCGTGTGCATATGTGTGTGTGTATGTGTGTGTGTGTGTATGTGTAGGTCGGAGGACACCCTTCTGGCATCCCTTCTTGCCTTCCACCTTCCATCTAGCTGCAGGAATGCTGGGATTACAGATGCATGTCATCAAATCCAGGTTTCTGCATGGATTCCAGGGATCAAACTTGAGTCATCAGGTTTCTGTAGAAAGTGACTTTACACACTGACCCATCTCCCTGGCCCCAGGGATGTATACTTTTAATAATAAATAGTTAAGCTAAAAAAAGTCTCTTCTTTCAAATTTGACATTAATGCAAATCTTTTGTTAAGTGATCTTTATTAAATTCTATACATTTTCTGCTAAATCAACTCTCTTCTACTTGAACCCACACAAGGCAATATACTCTTTCTTCATCATAAATTTAAAAGAGCTATTATAGGGCTGGAGAGATAGCTCAGCGCTTAAGAGCACATACTGCTCTTGCAGAGGACCTGGGTTCGAGTCCCAGCACCCACATGGTGGCTAAGAACCATCTTTAACTCCAGTTAAACCATCTTTAACTCTTCTGACCTCCGCAGCATTGCATGACACCGGTGCACCTACCTACATGCAGACAGTACACTCATACACATAAAATAATAAATAAAAATTTTAAAAATGAGCTATTATATTAAATAGTCCCATTACAAAGCATTAATAATCACATATTTGGGAATGGCCAAACTTAGTCTTAGATTCGTAAAGCAAGGAAGGTGTGCTATGTTAATAACTTGCTCTTTCTGTGTCTTGTATCTACTTAGCACTGTAAAATAGAATGTCAAACTTGGGGCTGGAGAGATGACTCAGCAGTTAAGAACACTGGCTGTCTTCAAAAGAACCTGAGTTCCAATCCCAGCACCCACATCTCAATTAACAACCACCTATAACTCCAGTTCCAGAGGATCCAACACCCTCTTCTGTCTTTCTTGGGTACTGCATGGCATGGGTGCACTTACATACATGCTGGTATACTACTCAGACACATAAAATAAAAATAAATAAAATACCAAGTTTATAGGGTTTTTAGTCTCTGAAAACATTTTTTGACAGATGTTAGTTCTCTTGTGGTTAAAAAAAAAATTTAGCCTAAGCTGGGCACACAACTTTAAATCCCAGTACTCTGGAGGCAGAGGCAGGAGGATCTCTGTGAGTTCAAGGCCAGCTTGGTCTACATAATGAGTTCCAGGACAGCTGGGGAAACCCTGTCTCAAAAAGACCAAATAATAAAAATAGTAATAATTCAGCCTATACACAGGGCTTTTAGAAATGCAGGCATATCTTTTTTTTTAATTTTTTTTTTTATTTATTTCTGTATGTGTATGAATGTACTGTCTGCATGCAGGTCTGTGCACCCGTGTTGTGCAATGCCGCGGAGGTCAGAAGAGGGTCTCGGATTCCCCTGGAGCTGGAGTTCTCCTGGAATTGGAGCTTCAGACGGCTCTCGGCCGCCATGTGGGTGCTGGGGATCGAACCCGGGTCCTCTGTAAGAGCGGTCGGCGCTCTTAACCGCTAGGCCATCTCTCCAGCCCATAGAAATGCAGGCATATCTTGCTTTCTATCACAGATATATTCCTAGGATTTGTAAGAAAAAATAGTAACATCTGAGTATTTGTGATCAGTCATTCCCTTGTATTCTTGTCAAAGAGGTGAGGAGCCGAAATAGAGCCAATATTTATCATCATATCATCATCATCATCATCATCATCATCATCATTATTATTTTGGTCTTTTTGAGACAGTGTTGTCCTGTAGCCACAAGTGGCCTAGAACTGGCTACATAGATCAGGCTGGCCATGATCTCACAGTGATATAGCTGCTTCCCAAGTGCTGAGATGAAAGGTGTGTGCCACCGTACCTGGCTCAATAATTTTTGATATGCCATGCATGCTTGTGTGTGAGGTTGGTAAGGAAAAGGTATCTTAGCCATTTCAAAGACTGACAAAGCATTATGATCACCGATAATACTTTTAGTGCTTATTGAATGCCATGCTCTAGACAAAGGTCTTTAGAGTCGATTCACTCTGATTGTTCCAATAGTTTGTATAAGAACTGTATACCAATCACATTATAGTCACAAGATAGGATGCTGCTGTCCACACTGTCCTTAAATTCTGTGGAGAGAAACAGTAAATAAATAAATAATATTGCTGGTGTTATCTTACTGAAGTAAATCTTGACATGCTAAGGGAGTCAAAGATATTTTTAGGTTACTCTAGGATAAGAAGAGAACTTTATGTTGTGAAAGAAAGACAAAGATCTCCGGTCAAAAGCCTTCATGAATGGAAAGAGGCAAATGCGAAGGTCAGATGAGAATTAGCCTTAGAGGGTCAGGATGGACTTTGTGGCCAGAACGAAGTGAAGGTATAAGGATAGTAACAGATGAGACAGAGACCAGATCATAGAAGGCTTTGGAATCTGTGATAGGGTTCAAATTTTATAATATTTAATGCACAGAGCAACTCTTATTATGGTCTATGGTGGTACATGAATATTGAGATTTATTTTATTTTTTATGTATATGAGTATACTGTCTGCATGTAGGTTGGTGGACCTGTGTCATGCAGTGCTACAGAGGTCAGAAAAAGATGTCGGATTCCCCTGGAACTGGAGTTAAAGATGGTTCTTAGCTGCCATGTGGGTGCTGGGAATTGAACCTGGGTCCTCTGCAAGAGCAGTCAGTGCTCTTAACCACTGAGCCATCTCTCCAGCCCCAAATATTGAGATTTAGAAAGCCAATAAGCATGTCTAAGCTAAAAACATTATTATTTTTGCTATGTGTTTAAATGTTATGCCTGCATGTGCATAAGTGTCCCCAAGTCCTGCAGTGCCCTGGGAGGCCAGAAGAGCACAACAGATCTCCTGGAACTGGACTTACAGATGGTTGTTAGCTGCCATATGGGTTCTGGGAATCAAACCTGGGTCTTTTCCAAGAGCAACCAGTACTCTTAACCTCTGAACCATCCCTCCAGTCCCAGCATGTCTAAGTTTATAATCTAAGAACTAGTATGGGTGGGTTTGAACTGTTCTCTGAATCCAACTTCTATGTTCCTAGTAATCATCCTCACCTGGTTGCGTTTTTCTAGTAATCATCCTCACCTTCTAGTAATCTATCACCTCACCTGGTTGCATTTTAAAAATATTCTAAATTCAGTGGCCTTTGATTAAATGGGAGGCAGAGGCAGGCGGATCTTTGTGAGTTCAAGACCAGCCTGGTCTACAGAGTGAATTCCAGGACAGCTGGGACTACAGGGAGACCCTGTCTCGAAAAGACAAAAAAAAAAAAAAATTTATACTTAAGCCTTCTGCATCCTTAGTACATCATTGTAACATCTTAGTCAAAGACATTCAGCAAATACTTCTTAAATTGGTAGGCGGAAATGGAGCGAGACAGTAGGAGGTGTGGATGGATATATGGGTATTTAGAGCTAGGGTTCTTCCTGAATTGCCATTTGAAGGTCAGGAATGGTGTTCCTTCATTTATTTGGGTTGTGTTNTGAGTACAAGCATCCTTCATGTAAAACCAATTTGCAAGCAGTTGTGCCCAAACCCACACAGCTCATGGGTCCCACCATCCAGCAGGGGGGGCTTGTATGTTCAATCAAGTTGATCAAATGAGTGTCCAGTCTATATTGTTGTAGTTTCACCATTCACCCCAATCGCAGCCCTTACATTCTACCACGCCCCCTCTTCCGCAGATTGTTCCCTAGGCTTAGAAAAGGGGCACAGGTGGATGAGAAGCAAAACAGTCTACTTTCTCTGGAGCTGTTGTCTTGGTCTCTAGTCAATTCTGGCTGTTTTCTTTCATGGGCTGTCAGCTTGTCCAGGCATAACTTTTCAATCCTACTAATGAAGCACATGCAATTAGATATATAGGTATTTAAACAGTATAATATAGCCTTTCGATCCTACTAATGAAGCACTCGCAATTGGATATATAGGTATTTAAACATTACTAATTGTTATGGTAGGTTACATTTTATAAAACATTGAAAACTAAACTTTTATATACAAAGCAAAGAAGGAAGCTGTGTGTACACCATGTTATTTAATACTTAGTACCCACAACATTGTCATTAGGAGTGATGATTTCTAATGCTTCTGCTAATTCAACAACCAAAACCTAAAAGTCAGTGATTAAAGTAAATCATGGAAAGCAAATTGATCAAGTGACAATTAGGCATAAATGTAAAATGCAACATACTTTCAGTGAATTTCCTAACCCAAACTCAGAGTACTTCAGTATAATCTATTAAAATGGTTTCTTGAACAACTGTTTCACTATTGTTAGAAAACTGGCTAGTGCCATTACTGTACTTAAGGCTCTTGCCTATTTATAGAATAGAGGAATTCCATTATACTTAGATCTATAAATGAAACTCTAGTAAAGCAATATTCTGAGGAAATAGTTTGTTACAACTTGAATGATCTGCTAGCAGTCTAAATGGTTACAATTATAGTAAAATTAGCCACTAAAAGACCATTATAGATCATTTAGGATAAGATGAAAAATACCCTACTTTGAAGACTCAAAGTGAAATTTGGGTGCTTTAAATTTTTATTCAGAGCTAAAATTGCCTGTAATTTTTAAATAATGAATTTTTATCATTTAAAAATTCCATTTAAATGTATATTTAATTTTTCTCTTACACAATGAGATGTTAGTAGCCTTTTATGGCATTTTATGAATATCGCTTCAGTGTAGTTATTGGAATATTTTCTTTTAACTTTCAAGTTAATGTCTAAAATAGAAACCAGGTTTTGGAAAAAACATTCTAAAGAAAAAATATATTTAAGCCAAGCAATAGCTATGTCTTCCCTGGGTAGTTTTGTTTAAGTGAAAGTCAAGTAATAATTAAAAGATATTAAATAGATTTTTGCTTATTTTTTTTTTTTTTGGCCAGGAAAGTATTATTAGAGCTATTGTTCAAGCACTATCATGTCCCATTGTAATTCACTTTTAATGAATAATAAGCATGTATTTGAAAATTGTGACAACGTACTGAACCAGTTCCTGTAGTGGCTTTTCTCTGTTAGAACAAATGATACTGTAATTACTTTCCAACATAGGTATCCTTTTCGTGAAGAGGTGATCAAAGCCAAATCACATGTAATTTGAAGAAAATGGTTAAGTTCATGAATTCTGTGATTATAACGGCTGTTTAAAGTAAATTCTAAGTCAGTAAGATTGATCTTACTTTGATCCCATTTTCCCCATAAAAAATTGTAGTTTTGATAGACAGCAGTTTACAAAGACATAGAATTCTGCCATTCATCAGCAGTTTACAAAGAGAAAGAATTCTGCCATTCATCAGGTAGACATGTGTGTTTGTTTTATTTTTTTTTAACATTAACAGTAAAACATATAAATGTTTTGTATTTTTAAAATTTATTGAATTTTTGTGTACTTCATATAATGTATCTTAATTATATTTAGTCCCTTCTCCCCTATCAGCACCCCCATTGCCTCTCTGGCAAGTTTCATGCATTCTGTCATATGTGTAAGGCCTATTGAGTCAGGGTTGTGTCCTCAACTGTTTCTCCTTGTGAGTCCATTCACTGGAGCCTGGTCAACCTATCTAGTGTCACGCCCTTAAAGAAGACCAACTCTTCCTCACCCAGCAGTGATCAGTTGCAAATAGTTACTCAGCTAAGGTTGGGGCTTCATACCCATTTCCCCACTTCTGGATTGGGTTTTTGTCTGGTTCGAGTTTCAACGGGTCTTGTGTATGCTCTCACCATTGCTGTAATTTCATATGAACAAGCTCCCAACTGTCTAGAAAACTTTCTTTGTGGTCATCCACCACCCCTGGCTCTTACAGTCTTCCTCTCACTCTTTTGTGATGGCCCCTGAGCATTGGATAGCAGAGGTTTAATATAGGAGTCCTATCCAGAGAATAGATGGTGCTTAAGACAGAAAGCCATGGGCCAAAATGTATAGAATACCAGACTTTTATTTTTTGAGACAGGGTCTCACTGTTTGCTCAGGCTGACAGTGAAGTACCATCCTCTTTCCACAGTCTACTGAGTGTCAGAATTAGAAATGTGTGCCACCATGCTCAGATGAACCTCTTCTCTTTGATTCAGCTGCTTGTTTGTAAAACTCAGCAAATGCCGTATACATTGGCAGTTAACATTTTAGGATGTGGTCCTTGTTCTACTCATTTTTGTGTCTTAAGTATATAAGCAAGACCCTTATGTGTACTAATGGCACATACGAATGAGGAGTTGGAAAATGGATGAAACAGTGTCATTTACTTTTAAATTAAAAGTAGAATTTGGAAGTTTATGTTGGGTTGTATTATCCTTAAGGTTAGAATGTCACATAGAAATATTTAGTTTCTTCGGCTTCTATCAGCCTTGTTAGTAACATTTTAGACTGTCTGAACCTTTTCTTCAGATTATGCAAATTTTAACTGGTACACGACAAGATAGTCACAAAATTTTCTCAAGATGCAAGCTGTGAATCATACTCGCAAGCGACCAGTAACATCTAAGGCCTTTAAAATCAACCCTTATGCTAAGAATTGCCTGTTTTCCTAGCTACCTACATTAACTTCTCTATTCTATAAACTGATCGCCTCTAGCAGAGTGTCTGCTATATGATATGCATTGCCTTTTGTTCTTTTGGATTGCTGCTGTTTTTATCTCAGTAATTTTTGCCTTTAAACTATAAACTCCTAAAAGGCATGAATTGTCCAAAATTTTTATAACCACAAAAGCTCCTAACATAGGTACACTGAATTGAGAATAACAACTATTCTTCTGAAGATTTTTTTAATCTTTTTTAATTTTTATTTATTATTTTTGTGTGTATGAATGTACTGTCTGCATGTAGGTTGGTGCACCTGTGTCATGCAATGCCACAGAGGTCAGAAGAGGGCGTCGGATTCCCCTGGAACTGGAGTTAAAGATAGCCGCCATGTGGGTGCCGGGAATCGAACCCGGGTCCTCTGCAAGAGCAGTTGGCACTCTTAACTGCTAGACCATCTCTCCAGCCCCCTAAACTGTGTAGCCCAGGCTGGCCTTGAACTCCATATCCTCCTGCCTCTGCCTCCTTAAGCAAATCCTACTGGTGAGCGCCACCACCACCTGCAATTTTTTAACCTTCAAGGTAGAATGTTGCATTAGACAGCATTTAAAGATATGAAAAGGAATAGTCAAAATTACCTCCAAAAGGATAATTCTGAAACAATGTTCTGGTCATTTGGATTACTAACCACTAAAGTCTAAATGACTGTACTGTAGATTCACGCGGTACCAACATTACTAATCCATGGCTGTTGGAGGTTTATGAGTAGTCCTGGCACTGGTGTACCTTGCGATATTATCGCATCCTTTGGCAGGTAAAGGGTGGGGTTTTCACGAATTACCAATCTGAACTCTTGAAACGTACGTGAAATATTAGGAAGGTTTCATTATTCAAGAGTTTGTTTTATTTTTATTAGCAGTAAAGCGTTTTTGTTTAAAAAAAAATAACCTTGTTTCATGAGACTATGATTTATTCCTGACAGATGCATACAGCTCTCTAAACAAAAAGCAATTACATATTTACTAGCTTTATAAAGAGCCCCACCATCTATAGCTGAAAATAAATGATACTTCAGCTACTTCAGCATTAGTCACTTGGAATTCTGAATCTTTCTCTTAGTAAATGAACTTCTCTCCATATTTTCCTGGCAGGAAGAAGCACTGCATGGGTTTCGAGTGAGCAACTATTTTGAATACATGGAAATTTTGGAACAAAACTACCGGCCAATGCTGCTGAGGGACATGCGTAACATTGGAGTGCAGAGCACGTGATCACGAGGGGCACACTTTCATTTTATGTTTTATTCATTTTTAAAGAAACAAGGGGACTTGGTTGTTTTCTGCACATATAACAACACAGGCTCTGTGCGTATGTATGTACATCATAAGTCAGTGCTGAGAGGTTTTGAATAGAATATTTTCATATTGCCATCTACTCAATTTGTGACATGGAGTGAACTCATTTAAGTAACTCCTTGTTTCTTAAAATGTTAGGATTTGACCCACGTTATAGTTCTTATTTATGTTAGACTTAATTAAAAATGGGTGGAACACCTTTATATAAGACCTGAACATTTGAAGCTGCTAGTGAAAGACACTTAAAGATCTGGATGTAGGAAGTAGTTCTCTGAATAGCATTTTAATAGCTTAGGGAGTAAAAGCAAGAATGAAAAAATGGGACATAAAAAATGGGAGAAAAAAGGAAAAAAAGACTACAGAATAGAAAAAAAGAATCCTTGTCAAGTATTCATCTGATGGGGGCTAATATGTAGAACTCAAAAACTTATAAAACAATAAAAGAAAAAAAAAACCCAGCCAACAAATGGCAGGGGCAAGTGAACAGACACTTCAAAGGACGAAGTGTAAATGGAAACTGAGTACATGGACAAGGCTCCCACCTTTATGCATCCCCAAAATGCCCATCAAAACTACATTGAGATCCTGCTTCACCCGTCAAATGGCTGTCATCAAGAAAACAAAGCCAGCCAGGATTAGGGTGGGGCTTATAAACAGCTCGTGGGGCCTGGTGTGGTGGCACAGGCCTTTAATCCCAAACAGAGCTGGGCGGATCTCTGAGTTCAAGGTCAGCCTGGTGAGTTCTAGGCTAGCTGGGACAAAAGGAGACCCTGTCTCAAAACAAACAAACAAGTTAGTGGGAACGTAAATTATTCAGCCACCATTGAAATCCAGTGTGGAGATTCTTCATTTAACCAAAGACAGGATTTCCATATGACCTAGATTTACAACTTCAGGATAAAAACAGTAGAAGTCAGCATACTGTAGAACCCTCTGCATACCCAATGCACTGTTCACAACAACCAGGCTATGAATCAGCCTAAGTAATCATCAATACGTGGATAAGGAAAATATGATATATATAAATAGGATTTTACTCAGCCATCAAGAATGAAGTTTATATTATTGTAAGAACATGGCATCGGAGATCATGTTGAATGATAATAACCAGTCCCATAAAGAAATATCACATGCTTTATCTCATCTATGGAAGCTCGAGAGGCAGGAAACTAAAGGGATGAGGGATTTGAAAGGTACAGGGGAGGTAAGAAAGTCACAGGGCTGGGAGGGACCAGTGAGATGACTGAGGGGGCAAAAAAAGTGGGGAGGGAACACGGGACACGGACACACCCACGGCTTCACTTTAACTTATCTACACAGTGAAAACAGTGACATTGTGCATAAGTCTGCACACTAAAGTTTGCATCACGTATCAAGTGCAATACTGAGTTCACGCATGAACTCGGCAACCTTCCTCCAGTTAGTCCAGATAGTGAGAGCCAGCTCCAGACCCCTGAAGCAACTTGTATACTGCCTCTGGCCCCTCCCCTAAAATGATGCCAGTGGCTTTCCATAGTTCTGTGCTCCACACTAGCCTAGAGAGATCTTCTGACCCCTCCCTTGGGGGGGGGCGGGGCATCCTTCTAGGACTTCTTACTTCATACCTCTTTATACAACTAATATATACTGATAAAAGTTTTTAAATGAGTCCCAACCTACATCATCTTCTCTATCATATTATGAAAAATTTTTTTTTCTAATGAGTTTGGGAACAAGCAATATTGCTAAAAAAAGAAAAGAAAAGCCAGAAAGAACCCATAGAGATAAGAAATCAGAGCAGTTGTCTTCATTCTTTCTGACTTCACACACAGAAGAAAACAGCAGCGCACAGGTGCTCATTCTACGTGTGGAGGAACAAATGACTTACCATGAGAAGTGGCAGGAAAGAGCTGCTGTCCTCAAACATAATTGTTTCCTGGGAGACGCTTTGGGTACCTATATCAATTTAAATTTTTTTCATTTGAAATATAGTGTTTATATGGTTCATTTAAAAGATAGTTTCTCTCATGCTGACAAGTATTCTGGGATTATTTGTTGTGCATTTCTTAGTGATAGATTTGATTTGTACTGAACTTGAAAACATTAAGAATAGATTTTAAATGATTTTAAATGACTAACACTACATTTTATTCAAATACAAAACTCAGTTTCCATAAGATTAATGTGCATGTGAAGGTCTATTTTCTTATGACTGTCATATTTACTATATGGAAAGCAATACTTATATATGTTAAATAACTTATAATTTCAATTTTTTAATATGAGTTGATTTTGATTCTTTGCTTATAAGTAAACTCTGCAATCATTTAAAAATTAATGCTTCCTTTTTCTGTCAAAACTAGGCCATCCACAAACTCATGTGAGATAGTTGTTGCTATGCAGCATTCCGTTTTGTGATATTTAGGCATTTGCAATATGCATCTTCTAAAATCAGGTTTTGTCCTGTAAATGCCAGGAATGGTGTTCTTAAAGGGCATTGTAAAGCTGAGAAAGGTAAATTGAGCAAATTAATTTGGCATATTGCACACTTTAGTGCCAGCTGATGTGAGTTAACAAGACATCATTCATCGTCTATTTTCAAACTTCGTTTTGAAAAGTTCCTCGATGAAACGGCAATCATGTTTATGATTCCAGCCCTTCCCTTGCCGTTGCTGAGTCAGCTCTAGCGCTATGAAGCTGACAGCTGTCTTTCATATAAAAGCTCTTACATTGGAACTAGAAATGATTTTACATCATTGGTTTTTATTGGAAAGTCAGATCCGATCTAGATTCTGACTATTACATTTGTCTGAAACTCCAATTCCAGGAGAACTCCAGTTCCAGGGGAGTCCGACACCCTCTTCTGACCTCCGCGGCATTACACGTCTCGGGTGCACAGACTTGCATGCAGACAATACATTCATACACATACGGAAATAAATAAAATTTAAAAAAAAATTTTTTTAAAAAGTGATGTCATCTGGAACCAGGTGGCTTGACTTTCAGTTGCTAGATTAGAAACAGAACTTAGCTTGGTGATTCATACCTATAATCCCATCACTCAAGAGGCAGAGGCAGGAGGATCAATTCAAGTTTTCAGGCCAGGTTTACCCAGTGAGCTTCAGGCCAGCCAGGGCTACATAGTGAAACCCTGTCTCCAAAAAAAAAAAAAAATGAATACATAAAAATAAAAATTAAGTTAAAAAAAATAAGGGTTTGGCTAGATGGCCCAGCCTGATGACCTGAGTTTCATCCTGGACCCACATGGTAGACAGAAACAACTCCCACAGGTTGTCCTCTGACCTCCATTCCTGTACCCAAACCCCACCCAAAAACCCACCCCCCGAAATCCCCACATGCACAAATGTAATTTTCAATAAATAGTAAAAAATCAAGAAATCAAAAAATCCAAAGTTAACAATAGATGAGAAATACCCTGTAATGAATGACTTAGCATTTGTTTCATGTAAGAAAACATAAAATATGTTATTTATATGGCTGCCCTTGTGAATCAGTTTTGGACTGTTCAAGAATACTCTTAGGGAGTACTGTCTTGCCTTCATTTTTAAAATGTGAAACTTGCCGGGCATGGTGGCGTACGCCTTTAATCCTAGCACTTGGGAGGCAGAGGCAGGCAGATCTTTGTGAGTTCAAGGCCAGCCTGGTCTACAGAGTGAGTTCCAGGACAGCTGGGGCTACAGGGAGACCCTGTCTCGAAAAGACCAAAAAATAAATAAGTAAATAAATAAATAAATAAAATGTGAAACTTATGACAGACTTTTATATCTGATTTGTGATTTGGAAATTTATATATTTTACAGTCTTCAATTATAAACAATACTTTGTTATAAACTATTGTGGAAATTTTACACATATGTACATCTTTGGCTGTGTGCTTTCAGAATTTCCTGTTTCAAGGTTAGTAGTATAGTAGCTCGGTGGTAGGTTACTTGCCCAAAATGCAAAAGGCTAAAAAAAAAAAAAAATGCAGAAGGCTGTGGACTCCACTGTCAGCACTGAAAAACATAATTACGATTTATAGTTAGTAGCCTTAATGGTTTTTAGATTTCAGTTTCTCTTTACCAGGTATTACACATGAAAAATATTTGTTACTCAAAATTGCAAGCATTTACCATCATCTTGAGATGAATGTTTTTTCCGCCATGGAAATATAAAGACAATAAGGGAGCCGCCCCTAGATTTGGTAATCTAGGAAAGAACAGTGGCCAGGGGAAAGTGATGCTGTAGACTCAGGTTGAACTGAGAGTAGGTAGAGGAAAGTATACCAGGATTTCATGCATGATGGAGTTAGCATTTGCTGACATCCTGGGCATTTCATTCATAGTAACATAAAAAGAGACATAACAAATGGACACAGATGCAGAGTATGTATCCGTAGGAATGGTTGCTCTCAGTGATACAGAAAACAAGAGTTGGAATAGAAAATACTTCGGCAACTTTTTTTTAGGAGATGAGATTGTGGCATAGATGTCAAGAACAGTGAGTCAGTGGCTGTATATATTTTAAAAGAAACTTTAAATGTACCCTTAAAAGGAGTAAAGTTCAATGTGTAAATTTCACCTTAATAAAGTCAACTTTAACAAAATGGAAAAATAAAGAGAATTTGACAGATATGCCATAAGAAAGAATTTTAACATTGGCACTTACTTTAGTCCAGGGTTTCCTACAGATCTGTATTGGGTTGGGGGCTTCCTTCCTGTTGTGTCAGTTTTTATCAGAAATAGTTTTGCTTCACATTGAAAATGGTTCCAAGACATTTTCCTTTTCTGTTCCTCACTATATCAACTTCCATTAACTTTTAAATGTTCAGCTAGCCTTGCATTCTTGAGATAATCTCCAGTTAGTCATGAAACTTTATCAATGTTACATATTTCTGGGTGTAATATGTTAAATTACAAAAATCTTCTGTGTGCATAAAGAATATTTATCTGTAGTTTTTCTGGTTTTGATATTTGGCCTGTGCTGCATTCATAAAATGTAGAAGGCAACATTCCATCCATTTTCTGCAAGAGTTTTCTACATATAACTATTTTCCCTAAATAGTTAATAGAATTCTTCATGGAATCCTACTATTTTTTTTTTTATAAGGTTTCTAACTAAAAGTTCAATTTGTATAATAGCTTTAGGGTGATTCACATTACTTTTTAGTGAACTTTGGTAACTCTTTCAAGGAGTTTTCCCATTTCATCTAAATTTTCAAGGTTATTTACACCAAGTGTTTTGTGACAATACTTTATTATGCCTGTTAATAAGTGCAGAATTTGTATTCATGTCTCTGCTTTTGTTCTGATCACTTTGGCTAGATGTTTAAGGTATTTTTGAGATTTTCAATAAGCCAATGTTTATATCTGTTATTTTTCCATTTTCTGTTCCATTGGTCTGCATTGTGATTTTAGTTGTTTCCTTCCAGTTTCTGTTTCACACCTTTGAGTCACTTATTTAAGATCTCCTTTCCAGCATATGTGTTTAATGCTGTGAAATCCCTGTGTACTGCCTTAGCCTCACCTGCAGACTGGGAGTTCTCTTTTTTTTTTTTTTTTTTTTGAGACAGGGTCTCCCTGTAGCTCCAGCTGTCCTGGAACTCACTATGTAGACCAGGCTGGCCTTGAACTCACAAAGATCCACCTGCCTCTGCCTCCCAAGTGCTAGGATTAAAGGTGTGCACCACCACGCCCAGCCCGGGAGTTCTCTTTTCATTCTCATTTAGTTAAAACACTTTCTAACATCTTATTATATTTCTTTGATCTGTGGATTATTTAGAAATAGGATTCTTTCCAAAATAATTTTCAGTTTTCCAAATAAGCTTTTATAATTGCTTTCTAGTATATTTTACTGTGGTCAGAAAGAACATTCTTGGGTCTAGAGAGATGGCTCAGTGGTTAAGAGCACTTCCAGAAGATCCAAGTTTAGTTCCCAGTGCCCAAAATAGGACAGCTCAAAATTGCCTGTAATTCTAGCTCTAGGAGATCAGCTGTACTCTTCTAGAATCCACAATCACCTATATGCACACGCACACACACACACACACACACACACACACACTTACAAACACGCACACTAATATAATAACAAATCTTAAGAATATTTTCTTCTTTTGTATAATTTTAACTATTTTAAATTTATTGAAAGTTATTTTATGCTTCAAAAGATATTATTTTGGGTCAGACATGATGGTACATGCATTTAATCCCAATACTCAGGAAGCAGAGATAGGTGGATCTCTATGAAATTGAGGCCAGCCTGGTCTACACTGCAAGTATCAGTCCAGTTGGGACTACAGGAAGACCCTGCCTCAAAAAAAAATTATTTTGAGGAGCTGGAAAGATGGATGAGCTGTGAAGAGCACTGGCTGTTCTTCCAGGACCTGGATTCAGTTTCTTTTTTTCTAATTTATTTATTTATTATTTTTTATGTGTATGAGTGTACTGTCTGCATGCAGGTTGGTGCACCCATGTCGTGCAATGCCTCGGAGGTCAGAAGAGGGTGTCGGATTTCCCTGGAACTGGAGTTAAAGACGGTTCTTAGCCACCATGTGGGTGCTGGGAATCGAACTTGGGTCCTCTGCAAGAGCAGTCAGTGCTCTTAACGGCTAAGCCATCTCTCCAGCCCCTGGATTCAGTTTCTAATGAGTATTGTGTGCATGTGGTGCACTTAATACATGCAGGCTATATATATATATATTTTTATATATATATATATATATTAAAAATATATATAGTTTATATTATAAAACACATCAAATATATATAAATAATTTTGAAAAAATACTTATTCTGAATTGTTTTAATGTGTACATTGTTATTTGATGTTAACATTAAATCATGCCATTTGTAAACACAAGAAATCGTATCTCAAAAAATAAGCAAATATTCCAGGAATGGTGGTGCACCCCTTTAATCTCAGTGCTAGGGAGGCAGAGGCAGGTGAATCTCTGTGAATTCAAGGCTAGCCTGGTCTACATAGCAAGCTCCAGGCCAGTGGGACTAAAGGGAGACCCTCTCTCAAAAAGACAAAAAAAGTGAATATTAAGTGCATAAGCACTTAATTAATTGAAATTGAGTCACAACATGCTTTCCAAAAATTCTCACTTAGTACTGTGTATAGTGTATCATATTGTGTGTGAATGAAATACCAAAGTGATTTGGAATGATAAAGTAGACATAGCTGGAGCAAGGATTAGGATATCAGACCAGATCTCCCTCTTAACTCCTTTAGGAACTGACCTATGAGCTTGGTTCCAAAAATTTTTTCTTACTATTATATGTGGTGTATTTTAATAGGAACGATAAGAGTTCATTCAATTCTGTATAAGCAAGATCGTGACAAAAACATACATGTGCATGAATGTTCCCTTTGTGAGAATGTGCATGTGCATTTCCCTTTGTGAGAATGTACACATTCTCACATGTTGTAACATGTTGGTTTTATCTGGACTGCACCTTTGCATCTGACAGGCTTTGCAGCCTAGCCTGATTTGGAAACTTTTTTGAAATGGCACACATTTGCGCACACACTGTATTTCTTGTATGAAAACTGACAGGGCTTAATGTGGTATTTGAATCTGAGTAGTCTTCCCACATACCATGAGTAAGCATCTAGTCATATATCCTAAATGATGTAGCTGTGAAAGCGGAAGACGAGCAGCTGATGTGTCAGGAATTTTGCTAGTGCAATATTGTTACATATTTTTAAATTTCTCCTTGCTAATTCTAGCCTATCTCTTCATTATATATGATGATTGGGACACAAGCAAATTACAGCCTACTTGTCAAGTTCACCACACACCTATTTGGGGCAGGGCATATACAGTTTGGTTGTTATTTTGTTTCCCACATTTGCAGTGGTGCTCAACTGCAGACTACTTCCAAGTTCACAGTGTCTTAGTGGAATACAAAGATGCTTGTTCACTCTTCACTTTGCTTTTGTATTAACAATAGAAGGGTTGATTTAAATACCGGTGAGGGAGACTGTATAGCTTACAAAGCCTAAAATATTCATTACCTGGTCCTTTAAAGAAAAATTGGTCAATGTGACTACTAATTATACATTTAACTCCAAATTCACTTTGGCTTAATACATGGGACTCCATAGGACATTCAGTCCAATCGTATTTACCAATGACGATACTGCTCAGTAATGAAGAATACACCTAAGGATCAGATAGAAGGGATGGCCAACACACTAGATAGATTAGAGAGCCACACTAATCTGAATTTGAATCCCAGTGCTGCCACCAGCAGGTTATTAAGCCTCAGTTTTCTTGTGTATAAAATGAGCACAACTCTAGTACATGCCACATAATGGTGCAGTGTAATAGTCATATAACTTCTTGTAGCACACTATCAATTACAGCTATTATTACTGTGTGGCAAGATGGGGATAACAAGGCCTGTACCTCAGCTCTTTTGACTGAATTCAGTCTTCTCATTGTGTTATTTCTTCATTGGACTTCTCATATCTTCATCAGATTTCTCCTGTCCACTGTTATCACTGTAAGGTTTAAACTCATTTAGACTTTTAGTGGAGTAACATTATTTTTTTCCTTGTTATAAACTTACAGAAAATAAACTCCTATAGGATCTACTTCTGTACACATATTTTTGTAGTTTATACAATTTACTTTTGTTTCCTTATTTAAAAGGTGTTTTTGGGAGTTGGAGAGATGATTCTACAGTTAAGAGCACTAGATACTCATTAAAAATTTTTAATTGAGCATTTGTACAACTCATACAATGGTTCCCAGTCAAACCCAGTCCTTCCCGCATGCCCCAACCCCCAGAAGAACTCCTGCATTACAACATCCAGGCTAAGCCCTGTCCAGTCAAGCTCTAAAACCCAGATGTCCCTCTGTGCAGATAGATCCACTGGGGTCTAATCAGCATATTGACCCATGTTTTGTACCCAGCACCTACGTGGAGGCTAACAACTGTCCCTAACTCCAGTTCCAGGGGATCCGATAACCTCTTCTGATCTCCACAGACATTGCATGACAGGGGTGATACATGTAGCCAAAACACATTCATATACATAAAATTAAATTTAAATCAAAAAATAATAGCTAATTTCGGGGCTGGAGAGATGGCTCAGCAGTTAAGAGCACCAACTGCTCTTGCAGAGGACCCAGGTTCGATTCCCAGCACTTACATGATGGCTGAGAACCATCTGTAACTCCAGTTCCAGGGGAATCCGATGCCCTCTTCTGACCTCTGCAGCATTGCATGACAGAGGTGCACCAACCTACATGCAGACAGTACACTCATACACATTTAAAAAAAAAAAAAACTCATTTCTTTTTACTCTGCATTTAGTGATACAGATGAAATCAGTATATGGCCCAGTTCACAATGTCTTAGTGGAATACAAATACACTTGTTCACTCTTCACTTTGCCTGCTTTTGTGTTAACAATATAAGGGTTGTTTTGAATATTGGTGAGGGATCAATTGTATTTTAATAAGATGTATTTTAAGCCAAGAGTGGTGATACATGCCTTTAATCCCAGCACTCAGAGGCAGAGGCAGTTGGATCTCTGTGAGTTCAAGGCCACTCTGGTCTACATAGTGAGTTCCAGGCCAGCTGAGGCTATAGGGAGACCCTGTCTCAAAAAGACCAAAAATGGAGGAGGAGGAAGAGGAGGAGGAGGAGGAGGAAAGAGGAGGAGAAAAAGAAGAAATGTATTTTATGTCAGTAGTTTCTTTTGTTTGGGGGTGGGTTTTTTTTTTTTTTTTTTTTTTGGGACAGGGTCTCTCTGTAGTCCCAGCTAGCCTCCATCTCACAGAAATCTCCCTGCCTCTGCCTCTCTATTGTTTGGACTAAATACATGTACCATCACATCCATTGTTTTGTATCTGAATTGATAAATAAAACAATGTTTCCTTTATATGTGACATAAAATTTTACTAATGTATTTGGTTTATTTGTGGCTTACAGTTTTCTTTTTATTTATTAATTTTTTATTGTTATTAAACTTTTTCCATAAATCATAAATCTTTTCTCAATCGAATTTAGAGTCACTTCCCTTTCCATGCCCCCCACACTAATGTATTTGTTAGGAAATTGCCTTACCTTCTTTTTTTCCTTGTAGACTATAAAAGGAAAGTTATTAGTTAAGTAAGTGTCAATATATTTACTTATGTGATGATTTTAAACAGGGTCAAGGGAGTTAGCCTCACATAAACCTCAAATTTCCAGCACTAGCAATATTTTAGCTTTTAAAATCAGTTAACTTCTTTGGCATGTTTCCCACCCTATATTCTGCTCTTGGCATTGGGCCACCATGAAATGCCAAGCACCATGGAGATAATTGGACTGTCATGTTTGCTAATAGACTGTATATGAGATACATTGAGGGAGACAGTTATTAAAACATTGGGCGTTAAAGTTGGATCATCTAGTCGAGTATTTAAACATCGATCTATCATCAGAATATACGTAGGCTGTTCTTTATTGAATAACACATTTATATTTAGTCCTTTCCTAAAATGCCAAAGTTCATTTTCAGAGCATCTTGCAAATATAGTTTTTAGTTCATTACATCAGACACAATTAAATATAGTTTCATTGGAAATAAATCAGCTTATAAAAACCAAAATTATATGTAGTCAAATTATCTTCCTAACTGCCTAAGCTTTTCACTTTCCTTGGAGTAGATTTATCAGATTAAAGTTTTGCTTACTAACAGGAAATCATTTTGATTTTAAAATCCCTTCGTTAACATAAATGAAGAGTGTGGCAGAAGCTGACTGGAAAATGATCTTCAGTTTTCCCTTCCTAAGCTAAGTGAATCACAAGTTGACCAGTGGAAGGGAAGTTGGCCAAGGCTGGAAAGATCACTGGGTCGCTGTAATGTTCTTTCTCTTTCCTTGGCTCCTTTGGAACCCAAATCCTTGGATTTATGTAGAGCAAAGGCCCATTACCAAAGACAGACATATTATGTCTGTCTAAAATCCTAAGTTGTCTATTTTATCTACAATTAAATATCTCCTGTTTCTATTGATTTCTTTTCTGAATAACTGCATGTGCCTAGATAGCCATGATCTCAATTTCACAATGTTTTATTAGATTTCATGTTGAATGCCTAAATATATAGGGGTGAAACATACCATTTGAATAGCATATTTATGTGCTGTCAAGGAAGCCTCATTTCTGTAGGTGATGGCTGATACACTTAAACATTGCCATTAAGGTACTAAACTTACCAGTGAATTCTAATTTGTTGATAGTCTTTGTTTGAAACATCCTATTAGAAGTTTAACATATGTAACATGTTGAAAAAGGTTTTTTTGGTTTTTTTGTTTTGTTTTGTTTTTTGGTCTTTTCGAGACAGGGTCTCCCTGTAGCCCCAGCTGTCCTGGAACTCACCTTGTAGACCAGGCTGGCCTTGAACTCACAAAGATCCGAAAGTTTTTAACTCTTAGATTCACTTTTACACCAAAAATTTTCCCAAGATTTTATATGAAAAGGATTTAATTTTGCCCTGGTAGTACAGGCCTGTAATACGAGCTACTTGTGAGGCTGAGGCAGGAGGATTCCAAGACCAAGGCCTGCCTGGACTACAGAGAAAGCCAGCCTGGGAAACTGAGTAAGAACTAGTATTAGAAAGTAAAAGGAGAGAGAGGATGTGGTAAAGTGCTTGCGTAGCATGTGGGAGCCCCATGTTCCATCCTCAGTAACACATAAAAACACTGTTCACAGGCAAATTTATGTGAATTAGAAAACACTTCAGTGTGCAAATAGAAAAGAATTTTCCTGTTGGGCTGAGGATTGCCACATACACATCTAAAATAATCTGAAGTTCCTGGGTTTTTTTTTAGCCAATGATGTAGTAATTTATTAGGAGTGGCAAGATCATACTGACTAGGAGCAGTGGCATATTTCCTGTAGTCAGCACCAAGTCAGACAAAGGAAGGTGATTGGCCAGTGGTTTCGTCAGGTGTGACCCAAGATTCAAAAAAAGCTCAATTGCTTTTATTACCACTAACTTATTCTCGGAGCTCTGTTATCAGAAAGAGCTTGCTTAATCTATTCATTCATATTCTTTATTTTTTAATATTTTTCTTTATTTTATTTTTTTCTGTATGTGTATGAATGTACTCTCTGCATGCAGGTTTGTGCACCCGTGTTGTGCAATGCCGTGGAGGTCAGAAGAGGGTGTTGGATTCCCCTAGAACTGGAGTTCTCCTGGAATTGGAGTTTCAGACGGTTCTCTGCCGCCATGTGGGTGCTGGGGATCGAACCCGGATCCTCTGTAAGAGCGGTCGGTGCTCTTAACCACTAGGCCATCTCTCCAGCCCCCATTCATATTCTTTAAAGAACTGCTTATATGCTTTGAGCCTTGCTGGCTCTTGATCCAAACTCTGCATTGGTAAGGCTGTATCTCTGTTATGGAGAAGAAAGCTAAACCAGGGCTTAAGTGGTAGCTTGATCTTGAACTCACCAGGACTTCAGAAACTTCAATTCATCACATGGGAAATTCAAGAGGAGGAGGAGGAAGAAAAAGAGAAGGAAAAAGAATATTGGAATGACAGTTGCCAAGTATACAGATGGACCTTCATTTATCAGTACTAAGAACATACATCATAAAGAAAATTCATCAAATATTCTGTACGTTTATGGATTACACCTGTGTGTATATTCTATCTTTACAACCTGAATGAACATTCAAGTGTATGTGTGTGTAATATTTCTCATAAAATGAAATTTAATCTTTATATTCGGTCAAAATTGTGATCATGTTCTGTATATAAATTAAATACCTGGCTTAATTTAATTAATATTTCAGGATAAGCTGATTAGCACTTAGTTATGAATATTGCTATAAATAAAAATTACATATGTTTTCCATATTATAGGATTCCTTGACAATGAAATTTTAATTTGCTGCTGAGTATTTGAAAATCTAGTTGCCAAAGACATCAAATATATGGTGGTCTCTACCATCAAGGACTTTATAATAATGCTTTATAGTCATAACTTTGTGACTGAAAAGTCAATGAAAATCTTGAGCATTGTCAAGGAAAGCTGACTGTTAGAGGTCTTGCCTCATGTGTACAAGGTTCTGGGTTTGATCCCCAGTGCCAGAGTGTTTGATGATTTTTCTATAATTTTTTAATTTATCTATTTTTTATAATGTTTTATTTAATTTTTATGGATTTCATGTACTATATCTTATTTATATTTAGATGCTGATTCCCTATCTGCACTCCCCCCATAGCCCACCCACAGGACTTCATGCATTTTGTCATACATGTTAAGGCCTAGCAAGTCAAGTTTGTGTACCCAGATGTCCCTCGACATCCACTGGATCAGTTCGTCCACTGGAGCCTGTTCAGCCTGTCTAGCATCACTCCCTTAAAGAAGATCAATTCTTCCCTCACCTAGCACTGATCAGCTACAAATAGTTCCTTGCTAAAATTGTAGCTAAGAGACTGCAGAGTGTGGGTCCCTGGACAGGACTCCTATATTAAATTTCACCCATCCAGAGTTCAGGGACCTTTGCAGAAGAGAGGGTGGAAAGATTGTAAGAGCCAGGGAGGGGAGGAGGTGCATAACCATAGGAAGCAGTCTTGCAGGCTTCTGGGACCTTGCTCCCATAAACTACAGCAATGTTAACGCATGTACGAGACCTATGCAAATTCAGTCAGACAAAAACCAGCACAGAACTTGGGAGAGAGGCACCAGGGTTTTTTTTTTTAATATATTTTTTATTGTTATTAAACTTTTTCATACATCATTTCTCAATCCAACTTACACTCATTTGCCTTTCCATGCCCCCACCCCACCAGAGTTCATGCACTCTGCCATACATGTCTTGCATCTTTTTCTGAGTCTTTCCAGAGGTAGTTGTGGTTTTTTGTTTGTTTGTTTGTTTGTTTGTTTCCCCCAAAGCAGAGTATTATTGTTTTGGGGAGAACTTCAGTGTTTCACTTTTTTTTTTTCTTTCTTTTTTTTTTTTTTGTCCTGGTTCTTTTGTTGTTTCCTCCAACTTGTATTGCTTCAGCATATGCATGTGTGTGCGTGTGTGTGTGTGTGTGTGTGTGTGTGTGTGTGTATGTCTCATCTATACTAAAATTATGTCATCTGAAAACAGTTATTTCCAAATCATATTTCAGGATTCACAGTTTTCCATTTTGATTTTATATTACTCTAAAATATGCATACATATCCTCCACCCATATACCAAAATTCCAAAGTCTGAAAATAAATGGTAAGTTAATTCTAGAACCTGTTAAGGAATTCAGAATATAAGAGCACAGTTGTTTTCAGATCATGAGGAATATATTGTTAACATTGCTCATTTTGCCTTACAACTAGGTAATTGGTCCTAGCATCCACAGATGAGGGATATCATTCGTCATTTGTTTTCTGGGACTGTGTTACTTCACTTAACATAATATCTTCCAGTTCTATCCATTTACCTGCAAATTTCATGATGTCGTCTTTCATTACCGCTGCATAGAACTCCATTGCCCACCTTTGTACTGGTTAGCTGGGCAACTCCACCCCCATAGCTTGTGTTCCAGGTGGTCCAGCAAAAGCCATTGATCTCTATGAACTCCAGCACCAGGGGTTTTTAAAAAGGTAATTGAGGGGCTGGAGAGATGGCCTAGTGGTTAAGAGCGCCGACTGCTCTTACAGAGGACCCGGGTTCGATCCCCAGCACCCACATGGTGGCTGAGAACCGTCTATAGCTCCAATTCCAGGAGAATTCCAGTTCCAGGGGAATCTGACACCCTCTTCTGACCTCTGCGGCATTGCACGACACGGGTGCACAGACCTACATGCAGACAGTACATTCATACACATAAATAAAATATAAAAAAAAGAGCACTGCTGCTCTTAAAAAAAAAAAGGTGATTGATTATTGGAAGAGTCAGAGGAAGGAAACATTGTCTTGACTTGGAGGATCATGAAAGAAGCAAGATTTTAGCTGACTCTGAAAGGCAAGGAAGGAATAAAGCAAAACTGTCAGAGTTTTGGGGATAAAGGGCACAGGGCATGACAAAAAAAGCCTCAGGATATGGGGACAAGCTCTGAAGAACTCTGAGTACAGCCCTATGACTGCTGTAGAGATTTGACTCTGGAAAATTAGCAAGCTTGACCAGACTTTCTGCTGTAGACCATGACTGAAGATTTTCCTGCAGGTTTGCATGATGTACTCATTCATCTTGAAATTTAAAACAGCTATCTAAATATTCTAGTAGCTAATTTTAAACATTTCTGCTTTAAGTCACTTTCCATTTCAGCAAATTTTCAGTATTATGAATGAAATATATTTTAAAACAATTGCTTCAAAATCAACTTTATTGTCTTACCATATAACTCACTATTTGCCAATAGAACATTTCTAGTACGTTTCTGAGAGGTGGCTTATGCTAATTAAGAGCATTCTGCAAAATGGCTTCAATGAGGATTTTTAGAATTTCCTCTTAAATGGTATTTTAAATGCAGGTTTGTAAAATTCGTGAACAAGTTTGCACTGAAAACAAAAGGACAAATTAAACCTTCAATGATTCTAGAATAAGAATCTATTAAAGATAGAATTGGCACTGCTAAATTTCTCTAATGAAGTAATTATTTCAAGCTGTGTTTCTTAAGGAATATTTAGTAATTAAGTTTATGAGTCCTTAATGAGAGCAAAGCTAAAATAAAGCACTGTACAGAATTCTCCTGACTGTTGCAAAACAGCCGCAGAGAGCAGATGAAAGAAGTGGCTGTAACCTTGAAAGGCTTCTGTCTGTACTGTGTTCACATTGTGAGAGGTGCTGGAGAATAGGTTTAATGCTGACTAAAATACTCTGTGTGTGACCATAGCGTTGGCACTGGGCAGACTTGTAAGGTAGATTTGTTGTCTGTATCATCCATAAATCCTTCCATTCCCTGCCCACCAGGGATTTTCCTGAGAGGACCAATTTATTTAATCGTTTTTGATCTTCCAAGACACTCCTATTTCTGTACTCCACAGACTAGTGGGGTTTTTTTAAACTTAAAAAAAAATTTTTTTTATTCTTGTATGTGTATGAATGTACTGTCTGCATGGAGATTTGTGTACCCATGTCGTGCAGTGCCACGGAGGTCAGAAGAGGGTTTTGGGTTCCCCTGGAACTGGAGTCAAAGACAGTTCTCAGCTGCCATGTGGGTGCTGGGGCTCGAACCCGGGTCCTCTGCAAGAGCAGTCGGCACTCTTAACCACTAAGCCATCTCTCCAGCCCCAACACAGACTAGTGTTTTACCTGACCATCTCCTTTCAAGTTTTAACATGTGATGGGGATTGCTGTCTGAACCAGGTGTTTCCAGGTCTGTGGCATTTTATTCAGAAAACTGAAAAAGCACACAGATTGAAAAGTGGCAGGAATACTTTATTGAAAAGGTAAGCAAAGGGCTAGAGAGATGGCTCAGGGATTAGGAGCAATTCCTGCTCTTCCAGAAGACCCAAGGTCTGTTCACTGTACCCTAGTCAAGTGGCTTACAACTACCTATAACTCCATCTCCAGGGGAATTGATGGTGTCTTCTGGCTTTCATGGACACTACATCCAGGTGAATCCGAACATACACATAAGTAAAAGTAAAAATGAAATTTTTGAAAAAGCAAAGTGTACTGATTAGATAAGGTGCAAGTGAGCAGCAAGCCAGGCTCCTTGAGATGGAGTGTTACAGGTTCCCTGGCTGTCTGGAACTTCCTTTTATGAAGTCCACAGGGAGGAAAAGTTGGTTGGTAAAGGTGGTTATCTGTTTTGGCTGACAAATCATGTTCACTGTGCATATCCCTTCCCATGATGCATCTGATTTTAATTATATGCAGATCAAATTATACATATGTATAAGGTGGTAAATAGGGTTTGTTTTTGCCTCTAAATGTTTATACAGAAGACACAGGTTTGCCTTCCTGTGTATGTACCTGAATCTAGTCCAGGCCAGGCTGGGCCTCCTCATATGTATCTCTCATACAAGATATGGTCTGGAATACATTGAATGGAAACTGACCATGAAAGGGATGAGGTACTAAAAGTTGCTAAGGAGGAGCAATCCACTGTTTGAAATCAAGTGTATCTGCAGCGCAATGCAGGTGAGGATCCTTAGTTAATAAGTACATTAAGAGAAGGGCATATACATCGCCCAAGCAGACTTCTAGGTTCCTAACCTATCCCTTTGCTTCTCTGCCTCAGACACTAGTACAGAAGGTCAATATACACATATTCTGGTCTTGGTATTTGTTGACTTCCTCTGTGTCATGAGGTTCCTGCCTCCCAAAGTCACCTGCTTCATGGCCCTAGGTATGCCGGTTGTGCCCGGCCATGGCTTAACTGCCGGAGCCACAATGGGAGGGAGCAGAGTGGTCCCTGAGATGGTGGTAAATCCAAACATCTGAAGAAAGAACTGGGAGTTGCGTCAGCAAGCAAAACTCATTTATTGCAGGGGTTTAAGTACTTACATATTTTTGTTGGGCTTTTTAACCAGGTCGTGGGTGGGACAGAGGAGAAGCATATGTGCATTCTGCAATGGCTAAGGTTTTGTTTTGTTTTTGTTTTTGTTTTTGTTTTGGTCTTTTCGAGACAGGGTCTCCCTGTAGTCCCAGCTGTCCTGGAACTCACTCTGTAGACCAGGCTGGCCTTGAACTCACAAAGATCCGCCTGCCTCTGCCTCCCTAGTGCTAGGATTAAAGGCGTGCACCACCACGCCCGGCAACAATGGCTAAGTTTTATGGCAGGAAAACCACTGTAACCCCCCTGAGATAAGCTTATGGCTTGTGCCACTTGCCCCCAGAGGAGAGGGCAGAGATCCCTCAGAAGGGATAAGACTTGGGAATGCTACTCTTCAAGTTACACTCCCCTGGGGGTTGGACTGCAGAAGCCTGATGTCCAGTATGATGAGTGGGAGTGGCTTCCATCTCCTGCCGGCCTTCTAAATTTTCCGGGTGAAACCTACTAATTGGGGAAAGAAGCCAGCTCTCTTATACTCAGCCATAATGGACTCATCCCAGCCCCACAGGTATTGTGGCTAAATAACTTTTGTCTTATCGTCTGACTGAATGTCTGTTAGGCCTCAGTGTCCGCTAGTATAAGACAAAGTTGCCTGCCTGATCCATGTAACATTTTGGGATAATCCTAACTGAAGCATAATTCACAATGAGGCAGAGATGGCTATTGGAAGTTTCAGGAGATCCCCTGCCCAGATTACATAAGAATAAAAATAAATATGCCAAGATTCCCTATCCACTAGCTAGGGAACACCTGAGGCCCCTCCCTCGGTACCAGGCTAAGATTCCCTGCCCTTGGACCCAGATTCAGACATTTGCAACCAGCTCTGGAGAGCCAGTAGGCAAACACCATGTGATGTAAGGTTCAAGCCTGCCTGATTGATACTTCTTTTGGAGCTCTGGAGGAGCTCTTGCCTAGCTGGGTGAGAACTAGCTGGTTCCTCCAGTATAAAATCAGAAGTGAGAACCTGAAGCCTAGACCAACCAGCTTTTGATACTAATAAGAAGACACTGAAGAGTACAAGCAAAGTCAGTCTTCAACAAAGAAACACCTGAGTTTCATATCAGAATCAAAAACAACAGAAGTAATCCACATGCCAAAATCACAACAAAAAAAAAACAATAAAATGAAAAACCCAAATATGTCTCTTCTAAAAACTACCAGTCCTGTAGAAGAGTTCTACAATAAGGACTACCTAGATGCAACCCAGGGCACAGAACTTAAAAGAACTATCATAAACATGATCAAAGAATTCGAGGAATTTAACACACAAACAAATGAATCAAAGACCTAGAAGAAGATATAGTCTAAAAGAAGATAGGGATAAACTTCTGACTGACTTCACAAAAGAGATAGAAATACTGATGAAAACTCAGACTGAAATGAAAAGGGGAGTGGAACACTTAACAAGCCATCGGAAAGGATGGAAGAAAGCCTCAGTAACAGAATGAATAAAATAGATAATAGAATATCAAGACTGGAAGATAAAGTGGAAGAATTGGACCAATCGAGCTAAAATTATGAAAAAAATTTTTTAACCCAGGAATGGAATATTCAGGAAATGTGGGACAACATGAAAAGACAAAACCTTCACATCATAGATATAGAGGAAGGAGAAGACTCACAGGATAATGGTATCAACCAAATCTTCAACAAGATTGTAGAAGAAAATTCCCCCAAATTAAGGAAAGGAATACCCATACAAATACAAGAAGCACATAGAACACCAAATAGACAGGACCAGAACAGAAATTTCCCATGCCATAGCATAGTAAAAACACTAAATGTTCAAAACAAAGAGGGACTATTAAAAGCTGAAAAAGAAAAATAAGTCACATATGAAGGAAAACCCATCAGAATTACAACTGACTTTTCAATGCAAATGATAAAAGCCAGAAGAGCTTGGACCAAAGTTCCTAGTTCTAAATGACTGTAGATGTCAACCCAGAGTACTTTACCCAGCAAAAATATCTTGTTATAGTCGAAGAAGAAAGAAACATCTTTCATGGCATAATTCATGTCCAGAAAACCAGCCCTTCAGAGAATACTTAAGCATTACAAACAGCGGAAGAAAGGAACAACTATACCCAAGCAACAACAGAAAGTAATGAGTATGATTAGAACTACAAACCTAGACCTAAAAACGGAAGAAACTAAAATGATGTGAAGCAATATACACATCTTAAGAATAACTTTAAGAATATATAAACTACTCAAACAAGAAAGAAAACAAATGACCCACTCATGGAGCAAAGAGCTGAACAGAGACTTCACAAGTGAGGAATTAGAGATGTCTGAGAAACACCTTAAGAAGTGTTCAACATCACTAATCATTAAGGAGATGCAAATCAAAACCACTTTAAGATATCATCTTACTCCAATAAGACTGGCTAGGATCAAGAAAACAAATGATACCAAGTGCTGGAGAGGTTGTGGGGAAAGGGGAACACTCATCCACTGTTGGTGGGAATGTAAACTCGTGTAGCCACTATGGAAAGCAGTTTGGAGAACCCTTGGAAAACTTGGAATGAACTTGCCACCCGACCCAGCCATACCACTCCTGGGCATGTACCCTCAAGACTCACCCCACTGAAGAGATACATGCATGGCCATGTTTATTTCAGCTCTCTTCACAATAGCAAGGAGCTGGAACCAACCCAAATGCCCCTCAACTGATGAGTGGATAGAGAAAATGTGGTACATCTACACAATGGAGTTCTATGCAGCAGTAAAGAAAGATGACATCACAAGCTTTGCAGGAAAATGGCTGCAGCTAGAGGACATCATGCTGAGTGAAGTAATACAGTCCCAAAAAAACAAACAACGAATGGTATCCCTCATCTGTGGATGCTAGTGCCAATTACCTAGCTGTATTTCTTGTGCATGGCCCCTTGAGCTTTTGTCCAAAGCAGTTGGGAGTGATGCATATTGGAAACAATAACAACAGAAAGGACTGCATCAAAGAACTGACTGAAACAATGAACTGCTCAAAACAGTCAACTTCCACATGAAGAATATTGAGAAAGACTGAGAAAGAGTTGAAAATCATGTTTGGCAGAATGCATGAGCTCTGGTGGGGTGGGGGAATGGGGGGGCATGGGACTAGATTTGATTAAAAATTAATTAATTAATTAAAAAAGAATAACTTTAAATATTAATGGACTGAACTCCCCAAATAAGAGACATAGGCTAGAAGAATGGATTCAGAAACAAAATCTTTTTTGTTGTCTGCAAGAAACCCATTTACCTTCAAGAACCAGCACTATCTTAAGGTGAAAAGGTGGAAAAAAATATTGCAAACAAATCACACTAAGAAACAAGCAGGAGTTGCTATTCTAATATCAGACAAAATAGACTTCAAACTAAAAATAATCAGAAGAGATGAAGAGGGTCATTTAATTCTTATCAAAGAAACAATTAACCAAGAAGATATCATAGTCATGAATATATATGCACCAAACTCTGGTGCACTGAGCTTTATGAACAATTCTACAAGACTTTAAGGCACTGATTAATCCCAACACATTAGTAGTAGGGAACTTCAGCACTTCACTATGTCCATTAGATAGGACAACCAGATAAGAGTAAAGAGAGAGACATCTGAACTGAACAATATGATACACCAAATGGACCTAACAGACATCTATTGACTATTCCACCCAAGCACCAAAGAATACACTTTCTATTCAGTACCCCATGGAACTTTCTCCAAAATTAACCACATACTGGGGTTAATTTTGGAGAACAAACCTCAACAAATATTAAAAAATTGAAATAATTCCATGCATTCTATCAGGCCACAATGCAGTAAAGCTTAATATTAACACCAGAAGACGCTCTAGTAACTACATGAATTAATAAAGATTAGATTATAGTCCTGAACAATGAATGGGTCAAAGGAGAAATTAAGAAAGAAATAAAAATGTTCCTGGAATTAAATGAAAAGGACAGTACAACACAACAAAACCTCTGAGACATTTTAAAAGCAGTCTTAAGAGGGAAATTCATAGCTCTAAGTGCCTACATTAAAAAGAAGAGCACAAATAAATGACCTAACATTGCAACTCAAGACACATGAAAGTCAACAAAAAATGAATCCCAAACCCAATAGACAAGAAGAAATAACAAAAACCAGAGCAGAGATTAATGAAATAGAAACAAACAAAACAATACAAAGAATCAATGAGACCAAGAGCTGGTTCTTTGAAAGGATAAACAAGATAGACAGACCCTTAGCCCAGTTAACCAAAAGAAAGAAAGAGCAACTCCAAATCAACAAAATTATAGATGAAAGGGAGAACATCACAACAGCTAACAAAAAGATCCAGAACATTATATGGGCATAGTTTGAAAAACCTATACTCTATTAAATTTGAAAACCTAAAAGAAATGGATCAGTATCTGAAATAATAGGAATCACTAAAGCTAAACCAAGAAGAGATCAACTGTGTAAACAGACCCATAACACATGAGGAAATTGAAACAGTAATATGAAACCTCCCAACTAAAAAAAGCCCAGGCCGGATGGATTTATGGAAGAATTCTACCAGATATTTTTTTTCTTCCAGACATTTTTTCTTTAATTTTTGTTGATGCTTTGTGTATTTCATACATCATTTTCCAATTCAGTTCAGGCATATATCCCCTTCCCTTCCCCCCACCCCACCCCTACCCATCCCAGATCATGCATTCTGCCATAACTTTTCTGTATCTTTCTCTGTTTTTTTGTTTTGTTTTCTTTTCATTTTTTTTAACAATAAGTGATAATTTGTGAGTACAAGCATCCTTCATGTAAAACCAATTTGCAAGCAGTTGTGCCCAAACCCACACAGCTCATGGGTCCCCCCATCCGGGGGGGGGGGGAGGCTTGTTTGTATGTTCAATCAAGTTTGATCAAATGATGTCCAGTCTATATTGTTGTAGTTTCCATTACTACCCCATCACCCATCGCAGCCCTTACATTCTACAGAGGCCCCCTCTTCTGCAGATGTTGTTCCCTAGGCTTAGAAAAGAGGCACAGGTGGATGAGAAGCAAACAGTCTACTTTCTCTGGAGCTGTTTGTCTTGGTCTCTAGTTCAATTCTGGCGTTTTTTTCCTTTCATGGGCTGCAAAGCTTGTAGCCGGCTTAACCTTTCGATCCTACTAAATGAAGCACATGGCACTTAGATATATAGAGGTATTGAAAATCGTATATATAAGCCTTTCAATCCTGCTAATGAAACACATTGCAAATTGAGTATATAAGTATTTAACAGTACGAATGTTTATGGTTAGGTTACTTGGTATAGACACAGATTTTTGGATGGTGATGTTCTCCATGAATTAACATTTTCTTCTGTTATCTGTGACAGGGTCCTTCGAATGTGGTTTAAACATCTCCTAACCATTAGAGGATGTAAGTTTGTGCATCAGCCGTGGGTTATTCCTCAAGGAGAGAGCATCATATCCCAATTAGATTTGGGTATTACAGCATATGGCTGCCCCTGCTGCACAGTATTTCCAGGCAGGTGAGGTGTACCTGGTGCTGAGGAGGAGTCTGCTTGATCAAGGAGACCTATTTTTGCTTTATTGGTTTAGTGGCCTTTGGAAAACTCTCTGGCATTCCAGAACCCATCTGTATACTTGAAGTGCGGTCTCCATACTTCTTTCCCATGTTTATATCAGGTCTTCAACAGCAGGGCATATTGCCTCTCTTCCTGCAGATATCCCAGTTTGGAGGCAAGGAGCCTTTACCTTTTGTGGGGGCTTGGATCCCCTGGCCAACATCTCCTTGGTAGAATAATCCATTGTTGATGTCAGAGCTCCTGTATTAATATATTTTGCTTAAGTGCATACCTTAAAGAGACTTTAGCATTATATTTTGTTCTGAATAGAGAATAATCCTTTTCACAGTTTCTATGTCCATTAGTCAATTAAAGAAGGCAGTTTTACCGATTTTACAAGAGAATACCTCTATAACAGCTGGCTCCAAACCACATACAGGCACATATCAAAAAGCTCATCCACCATGGTCAAGTCGGATTTATTCCAGAGATGCAATACATTCAACATATGTAAATCAATAAACATCATAAATCCTATAAATGGACTCAAAGACCAAAACCACATGGTGATCTTAATCTATGTAGAAAAGACCATTGATAAAATTCAACATGCCTTTATGTTTAAAGTCTTAGAAGTAATTGGACTGGACGAACATACTTCAACATAATTAAAGCTATATATAACAAACCCATAGCCAGCATCCCTCTAAATGGAGAAAAATTAGAGGCATTTTCCTTAAAGTCAGGAACCCAGCATGGCTGCCCACTATCTCCACTCCTTTTCAATATAGTGTTTGAAATTCTTGCTAGAGCAATAAGACAAGAGAAGCAAATTAAGGATAACTAATTGGAAAAAGAGGTCAAACTATCCCTTTTTGCAGATGATGTGATATACCTAAGGGATGCCAAAATTCCATCAGAAAAATCCTAGAAACAATTGATAGTTTCAGTAAAGTGGCAGGTTACAAAATGAATGTAGAAAAATCAATAGCCTTTCCGTATGCCAGTAACAAGCAATTGGAGGAGTACATGCAAATCCTCCCATTCACAATAGCCTCAGAAAAATAAAATATCTTGGAACAAACCTGGCCAAAGACATTAAAGATTTCTACAATGAAATATTTAAATCTTTGAAGAAGGAGATTGGGGAAGACAACATAAGATGGAAGGACCTCCTATGCTCATGGATTGGAAGAATTAATATAGTAAAAATGACCATACTACTGAGAAGTCTAACATACACTAAGAAAAGGCCGAATCAGTCCAAATTAAAAGTAAATAAAGGGGGGGGGAGAGAATTAAAAAAAAGAAATTAAAGTAAATAAAGGTAGGCATTTTTTGCAGGAAATGCACTCTCTTGGGCGAGTCCATGGCCCTCCAGAGGGCCATGAAAAGTGCCTCTGGGAGGTGGGGAGAGCCTTTTATGGGGGGGGGGATGGTGATGTGTTGGATTCTGGCCAATTAAGCCAGGTCAGGGGCCGGTGATTTTTGCAGGCAAACACAACTCCAGAAGGAAAGGTCCTTCTGGTCTATGCCATCTTGGCTTTTTGCCCCTGGCCCAGCCTAGCATCCCAGACTCTTAGGATGCAAAGGGTAATGACTCTGCTCTGGCTTCTTCCTGCTGAGCTGGACGTTGAAGGGAGGGACAGTGAGGAGTAGGCAGGGCTGTGGGCACAGGGATGTAAGGATGAAAAGACCACTCTGGAGACCTCCTGGATGTGTTCCTGCAAGAAGTGGAGGCGACCCAGTGCTATGATCGGAAGGAGTCTCTTGGTTGAGTTTGGAGAGGCCCTTCTTACTGTTAGATGGTCTTGGTTGGAAGACAGGGTCTAATTGTGGGCTCTTCAGTTTCATCCATCCAGGTATCCTGAGCATGGACATGCCAGCAGTATGTTGAATCTGGCACAGCATCACCTGGTCAGGTGAAGACTGAGACAATAACAAAACAAAGGGCAACCAAGCAGGGGTGTCACAGAGTCTGGTACCTGTGGCAGCAGGGGGGCAGAGGAAGGGTGAAAGTACAGAGGGCGAAGGTTGCCATTTCCAACCATGCAGACCTGTCCTTGAGGGTCTCTAGAAAACCTGAGAATAGTGGGTCCCAACTGTTTGATGGACCATCCATCCTGGGTTGGGTCTCTCTTGAGTCTTGACAAATGATACCAGTGTGGCTGGCCTAGAAGTTTGGCTGTTGACAGTGTAGTAAGGATGATAATGTGGGGTCCAGTCCACCTTGGATCAAGAGACTTGGGAGATAAAGTTTTAAGCAGAACAGTGTCCCCTGGTGTGAGAGAGGGCAGGTCAGTAGCAGGGAGGGGAAGAGAGAAATGACAAAGGAGGTCTGAAAGCCTATGCAGAGAGTACACACTAGTAGGCTGGAAAAGGGTAAGTTTGAGAGCTTCCTGGGTGAGTTCAGCCACTACTGCCAGTGCCTTCAAACATGGCTGCCATCTGCAGATAGTAAGGTCAAGCTGTTTGGAGATAAATGCTACTGCCCAGTATGAGGGCTCAATGGGTTGGGCTAAGGCCCCTGTGGCCGCTCCTAACTTTCTGCCTGTAAAGAGGTAGAAAGGGTGTGAAGAGTCCAGGAGAGCCAAAGTAGGAGCAGCCAGGAGGGATCCTAAGGAGAGAGAGGTGGATGATGGTAGGACGGGAGAGAGGCCCCATGGGGGTCTCCTTAGCTGCCTGGTACAAGGGTTCATCTGTAACAGCAAAATTAGGGTTCCAGTGACAGAAGAAGCCCACCAATCCTAGAAAAGAGAGGACATGGTCTGCTGTCTCTGGAGGCTATAGGTTTCATGGCATTGGCTCGATTTGACCTGAGAGTACTGGAAGGGTATGTTAGGACCAGAGTCAAAGGGGTAAAGATCTCAGAGCCAAGGCTTGGCCTCAGACCTGGTTTTTGGGTCCTCCCATGTGAAGGCAAAAGGAAGTATGAAGGCACAGTAAGGTGCCAGAGGACTTATGAACTGGAAGAATGGGGATATTGCAGGGTTAGTTAGTGGAGAAAGGAGGCAGATAATGGTAGGCTTGAGCCCATGGCAGTGGGTTTCAGAAATAGGAAACTGAGGCCTGGAAGGAAAAGAGATGGGGTCCTTGAAGAGTATCAGGACTGGTGGGTGGTGGAAGGTGATTACTGGAGTAGAAATGTCCCAGACCTGAGGGTTGGCAGGATCAGGGAGGGTAGGTTCTGGACAACCCAGGGTGGGAGAAGTGACTAAATATGTCATGGCCCAGGAGGAGAACTGGGCAGATAGACATGACTAAAAAGTAATGGGTGAAAAAAATGACCTGCAAGGATACAGGGGAGAGGTAGAGTCCTTCTTGGGAAAGTGGGGGTCCCTGACCACTCCCATGACAGAAATTCATGAGGGAACTGTAGGGCCACAGTGTGAGGTCAGTACAGAAAGGTAGCTCAGCTGTCCAACAGGAAGGAGATGGACTTACCTGCTACCTGGAGCATTAGCCTGGGCTGGACAAGGGTCAGTGGGGGGGTCTCCAAATCTGGCTGCCATCAGTCCTCCACCAGGCCAGAGAGGCTGGGGGTGCCCAGAGCAATGGAGATGGACCACTGTGGCATGGCACAGAGGATGAGCCCACATCCGGGCATTCAGACTTTGAATAGCCAGGCTGCTGGCAGAGCTCTGGCGAAGAGAGCACAGCATATTGGATGGCTTGGGGTTTGAGAAATTTCTATCCCAGTGACCTCCTTTGCCATATTTGAAGCCGGCTCCTGGTGGAATGGACTTAGGCTGAGCCCCTTCGGGTTGGAGCTTGATGGAGCCCTGCCTGTCCCACTGCAGGAATGCCATTTGCCTCAGGGCAGTGACCAGGGCTTGGGCATGGACCTTAGGCTTTTGTTGTAGCAGAGCCTGTCAGAAGGACTCAGCTGCCTCCTTTTGGCCATTAAATACCTTAAAAGCCAAATCTGCATGAGAGTCTGGGGACCATCCTCAGCCTTTTTAATTTTTTTTCTGATATCTGGAAAAGACTGAGAGATAAAGTGAGAAGCCAAGACCATGGCCACTGATTGGGAGGCAGGGTCAAGGCAAGCTTTAAGTATGGTTGTCCTTAATAAATTCTGAATTGTCCTTAATAAATTCTGAATTGCAGAAGGAAAAAAAGAGGCAGGGGGGATATTTTCACATGTCTTCAGCAGGCAGGAAATAGACTTAAATCAAGCTCACCAAAAATTGGTTTCATTTGGACTGTCCCATATGATCCCCAGAAGTAAAACCTAATCTTACTGTCCACGGGTTACACAGTACTAAGAATCTCCAGCTGTGGAATAAGGATCTAATAATTAATTTTAGAGATGGAAGTTCATAAACGTTGTTCTGAGCTTTCATTCAGACATTATAGATGTCATTTAGAGCATGCAGCCCCAACCAGATTCTTTGCATTCTCAAGGCTGAGATGGCCAAAACAGGCCAATGCAGTTTCTTTACCATGCTGGTACCAAACATTTTATAAAACAAAATTACATAGAGTTTTGTCAAGGAAGAAGCTAAAGGATGGGGAGAGAGGAGACATTCAGTCCTACTGAGGCAGTGCAAAACAAAGATAATTCAGCAATTGTGGCACATACGGTACAAATACCTTAAAACAGTCAGTTTGGAAGAAACACCCTACATTATGGGAATGAAACTTTGTGTGTGGCTTGAAGCAAGAACTTGTAAGACCTGTCCTGGAAGATCTTTGGTTATCTGATATCTCTGTGGGCATTCAGAGTTATCTGTAGCAGGAAGATTCAGGATATTACAATGATTCTTGCTTCACCCTATCTCTGCAAAGTTCCAGGCCCCTTCCCTTGAGGCATTGAGCAAAATGTCACAGCTCTAGTTACATGTTGCACAAACTTTATTTTTTTTTTCCCCTTATTTTTTTCTATGTTGTTTTTCCCTTCCTTTCTTCTTTTTCCCTTTTTCTTTTCCTTTTTTTTTTTTTCTTTTATTTTTTGACCTCACTGACAGAAAATAAAGGGAGTTCCTATTCTCCCCAGCTCTCTGCGTGTGAGTCAGCTCATTTCCACGGGTGATCTCCTGCGGTTTTCCCTCCCCCCTTCTTGCAGGAGCGAAGCCTAGAGACTGTCGGCTTGCATACAGAAGACAAGTCCTGGAGCTGAGCCAAGAAGGGAAGGACAGCGTGTGGAATGCGGTCATGTGTGACACAAAGACATTGAACAACAACACATTATTTGGAATTTAATCTTAACAGATAACTTAAGGAACCTGGGTTCATTTTGGTCTTTGAATATAACAGTTTTTGCACAATATAACCTATAAGTGGCCACTTTTTGACAGACACATGACATACTTATAAATGAAACAGTTAACACACATGAAACAGTTAACACACATGAAATAGTAAACACACATGAAATAGTAAACACAGCTTGATCAGACACATGCATGACTTAATTGCATAAATATACTGATCAGTTATCACAGTGAAACTGCAAGGGAGGGAGGCCAGCTTTAAGCACAGGAGCCTGGCTCACAGCAGCAAAAACTTGCAAAAGGGTGAGTTAGTGTAGGTGGGATGGATGCACATGGCTCGCCTGTGTCTAAATAGGTGTGGGTTCGCCCACTAATTTAATGAAACAGAATAAAAACAAAAAACAAAACAGCATTTGTTAAAAGCCAGTAGCTGAAGCACCAATCCTGTGACAAAAGCTAAAATGGAAAAATGATTTTAATTAGAAACAGATGAAAGCATGGTGATAAAATTGTAAAACTCTAAGACTATACTTTCAGGGATCATTTTTTTTTTTATTAATTTTATTTATTTCCGTATGTGTCTGAATGTACTGTCTGCATGCAAGTTTGTGCACCCGTGTCGTGCAATGCCGCGGAGGTCAGAAGAGGGTGTCGGATTCCCCTGGAACTGGAGTTCTCCTGGAATTGGAGTTTCAGACGGTTCTTGGCCGCCATGTGGGTGCTGGGGATCGAACCCAGGTCCTCTGTAAGAGCGGTCGGTGCTCTTCACTGCTAGGCCATCTCTCCAGCCCCTCAGGGATCATTTCTATAGTATGTGACTAGAGAAGTTTCTCTGTGTAGAGTACCAGAAACCATGAGGAGATGTAGCATTCTCTCCTGAGCGTGAAGCGAGCTCTTGGTGTTGCTTTACTGCAACTGCCACTTCCATCGATGATCGTTATTCTTCTCTCTTTCGGGAGAGTAGAGGGAGAGAATGCAGTATGAAGTGGTAAGCAAAAATTGTAAAACTCTAAAAGTGGACATTTTGGGATTAATTTGTTAATCTGCCTGGTAAATGAATTCATGCCATGGTCTTACCAGGCGCAGGAATGGTGGTCATGTAATTAGACAAAATGGCGACCATGACAATTTGAATCAGGCACTCAAATGGCAGAGGAGAGATCAGAGATGGGGGTGGGGGTACAAGAGAAAGAGCAGATCCTGAAAAGCTTGCATGTATCCAGTTTAGAAAAAAGAAAAAAAAATTGTCTAGTGGGTAGGCTTTGACCCAGAGTTGTCCATCTGTAAGCCGGGAGATCTCACGGGGACATAAAAGTGTCCTCTACTGCACCTGAGACCTGGTAGTGGGGTAGGCATGGAGTGGAATTGGGATGAACGTCTTCAATCTGGCGAGACCCCTCACAATAGAGCCTGGCTCTGCACTTCTCCCCCAAAGCAGCCAGTAGACCCTGGGTCCACTGAACTAAGGTCCCCAAGTGTCCATGGGTCCTGGACCCACAGGCTGAGGGAAGAGGGCTTGCCCTGGTATTGCAATGGCTTAAGAAGGGGGCTCTGGACAGCAGAAATGAGGCAACAGAAAATAGACTTACCCCAGGTCAAAAGCTGGGCATGTCGGTAACCTTTTCGTGGGCCATGGGCTTCTCAGACTAAGGAGAAATATCCCCTCCCCATAGGGCCACCAGTTGAGAAGTATAACCGATGCTAAGGACAAGGCTGAATCAGTCCGAATTAAAAGTATGTAAAGGCAGGCATTTATTCCAGGAAATGTGGTCTCTCTCAGTCGAATCCATGGCCATCCAAGACCAGTGAAAAAGTTCATTTCTGCGAGGCAGGGAGAGCCTTTTATGAGGGGGGTGGGGATGACGAGTTGGAATCTGGCCAATTAAGTCAGGTCAGAGGCTGGTGATTTTTGTGGGCAGAAATGCAAGCTCCGGAGCGGAAAAGAAGGAAAGGTCCTTCTGGTCTATGCCATCTTGGCTTTTTGCCCCTGGCCCAATCTAACACCTACCCCAAGTAATATATTGATTCAATACAATCCAGATCAAAATCCCCATGACTTTCTTCACATAATTAGAGAAAAAAATCCTAAAATTCATATGGAAACACAAAAGACCCCAGATAGTCAAAGCAACCTTGAGCACAAAGAGTAATGCACGGAGGATTGATATACCAGATTTCAAACTATACTACAGGGCTGTAGTCATAGACCCATAGTTCAATGGAACAAAATTGAAGACTCAAAATTGAGTATATGCAATTTCAGCCACCTGATATTTGACAAAGGGGCCAAGAACACTCAATAGAGGAAAGGCAGTGTCTTCAGTGAGTGGTGTTGATAAAACTGGATCATCACTTGTAGAAGAATGAAACTAAACTCCCTACCTTTCCCCTTGCACAGAAGTCAACTCTAAGTGGATCAAAGACCTCAATGTAAAAACCTTTAACTCTGAAAATGTTAGAAGAAATCACTGGCAGTAACTTACAAGATATAGGTATAGGAAAAGACTTTCTAAATCAGACAGTAGTTTAAATCTGACAGAGGTTTAACATCCAGAGTATATACATTACTCAAAAAACAAAGGACCCAGAAAACAAATGACTCAATTAAAACATGGGCTAAAGATCTGAACAGAGATTTCTCAAGAAAGGCATAGAGATGGCTAAGAAATATCTTAAAAAGTGTTCACATCCTTCAAAGACATGAGATACAGCTTTTCAACCTTCCAATATGGACTGAAGACTCATGTCTCTCCAAGAATCCTCCAAACCTTCAGTGCCAGATGAGGACTGCTGAGACATCCAGCTTGTGAACTGAGCTACTACTGGGGTTTCAGCCTCTTCAGAATATAGACTGCCATTGTTTGACTACCCAGGCTGTATCATGGAGACTAGTACAGGAAGATCAAGACAAGACATGGTGCTTACTGGACCTCATTTGGTGACCAGGTGAAGGGAAAACCCCAGTGTGAAACACAAGGGCAGAACTGATGGTGATTTGGGCTTGCCAAGGAGGAGACTTCAAACAAGAGATCTTTCAGCCTAATAAAGAAAAAAAAATATCTGAGAAAAAAAAGAAAAAAAGCTGAAGATGCTATAATCTATGATATATGTGGCATGCATATGTGCATATTTTGAAGTGATGTAAACTGGAAGGAACAATAACAACAAAAAGACTGGGTCAAAGAACTGACTGAAACAGTGAACTTCTGCTCGAAACAGTAAACTTCTGCATTGAAAATTTTCAAAGAGACTGAGGAAAATATGAAAAACATGTTTGGCAGAATGCATGAGCTCTGGTGGGGTGGGGATGGGCAAGGAAGGGGTCACAGGTCTAGATTTGATTGGAAATTTTGTATGAAACGCACAAAGCTGCAGTAAAAATTGGCTTTGAAAAAATATAAACAGTTAAAAAATAAATGCAGGTTAAGTTGATATAAAAAAGTGTTCAATGTATGGCATGGTGGCACACACTTTTTAAAATTTTATATTTTTTATGTGTACGAATGTGCTGTCTGCATGTATGTAGGTTTGTGCACCCATGTCGTGCAATGCCTTGAAGGTCAGAAGAGGGTGTCAGATTGCCCCGGAACTGGAGTTAAAGATGGTTCTCAGCTGTCTTGTGGGTGCTAGGGATCAAACCTGGGTCCTCTGCAAGAGCGGTTGACACTCTTAACTGCTAGCCCATCTCTCCAGCCCCAGCACATGCTTTTAATCCCAGCACTCGGGAGGCAGAGGCAGGGGGAATCTCTGTGAGTTCATAGCCAGCCTGGTCTACATAGCAAGCTCCAGGCCAGCTGGGACTAAAGGGAGACCCTGTCTCAAAAATCCCAAACAAAACAAAAAATTGTTCAACATCATTAGTAATTAAAGAAATGCAAATTTAAAACCACTTTAAGATTTCATCTTACCAGGGTAAGATTGGCTATGATCATTAATTAATGATACAAATGCTGGAGAAGTTGTGGGGGAAGGGGAACCCTCAATCATTGCTGGTGTGATTGCAAACTCATGCAACTCCTATGGAAAGCAGTGTGGAGAACCTTAAAAGACTAAAAATGCACCTACCATTTAATCTAGTCACACCATTGCTGGGTGTCTATCCAAAGGATTCATCCTCTTGTAGAGTACATGGACAATGTGTTTATTGCTGGTCTTTTCACAATAGTGAAGAGCTGGAAGCAAACTAATTGTCCCTCAACTGATGAATGGATAATGAAAATATAGTACATTAACACAATGGAGTTCTATGTAGCAGTAAAGAAGGACGACTTCATGAAATCTGCAGGTAAATGGATGGCACTAGAAGCTGTTATGCTAAGTGAAGTAACACAGACTCAGAAAAAGAAGCGATGTATGTTGTCTTTCATTTGTGAATCCTAGCACCAAATCCTTATATGTAACTGCAGGAACCAGGTAAATGAAAAGGAACAAGGAAGGTAAAGGGAAAGAGAGAACCCGAGACAGAAGGCTAGTTAGTGAGAGTTGTTTCTAAGGGAGGAATGGATAAAATGAGTGTATGTAAATGGGGCAGAGTGGAAGGGTTATAGAAGGAAAGTAGGGGATAAAAGGGAAATAAAGGGAGCCCAAGAGAAGTGGGGCCATAGGAGACCAGTGGTATCAAGGGAGAAATTGGGATACTTTAAGTGGAGAATGCATGGAGGAGACATGGATAGAGTAGAGGACTAAGTAAAGGGAGAGTGAAAAGATAAATAATGCCTTGCTAGGGTAAAAAAAAAACAAACCTGAGGGAATCATATTAGTCTAACAATCTATTGACAAATTACATACACAATACCCTAGATGGATCCCTATGCAAAGATGAAGCCTGCATGTCAAGAAACAGTACCAGACAGGAGAAAACTTTCTTTTAGTCATTGGCCAGGGTAATCCAAGAGATTCCCAAAATCACACAGGGTATTGCCACAGCCCTTGATTACCTCCCAGAACCTGAAGATCAGGCCCTATTGCTGAAGATAGGACATACTTCAGAGACTATTTCTTGAGCAATGGAGCTGCATCTGACCTGGAAACCACCATGCCAGAAGACTAGCTCTAATAGCTATAGAGAGTGCTATGAAAGCCACTAATGGAGATCATCAATAGATGGTCCAACATTAGCCTTAAGACTGAACATCCATGTCATTGACCAGTACAGCATATGACATTGGTGTAATAGTGACTTTTATCTTGGGGGAAATCAATGGCTAACCAATTGGGCCTAAAGCCCATTCAGTGGAAGCAAGCTCATGTGTTATATTGTTAACATAGCCAGATGCATAAAATTGGAGAAGTCATTGATCTTAGACAATTCCATAAGTTAAACACATCCCTAGGCTAAGGTAAATTTTTACTAAGTCCAAAAGAATAATCCTTATATTTACAGACAAATAACACAGACAAAACTCAGAAAAGAAGCTTCCTTTGCTCCAGATGAGAATAGTACAGAGTCCCACAACTGGACAACCACAAATATGGTCTGTGAATGGCTCACATCTACAATGTAAGCTCTACATGCAAGACCCAAGCATCATAGAACAAGGACCCAAGAAGGCATTAACTACTTCTTAACTCTTGTTAATGAAGCTCCTCCATACAACAGGAGACCAGAAACCCAAAAGGGCCTGAATGGCCAAATGGTTAAGATTATGGTTCCATGGACAGCCTGCTTATAATCAGCTTCACCCACCCAGTGCTCAGGGACCATTGTGGAATAAGGGGAGGTAATATTTTAAGAGCCAGGGAAGTGATGCAAGGCTAAACGGAAATGAATCCTACAAGCTCCTGGGACTCTGTTCATATGAACCTACAGAACTAATATCAGCATACACAAGACCCATGCAAGCTCAGCTGGACAAAACCCAGCACAGAACTGCAGAAATGGGTAGCACAGCCCAAACTTGGGTGAGGAAATATTGGTAGCAGATGGGAGTCAGGTGATGAGGACCTGGGCTTCATTAGAAATGAGACTCCAGATAGGCTAACTAGAGCTCGGGGGAGGAGATGGCACTGAGAAATGAGCAGGGAGAGCAGTTTGGCACAATGGACTCTAGCATGAATGACAGAAGGTGTGAACTCTGGGTGGGGGGCAAGGAGAGTGCCAAGGGAGAGGTGTGTATAAAGGCAATTAAGAGTGACTGAAAAAGTATGTATGAAACACATAAAAATTCATTAAAAATAAATATGCTGGGCTGGAGAGATAGCCTAGCGGTTAAGAACGCCGACCGCTCTTGCAGAGGAGCTGGGTTCGATCCCCAGCACCCACAAGGCGGTCGAGAACCATCTGTAACTCCAATTCCAGGAGAACTCTAGTTCCAGGGGAATCCGAGACCCTCTTCTGACCTCCGCGGCGTTGCAGGACACGGGTGCACAAACCTACATGCAGACAGTACATTTATACCCACTCAAAAATAAATAAATTTAAAAAATTAAAAAAATAAAAATAAATATGCTAAATGAAATTATAAAGCAGTAAGGGTTGAAGATGTACTGGACACTGATGCCTTCTTTACTAAAAGGATTCTATTTGGGATGTGTAGGTAATGTGAAAGGCTGGTGGCACTGATATTCTATAATGCTGTGTATCAGGGAAAACCCAGCACATGAACACAAGCTGCCCAAAGTCAAGGATACTAAGAAGGCAAAGAAAGAGGCAGACAGATCCAGGATTGCATAACATGTACTTTACTGAGGACTATGAAACATACGTGTCTTGGGGGTCAGCAACACAGGAAGATCTCCATACTCCAAAACAGGAGGGGAAGGTCCATATTCTAAGTTAAACAAAGTTGACCTGTGGAGAGCTGAGCTTTTTTCCTTTTTTGGTCTTTTTGAGACAGGGTCTTTCTGTAGCCCCAACTGAGGCCTGGAACTCTATGTAGACCAGACTGGCCTTGAACTCACAAAGAACTGCCTGCCTCTGCCTCCTGAGTGCTGGACTATAGGTGTGTGCCACCACAACCAGTGGAGAGCTAAACTTTACATGGGGTCTTTAGTCAAGAGGCACACACTTTTAATCAGAGCACTTGGGAGATAGAGCAAGATGGATCTCTGTGAGTCTAAAAAAAAAAGAGTTCCAGGTCAGCCAGGGCTACATATTGAGATCTTGTCTCAAAACACCAAAATAAAAATAGTCAGAACATTCAGTGCCTGGAATGCTGACTTGCCTGTCCTTAGCAACTTATTTATATATTAATATGGTATATATATATATTATTAGCTCTAATCTATATCTATATATATTTGAAAAACAGGCAAGATGGCTATTATAACCAAAATGACTGTACTTATGTCATATTGGTAGCCCACATCCCATCTAAAGAAACTTTAAACATATAAACATATATATGCTTCAGCTTAAGAAAACATTGTTTAAAATAAGTTGTGAGAATATGGTCCTTCTGGGCTATCCTTTTTTGTGATAATATTGAAACACATTTTGAGATCTTTCTGAATGTGATCTATAATTATAATTAACCAGTATTATTCCACAGTTCAAAAATTATATCCAGGGGGCTGGAAAAATGATTCAGTGCTTAAGAGAAATGGCTGCTCTTGCAGAGGACCTGTGTTTGATTCTCAGCATCCACATGATTGCTAACAATCATCCTTAATTCCAGTTCCAAGGAAATTTGACACCATCTTCTAACCTCGACAGGTATTGCACCACATGGATGCACTTATATATATGCAGGCAATACACTCATACACATAAAGTAAAAATAATAAAAAATTAATAAAATATATTTAAAAATAATACTCAGATATTAAGAATGATTGTCTCAAACAGTTTGTTTTACATATTAAGAACAGTAAGGTATTTTTGATTATTATAAAATGCCTTATAACTATAAGGGTATATGATTTTATTCCCATTGTCTTTAAATTTTTAATTAATTAAACAAAAATAAAGATTAAAATCAGGTTTAGCATAGAGGTGAAGGAAACCTAATATCTAAATGCTACAAGGTAAGACTTAAAACCATTATAATAACTTTGGCAATAAATTGAGATTAAAAAAAATATTTTTCCAATCCATGAGCATGGGAGGTCCTTCCATCTTCTGGTGTCTTTTTCAATTTCCTTCTTCAAAGGTTTTCATTTTTCATTGTAGAGATCTTTAGTGTCTTTGGTCATATTTGTTCTGAGATATTTATTTATTTATTTATTTATTTATTTATTTATGGCTATTGTGAATGGGAAGATCTCCTTTTATTCCTTTTCCAATTGCTTGTTGTTGGTATAAAGAAAGGCTACTGATTTTTCTAGGTTAATTTTGTATCCCACCAATTTACTGAAACTATAGTTTCTAAGAGTTTTCTGGTGGAGTTTTTAGCATCCCTTAAGTAAATTCATGTTATTTGCAAAAAGGGATAATTTGACCTCCTCTTTTCCAATTAGTACTCCTTTAATTTCCCTTTCTTGTCTTATTGCTCTAGCAAGCATTTCAAGCACTATATTGAACAAGAGTGGAGATAGGAGGAAGCATTGCTGAGATCCTGACTTTTAGGGGAATGCTTCTAATTTTTCCCCATTTAGAATGATGTTGGCTGTGGGTTTGTTGTATATGGCTTTAATTATATTGGGGAATGTTCCCTCCAGTCCAAGAATTAATATAGTAAAAATGACCAACCTGCCCAAAGTAATATACATATTCAATGCAATCCCAATTAAAAGCCCCATGAGTCTCTTCACAGGCTTAGAAAAAACATCCTAAATTTCATATGGAAAAATGAAAGATCCCAGATAACCAAAGCAACCCTGAACAAAAAGAGCAATGCAGGGGAAATTACTATACTAGACTTCAAATTATATTACAGCGCTATACTCATAAAACAGCCTGGTACCGGCACAAAAACAGACCAATAGATCAATGGAATAAAATTGAAGATCCAAACTTGAGCACATGCAATTTCAGCCACCTCATAGTGGACAGAGGAGCCAAGAGGACTCAATGGAGGAAAGACAGCATCTTCAGCAAATGGTGCTGGCAAAACTGGACCACCACTTGTAGAAGAATAAAACTAAATCCCTACCTTTCACCCTGTACAAAAATCAACTCCAAATGGATCAAAGACCTCAGTGTGAAACCTGAAACTATGAAAGTGATAGAAGAAAACATTGGCAATAACCTACAAGATATAGGTGTAGGGAAAGACTTTCTAAATCATACAGCAGCTGCCCAGGAAATAACAATCAACAAGTGGGACCTCATTAAAATCAAAAGCTTCTGTAAAGCAAAAGAAACACTCAGGGAAGTGAAGAGAAAAACCCACAGAATGGGAGGAAACCTTCACCAGTGATACATCTGAAAGAGGTTTAACATCCAGAGTATATAAATTACTCTAAAACAAAGGAGCAAGAAAACAAATGATGCAATCAAAAGATGGAGAAAAGAGCTGAACGGAGACTTCACAAATGAAGAAGATGGCTGAGAAACATCTTAAAAGTTGTTCGTCACTAATAATTAAGGAAATGCAAATTAAATCCACTTTAAGATTTCATCTTACTCCATTAAGACCAAAGAAACAAAGGATACCAAATGCTGGAGAGGTTGTGGGGAAACGGGAGCCCTCATTCATTGCTGATGGGAATGCAAAGTCATGCAACCTCTACGGAAAGCAGTGTGGAGACTCAAAATGAGCCTACCACCTGACCCAGTCATACCACTCCAGACTCATCCTGTTGCAGAGATACGTGCAGAATCATGTTTATTGCTGCTCTCTTCACAATAGTGAAGAGCTGGAAGCAACCAAAGTGTCCCTCAACTGTTGAGTAGATAAAGAAACAGTGGCACACAATGGAGTTCTATGCAGCGGTAAAGAAAGATGACATCAAGAAATTTGCAGGTAAATGGATGGAACTTGAAGCTGTTATGCTAAGTTAAGTAACACAGTCCCAGAAAAACAAATGACATAAGGTGTCCCTCACTTGTGGATCCTGGCACCAAATCCTTATTTGTAAGGCAAACTGAATTTTTTTTACTTTTTTAGTAAATATAGTAACTGATGCTACTATAAAAGGTACATTAAAACATATATCAACTTGATATGTAATTTAGGAATGTAAAGTCATATTTCTTTTTACCTGCATGCAACTCTACTGTTAAAAGGTAAATCACTAAACATATTTTGGAATTTACTGATAGTTTATTTTCAAACGTCATAATTTTGGTTTATGTGTGGAGTGTACACATGCATACTTTAGAGTAATAGAAAATTAAAAAGAACAACAACAACAACAAAGACTTGTTCAAAGAACTGAAACAATAAACTTCTGCCCAAAATAGTAAACTTCTGCACTGAAAAAGTAAAAAAAAAAAAAAAAAAAAAGACTGAGAAAAAGATCCATGACATGTAAGGCAGAATGCATGAGCTCTGGTGGAGGGGGAGGGGATGGAAGGGGGAATGGGTCTAAATTTGGTTAAGAAATGTATGCAATGTGAAAAAGTTCAATAAAAAATTAAGAAAAAAATAATTATTTTATTCATTTTTATTTTGTGTATATGAATGTAATGTGTTAGTGCACCTGTGTCATGCAACGTCTATGGAGGACAGAAGAGGGCATCAGATCCCCTGGAGTGGGAGTTACAGATTGTCTTCTGCAAGAACATCCCAGGTCTTGTGTAAGAACAGCCAATGTTCTTACCTGCTGAGCTATCTCTCCTGCAACTAAATTGAGTTTTTTTTTTAAGGTTACTAATTGCTCAGGAAAATAGGAAAAGCCCTCTCTCTGGGTTATTTTGCTTTCCTGTATTTGGTGACAAAATGTTAGTAGATTAGGGTAGAAAAGTAAGATAAACTACTGTGTTTGGATTTATAATATTTGAATTGAACAGAGCTTAACAGAAAACAGTGCTGTCAGTAATAATCCATATTCCAAAATATTAAACATTTAAAATGTGGAAGACTTTGGGAGTTTGGACTAGAAAATCTGTTGAATGCTATAAGCATAGCTTAAGGGGTCATTCTAGTAGGAGCTTGGAAGAAAGAAATGCTGAGAGCAATTAATTCCCAAAGGGTGCAAGTATGTAAAGAGAAGCTGTGACATTTTGACTAAGAATCTGGTTGCCATCTGCCTACAGCCTAAGAGTTTGTCTGAGGGTAAATTGAAAATGTCATGGACTAATTTCTTTAGTGGAAGAAATTTCAAAAAGGCCTAATATAGAATTGGTTGTGTGGCTATTAATGGTGAATATTGTGCAGATCTACAATGAAAAAGAAGTAACCGGGGAAGAAAGAAATACAAAATGTAAAATGCGAAGAGAAAAAGAGCACTAGAAAGTTTAATGTATGAGCCAAGTCATGTGCTGAAGGAGAGGCTCTCTTTGATAAGGAGATCAGAGCCATTAAAGAGAGGACTCCATATTTGCACTTGGACCACACCAAGCTAAGTCTCCAATTTATGAAAGGAAAAGGCCTAAGGAATGTTCTTCTTCTAGAAAACCACAACATACAAAAGGTGCTAACATGGATGAAGCAGGACTAGGTCCATCACAAACTGGTATCCAGACTTAGCCATGGCATTCATATGGTGCTGGATTTAGAGGGATGAAAGATGAAAGAGTGAGGCATCATCAGTTATTCCTCCATGGTTTCAGAGAGCCACAGAATCCACGTAGCATCCAGCAGGGCAGGCCCTGCATAAAGAAGGCTCTGACAGGCCAAGAAACCCTGAGAGGCCATTGCATGAAACTGTGAAGATGAAGCCTGGTTGACAATGGAGATCCCAATATGTTGGAGATGCCAGAGCTTTGAGATATCTGCCAAGGAGAATGGTATATGTGGGTGATACCAGCCATGAGAGAGATGTATGTTGTATGCAGAAAAATTGGAAGGTCAGAGACATCAGGAAGGTAGCTACTGGATTAGTGTTTCCCCTGCTGTGTTTTAGTCTTAATTTGGTCTGGTATTCCTCAGTGTGCTCCCATTCCTCCCTTTGGAATGGGAATGTGTATTTAGTTACAATGTATGTTGGAAATATGTTATTTCTTACAAGGGCTTCCAATTAAGAAAGTGCTTTGAGGTCTTGAGTCTCAGAAGAGACTTTGGATGTTGGACTTTTTTTTTTTTTTTTTTTTTTTTTTTAGGGTCTCCCTGTTGCCCTAATTGGCCTGGAACTCACTATATAAACGAGGCTGGCCTTGAACTCACAACTCACAGAGCACTTCCTGCCTCTGCCTCCTGAGTGCTGGGATTACAGGCATGCCCCACGATGACCAGCCTGAATGTTGGACTTTTAAATAATGTTGAGATTGTTAAGGACTAAGGGGGATTTTAAAGTTGAATTAAATGCATTTTACATTGTGATTAGGTCATGAGCCGATGGGGGTCAGGGAATGGAATGTGATGGTTTAAATAAAGGTTCCCCCCCAGAAGAAACCTCCACAAATACAAAAAGATTGAAAATAATTTCATGCATTCTATAGACCACAGTGCAGTCAAGCTCAACATCAAGGATAAACACCAGTGGACAAGCCCTCTACTGGCCGTACAAGAAACACATGGAGACTAAACAAACACACTCTTGAATAATGAGAATGGTCAAGGAAAGAGATAAAAGAAAGAAATAAAAGCAATTCCAAAATGAAAACAATACAATACAACACACAAAACCTATGGGATACCTTTAAAAGCAGTCCTAAGAGGGAAGTTTATAGCCCTGGGAGCCTACATTAGGAAAATAGAAAGAGCACAATCAAGTGAACTGATCTACACTGCAGCTAAAAGCACTTGAGAGGCAACAACAGATGGCCCTAAACGCAACAGACAGGAAGAAGTAATAACAAAAATCAGAGGCAGAAATCAATGAAATAGAAACAAAGAAAAACAATACAAAAAAATCGATGAATCCAAAAAGTTGGTTCTTTGAAAGAATAACAACAAGATAAGACAGACCTCTAGCCAGTTAACTGAAAAGAAAAGAATGGAGAACAACAAAAAAATCATGATGGAAAAGGGAAATATCACAACCAGACAAGGAAAAGACACAGAATAATCATACGGAAATACTTCAAAAACTGATACTCTACCAAGTTTGAAAACCTAGAAGAAATGGATGAAAATCTGAAATCCTGGGAATCACCAAAGCTCAACCAAGAAGAGATTGACAGCTTAAACAGAGCCATAATACTTGAAGAAATTGATGTAATAAGAAACCTCCTGCCGGGCATGGTGGCGCACGGCAGAGGCAGGCGGATCTTTGTGAGTTCAAGGCCAGCCTGGTCTACAGAGTGAGTTCCAGTCAGCCTGGGGCATACAGGGAGACCCTGTCTCGAAAAGACCAAAAAAAAAAAAAAAAAAAAGAAACCTCCGAACTAAAAAAAGCCAGGTCCAGATGGTTTCATGGCAAAATCTATAAAACATTTCAAAAAGACCTACAACCATTATTACTGAAACTGTTTAGAAGGATACAATCACTGGAAGTCTCCCAAATTCCTTCTATGAAGCCAGCCTCACTCTATTACCAAAAACCAGGCAAAGATACAATTAAAAAAGGAGAAGATTATGATCCATCTCCCTAATGAACACAGATGCCAAAATTCAAACAGTACTGGGCAAATGCATCAGACACCAACATCAAGAAGATCATCCATCATTGCAAGTTGGATTCATACCAGAATATGCAGGGATGGTTCAACATACGAAAATCAATAAACATCATCAAACACATAAATGGAATGAAAGACAAAAACCACACCATCATCTCAATTGATGCTGAAAAAGCCTTTGACAAAAATCCAGCATCCTTCATGCTTAAAATCCTAGAAGATGGATTGGAGGGGGATCATTCCTCAATGTAATCAAAGCCATGTACAGGAAACCCACAGCCAATATCGTCCTAAGAGGGGAAATGATAGAAACATTCTCCTTTAAAGGTCAGGAACTCAGCAAGGCTGCCCCCTGTCACCACTCCTCTCAATATAGTGCTTGAAAACACTTGCTAGAGCAATTAAGACAAGAAAAAGGAAATTAAAGTAGTACTAATTGGAAAAAGAGGAAGTCAAGCTATCCCTATTTGCTGATGATATGATTGTTTACTTAAGTATGCTAAAACCTCCACCAGAAAACGTCTAGAAATGATTAATAGCTTCAGCAAAGTGGAAGGATACAAAATTAACCTAAAAAAAATCAATGGCCTTCTTTACACCAAGAACAAGCAACTGGAAGAAAGAATTTCAAAGAGACCTTCCCATTCACAATAGCCTCAAAAATAATAAAATACCTAGGAACAAACCTAGCCCAAGACACCAAAGTCTCTACAACAAAATTTTAAACCCTGAAAAAGAAATAAATGAAGAAGAACAATCAGAAGATGGAAGAACTTCCCATGCTCATGGATGTGGAAAATTAACATTGTAAAAATGTCCTTCTACCAAAACTCTTGTATAGATTTAAGCAATTCAATCAAAATCCCCAAAAGTTTCTTCAAACAGGCTTGGAAAAAAAAGCCCTTAAATTCATTTGGAAAAACCAAAGACCCCGAATATCCAAAAACAACCCTGAGTGAAAAGAGCTACATAAGGGGGAATCTCTATACCAAACTTCAAATTATACTGCAGGGCTATAGTCATAAAACAGCTTGGGACTGGCACAAAACAGACCTGTTGGCTAATGGAACAAAACCAAAGATCCAAACTTGAGCCAAACAATTTCAGCCATCTCATATTGGACAAGGGGGCCAAGAAGACACAATGGAGAAAAGACAGCATCTTCACGCAAGTGGTGTTGGCAAAACTGGATCACCACTTGTAGAAGGATGAAATTAAACCCCTACCTTTTCGCCTTGTACAAAAGTCCACTCCAGATGATCAAAACCTCAATGTGAAACCCACAAACGCTGATGGATGATAGAAGAAAAAAGTGGCAGCAGACTACAAGACATAGGCGTAGGAAAAGACTTCCTAAATCAGACAGCAGCTGTGCAAAAATTAAGGTTGACAAATTGACAAATGGTACCTCATTAAACTCAAAAGCTTCTGTACATCAAAAGAAACAAAATCAAGGAAGTGAAAGAAATCCCACAGAGTGGGAGGAAACCTTCACTGCCAGAAACATCTGACAAAACATTGATTCCCAGAATATATAAAACTACTCAAAAAACAAAGAAGAAAGAAAACAAATGACCCACTCTGGGGGTAAAGAGCTGAAACAGAGACTTCACAAGTGAGGAATTAGAGATGGCTGAAGAAACACCTAAGAAGTGTTCACAACTATCACTAATCATTAAGGAAATGCAAATCAAACCACTTTAAGATATCATCTTACTCCAATAAGACTGGGCTAGGATCAAGAAAACAAATGTACCAAGTGCTGGAGAGGTTGTAGAAAGGGGAACACTCATCCATGCTGGTGGGAATGTAAACTTGTACAGCCACTATGGAAAGCAGTGTGGAGAACCCTTGGAAGACTTGAATGAACTTGCTCACCCGACCCAGCCATACACTCCTAGGCATGTTAACCCTCAAGACTCATCCTACCACAAAGATACATGTATGGCCATTTTATTTCAGCTCGTTCACAATAGCAAGGAGCTGGAACCAACCCAAATGCCCCTCAACTGATGAGTGGATAGAGAAAGGTGTGGTACATTTACACAATGGAGTTCTATGCAGCAATAAAGAAAGACACATCATGAGCTTTGCAGGAAAATGGCTGGAGCTAGAGACATCATGCTGAGTGAAGTAAATGCAGACCCAGAAAAAACAAATGATGAATGGTATCCCTCATCTGTGGATGCTAGTGCCAATTACCTAGTTGTAAGTATTTCTTGTGCATGGCCCCCTGAGCTTTTGTCCAAAGCAGTTGGGAGTGATGCATATTGGAAACAACAACAACAACAACAATAACAACAACAACAACAGAAAGGACTGCATCAAAGAACTGACAGAAACAGTGAACTTCTGCTCAAAACAGTCAACTTCCACATGGAGAATATTGAGAAAGACTGAGAAAGAGTTGAAAAGCATGTTTGGCAGAATGCATGAGCTACATGGGTCTAGGTTTGATAAAAAAATATATAAATAAATAAATTACCAAAAAAAAAATAAAGGTCCCTCCAGGGCTGGACAGAAGGCTCAGCTGTTAAGAGTGCCAACTGTTCTTGCAGAGGACCCAGGTTTGATTCCCAGCACCCACATGGTGTGTAAGAACCATCTTTAGCTCCAGTTCCAGGGGAATCCAACACCCTCTTCTGACCTCCGCGGCATTGCACGACATGGGTGCACCAACCTATAAGCAGACAGTACACTCATACACATAAAAAATAATAAATAAGGGGCTGGAGAGATGGCCTAGTGGTTAAGAGCTCTGACTGCTCTTGCAGAGGACCCGGGTTCGATCCCCAGCACCCACATGGTGACTGAGAACCATCTGTAACTCCAATTCCGGGAGAACTCCAGTTCCAGGGGAATCTGACACCCTCTTCTGACCTCCGTGGCATTGCACGACACGGGTGCACAAACCTACATGCAGACAGTACATTCATACACATAAATAAAATATTAATAAAACAAATAAAAAAATTAAAAAAATAAATAAAAGTTAAAGAAAATAAAGGTCACTCATAGGCTCTAAGTATTTGAATACTTTTTCCCTAGTTAGTCGTGGTGTTTTGAGAGGTTTTAGGAGGTGTGGCCTTGTCAGAGGAAGAGAGTTTTTAGCCATACCCACTTCCAATCTAACTGCTTCTCGTCCCTGCTGGAGATGTGAGTGCTCAGCTTTCTGCTCTGGCCGCCTCTATCTCTATGCCTCCCTGCCTTATCCCTCTGGAGCCATAAACCTAATACATTCTTCCTCCTATAAGTTGCCTTGCTCATGGTGTTTTATCACAGCAAAAGGAAAAGTAACTTAATACAACTGTGTAGCTAAAAGTTTTAGTGATTTTTTTTAAGGATATGGTGTTGGGGATTGAGAGATGGCTCAACAGCTGAGAGCACTTGCTGCTTTTGCAGAGGACCAAGGTTTGATTGCCAGGGTCCATTCCAAGGGATTCTGACACCCTCTTCAGACCTTCGTGGGCATTGCATGACTCAGGTGCACTTACATACATGCAGGCACTATACTCACACATGCAAAATAAAAGTAATAAATGAAATAGCAAAAAAGGACATAATGTTAAGAGGTAGCCATGTTGATGGATCTTAGGGCAAGTTGAGATAATGGGGGTTGTATATGATCAAAATACATTTTATATATGTATTAAATCATCATGAAACATCATTAAAGAATAAATATAACTTAAAATATTATATTTTAAAACATTTAAATATTAAATTTATCTTATAGGTAGTATGTTACTATGGTGGTTTGAATGAGTGTCCCCCATAGGCTTTAAGTATTCAGACATTTTGTCTCCAGTTGGCACTGTTCTTGGAGGTCTTAGAAGGTGTGGCTGTGCTAGAGGAAGTACGTTATTGGGGGCAGGCTTAGTGAGTTTAACAAGCCTTGCAGTCTCCAGTCGCTCTCTCTGCTTCCTGTGCTCATTGCAAGATGTGACCCTCGGCTTGCTGCTCCAGCCCCAGCCACCATGCCTCCCACCACAATGGACTCTGATTCCCTGGAACCATCAATTGTAAGCTCAAATAAACTCTTCCTTTTATAAGTTCCTTTGGTCATGGTGTTTTATCACAGCAACAGAAAAGTGACTAATACAGTTACCAATGTAAAATTTCTTACTACATTGAGTAGGATGCAGTAATAATATCTATTTAGTAGTCTACCTTAGAGGATCATTCAAGAATTCCATAATATTTAAAAAGACCATTCAGAGTCTTTTGTTCTTACAATTTCCTAGGCATTTTGAAAGAGACAAGGAAAGACTGAAATTGATGATCTCATGTGAAAATATTAGGATTGAAGGAGTTGGTTAATAAAGGGTGTCAGACTTGGGAGAATAGTCTTGGCAGGTAAAAATAAAAACACTGGCTGAAGTTTCTGAGGACTGGACCTGCAGCCCCTCAGGGGACAAGGTAATTGGTACTAAATCTAAGCATGGTAGGCAGGGGTCTTTTCGCACAAAGAATTTTTCAACCTGATCCCTCAGGAATATGGCATAATCTTCTAAAAAGGGTACTTTGGGTAGAACAAAAGAGTTTCCAATTATCTGAAGTTGACTGAAATCACTGTCACAGTGAGATTGGTCTGCTGCTTCTCTGAGGAGTTGAAACAGGGAAGTAGCACCCAGAGCACAGAAAGGAGTGGAACTGATACTACACTCAGATACACAGTTGAGTGTGGACCAGAGGCAGTAGTGAACTAAGACACACAGTTGAATGTAGACTAGAGGCAACAGAGAACTAAGGGACTCAATGCAGTATGAACCTTGCAAAAGGAGGATTTGTTTCCTTTATTTTTTATTCTTGTGGGTTTACTATATGATGCCACATTACAGCTGTGCCTGAATAAAAATAACCTGATTCTCAGTATCCATTTTAAATGAAGAGGGGACCAAACTGCTGAGAACCTGTTCTTTCAGATCTCTCTCAGAACTGTGTGCTTGAACAAAAGTCTTGGACTTTCTTTTATTGAAAACGTTTGCAGCATGAAATGGGGAAGTCAAAGTCTAACGCTTATCTTATCAGAGGAGAACTTTGCCCTTTCTGATCCCTACTTTCCTAGAATACCCCACACATAACCACAAACAGTTTATCAACTTAAAAAGTCTTGGGCTTTCTTTTATTGAGAAAGTTTGCAGCATGAAATGGGGAAGTCAGAGTCTAACCCTTATCTTATCAGAGGAGAACTTTGCCCTTTCTGATCCCTACTTTCCTAGAATAACCCACACATAACCACAGTTTATCAGTTTAACACTTGCTGTTTGCAACACAAATGGGATAATCTTGTTTCCAAATAATATGCAAAACATACGCACCACATTCATACTTTGTTTTGGGTGTAGGGCAGGGAAGAGTCAATGAGGGATTAAGGCCATATGCCAGGTCACAAGAGGTTCATATGGCTCACTGAGATTATCTACTTTATGAGCAAGCTATGATAAGATTAATTTTTGGTTACAAGGTTGGGTAAAGCTTATTTGTTGAGAATATGTCCATATTGAAAACATCATAGCTGGGTGTGGTGGTGCACACCTTTAACCCCAGAACCTGGGAGACCGAGGCATGCAGGTCTCTTTGAGATGAATATTAGCCTAGTATATACATGGGGAGTTCCAGAGCCAGCTGGGGTTACAGGGAGCTCCTGTTTCTAAACAATAGCAACAGAAGTCATTACCAAACTTTCTGATTTCTGTCTGGTCTTAACTTGAGAAGTTAAAATGTTTAAATGTGGATCTTGAGTGTAAGGCTAAATCACAGTTTAGATGACTGATTCTCCTTACTGGTATATAATTGAAGCAATGTTTTACATTCATTTATTAAGTGTTTTCAATAAATATGTGTTAAAACTTGTGCCCTTTGTCTATTCCCACCAGACAGATGCTTCTACGCATTTACCCACTCCTGACTCAGGAGTTCCAGCTCTGCCCAAGTTTAATGTTCTGTTTTCAGACAGTACTCAATCTTGATTCCTGCCATGGTTCCCTAACCTTCATACCTGGTGGTTACAGTGGGTGTACCTTCTGCTCTGGCTTCTTCCTTAAATCCATCAAGGAAGATCTACCTCTGAACATAACTTATCTGGCCATACAGCTTCATCATGCTCCTTGGTCTTCTAATATTCTTGACTCCAAATCTCAAAGCTATTGTGGATTACAGCTTTTAAAAGCTCATTTTCTATTATTCTGAGGGGATTTTGGCTAGGGGGATGATAACTATAACAGGAATATATTTTTAAAGCAGATAGCAGATGGTGGTCAATTACTGCATACAGGAAGGAGTGCAAGTGTGGAAGAGATGTTTGGTTTGGTCATTTTGTTATGTTTGGGAAGACAGGGTTTTGTCTTGTAGCCCAGTCTGGCCTCAAATTAAAAATTCTCCATCCCTAGCCTCCTGAGTGTTTGAAGTACAGATATATATCACAGTAACTGACGGAGGCAAGGAGAAGAAGCAACTATAGAAATCCAAACTACAAGATTCTGGTTTTGTTTTCTCTTTGGAATGTTTTTCCTTTCCTAGTTCCCAGAGAAAAAATAGAATTGGGGAAAATAAAACAATAAAAATGTATAGAGTATCTAGTAGCTAAAAAACTTGTGTGACTCTGGGTTCTTTGTTTTTGTCATTGGATATACTATATTTTGCTTTGCTTGAATTAAGCTATTTCTCCTCAGTGAAAATGTTCCTGCTGATGCTGTTAAAAACATACTTGTACTGTGCATGATAGCATAGCCTTTAATCTCACCATTCAAGAGGCAGAAACAGGTGGATGTAAATCTGTGACACTGAGGCCAGCCTAGTCTACAAAAATGAGTTCCACGCCAGCCAGAAGAACTCATCCTCCCAAACAAATAAACAAAAACCCCTACATGGGGGTGGACAGATGGCTCAGTGGTTAAGAGCACTGGTTGCTCTTGCAGCATAACTGGGTTGAGTTCCTAGCACCTATGTGATGGCTAACAACTGTCAGTAATTCCAGTTTCAGGAGATTCAATACCCTCTGTGCTCTCTGTGGGCATTATGTTTATGAGGTGCACCTACATACATGCAGGCAAAACCCTCATGCACATAAAAAATAAAAAAAAATTTAAAAAACCTACTTTTGTGTATAATTATCTTAAACTTATGTTTTGACAAGATTTTAAAATTTTATTATTTTTTGTGTATGAATGTATTGCCTGCATGTATGTTGTACTGCATGTGTGTTGTGTAGTACATCCATGTTGTGAAGTGCTTGCAGAGGTCAGATTCTCTTGAATTGGAGTTGCAAGTCTGTTAGCCACTATCTGGGTACTGGGAATTGAACCCAGGTCCTTTGCAATAGCAGTTAGTGCTCTTAACCACTGAGCCATCTCTCCAGCCCCTTGACAAGATTCTAAAAATACAAACTCCTACAATTATACCAGACTCATGTGAGAATCCTATTGGGTCTGGGAAGATGGCTCAGTGGGTAAAGTATGAGCCATGGAATCATGAGGATATGGTCAAATAACCAGCATGACCCACATAAATGTTGGGCAGGCATGCCACCTGTAACCCCAGCACATGGGAAGCAGAGATGAGGGACCCCTGGAACAGATGACTAACTAGATTGGCTGGAATTTGCAAGCTCGGGCTTCAGGAAGAGTAATAAAGTGTAGACTAATCAAGGAAGATACTTCAAATCAAGTTTGAGCCTATAGACACACATGCTTACACACACACACACACACAAATGAATAATTAAAAATTTCTTTTTAAAATATGAGGATTCATTTAATACAAATATGCTCTTTTTAGTAGGAAAAAGACAAATAGTAAAACAAAATAAAATAAAAACAAAAGTAAAATTTTAAACAAAAAAAAATTTGAGAACTTGAACTTGAAAAATAGGAAATTTGAAATTCATCATACAAAGTCTTCATAGTTAGGACCAGAACTCTACCTATAACTGCCACTTGCAAAACCATGGGTCTCATTCTTTTTGGCTATTTAGTGGAATTTCATTACATCCACCATAGGTGTCTTAAGACAAAACTAAAACATCCAAGCTAATGAGCTTTTGTAATGTTGTAAATTTGAACAATGGCTAAAAGCTATTGCTGTGTTGTTTTCTGCAGAGGCATAGACCACTTTTCCTCTGGGCAGTCACTGCTTGAAATAATTACAGACATTAATGAAGCTCCTGAATTTAATAGATTTAGGTTTATGTTGTCATCCATCACAGTGAAACATCTTCTGTCTCCTTGGCAATTTCTGAAAGTTTCTTTAAATATTTTAAGATACCATGTTTTTACCTGTGAGAACTCCTGCAAAATGTCCTATCTTTCTGAGTTTTATGAATATTATTGTAACTTTGATATAAAATTATTTTTAGCCATTTTTAAAGCAGTGAATTATAAGCTCTAAAACCCTTCTTTGTCACTTTCTTACATAATTTTTAAAGAAGATTTTATTATTTTATTTGTGGGTGTGTCTGTATTTGTGAGTGCCCACACAAGTCAGAAAGGCCATTAGAGTCCTTGGAGTTGGACTTACAGGCATCTGTAAGCTACCTGATATGTGTGCTAGGATCTGAACACCAATCTTCTGATAGAGCAGTAAGGACTCCTATCTGCTGGATCATCTATCTAGCTCCTTAGACTATGTTTTGTCAGGTATTCTGTCACAGCAATAAGAAAAATAATATAGGTACATTGTTACATAAGCACCTTTTCTGCTTTCAAGTCTACTTGGGCTAATGGCTCATTTATGTGAGCCACTGCTTTTGAGGTCGGCTTCCTGCACCTGTCAGCCTTTATTGAGATCCTGGAGAAAATACCATCTGCTCATAAAGCATCCTGGTCAGGAGCATAACAGAGTGGCACAGATGTGAAAGGAAAGCCCTGGATGGCCGTGCTTAACTTTCCCCAGAGCCATTCTAGATCAGTGTTCTAATTTTCTGTCTTGTTGCTGTGATAAAACACTCTGATCAAAAGCAATTTAGAGTAAGAAGGTATTTCTTTGGCTTACACTTCCAGGTCACAGTCCATTACTGAGGAAAGTCAGGGCAAGAACTCAAGCAGGAGCTTGAACAGAAACTGTGGAGAAATATTGCTTGTTACCTCACTCTCTGACTCATGCTTAGCTAGCCTTCTTCCACAGCCCAGGACTATCTACCCAGGGAAAAAGGTACTGCCTGCAGTGGGCTGGGCTCTCTTACATCAGTTAGCAATCAGGTGGTCCCCGACAGACATACCCACAGACCAATCTGATTTCCACAAACCCCAGTCAAGACTTTCCTCTCGTATTCTGACTCTAGGCTGTGTCATGTTGACCAAACTGACTAGGACCACATGGAACAAATGTGTTCTGAAAGCAGCTCATTTTTGAGTGGTGTGATGCTTGGAAGCATTTTCTGTGCTTTGCTCGCTATGCTGGGATGTAGTAGAAATGGTCATGGAAATACACCACCATGAGCACCATAACCACAAGCTTCTGACAAAGAAGATGCCCTGAATATTTCATGGAGCTCAGTAAGAGCTTATGGGTATACTTTTTCATTCTCATAAAACCCAAAGATGTTAGTCCTTGGGCTATAGTGGAGGAGACATGAACCAAACACTGGCAAAGCAGAGTTCTTCGGTTCTGAAAATTCTGAAGTGTTCAAGTCAGTTAACGTGAATATGAATCATAGGTGGTTGAGAAAAACTTACAAAATATGCCCTGAGAAGCACGTAACCAATAAAATCGGTTCATCCTTACCCACTTTCTTTGCTGTTACTGAAAAACTAAATTATTTTCTTTTGTTGTTTTTAAAAAGAATCCTTCACAACCTCTTTACACAGGCCACACTACAAACTGGAGATTTTGAAGATGAGTGTAGAAAGACGAATTATCTTACATGTAGAATCAATGAGAAGACATAACAGCTTTCCCAGTGTCCCAAAGTGTGCTAAATAAGGGCAGACAATTTGGAAGATATCTGAAAATAACTGTTAAAAAATGAAAAAAAAAAAAAAAAATAAGCGGAGTATGGGCTCAAGTGGTTAACAGACCACATGGTTGCTCTTGCACGAGAACCTGGGTTTTGATTCCCAGCCCCACAGGTAGCTGACACTATCTATTACTTCCAGTTACCAGGGGATCCACCCCATCATCTGACCTTCATGGGCATTGCTCACTGATGTGGTGCACTTACTACATACATGGCCAGGATCTCATTTATCACATAAAAAAAAGGTAGTAAAATTACTTAAAAAATAGAAAACAGGCCGGGTTGCGGGTGGCGCCCTGCACGCCTTTAATCCGCACTCGGGAGGCAGAGGCAGTGTGGATCTCTTGTGAGTTCAAGGCCAGCCCTGGTCTCACAGAGGAGAGCTCCAGGCCCGCTGGGGACTAAAAAGGGAGACCCTGTCTACAAAAATACCAAAAAAAAAAAAAGGAAAATAAGAAACGTGTTTTCAGAAAATGCTGATAGAAAAAAATGTATGTTTTTTGATGGTTGTTAGCTGCCATATGGGTCCTGGGAACTGAACAACTCTGTAAGAGTAGCCAATGCTCTTAACCACAAAGCCATCCCTCCAGCCCCACATCTTTTTTTTAAATCTCCAAATGATTCTGATAATGACTGAGAAGTAAGCAACAACATGTATTTGATCACCAAATAAGGCATGCTATCATTATCTATAATATGGATGACATAGCTAACACAGAGGGCTGTTTCTTTTCTTTTTTATTCTAGATCCTTCTTTTTTTAAATTTTTATTTGTTTATTTTTTAAGGAGATTCTACAATATAAGAGCACAGTTGATTTCAGATCACATTAACGTTGCTCAGATTTGCATATTGACTAGGTAATTGGTGCTGCATCCACAGTGAGGACTATACCATTTGCATTTGTTTTTCTGTGGGACTGTGTTACTTCACTCAGCATGATATGCTTCTAGCTCCATCCATTACTACTGCAATGTTCATGATATCATCTTTCTTTACCACTGCATAGAAAATCCATTGTGTGTTACCACATTTTCTCTATCCACTTCATTGAGGGGCACTTGGGTTGGTTCAGCCTTTGCTTGTGAAGAGAGCTGAAATAAACATGAGGTGCATGTATGTCTGCAGTAAGATGGTATAGGCTGGGTCAGGTGGCAAGTTCATTCTGGTCTTCCAAGGGTTCTCCACACTGCTTTCATAATGACTGTAGAGTTTACATATCCCACCAGCAGTGGATGTGTGTTCCCCTTTCCCCACAACCTCTCCAGCACTTGGTATCATCTGTTTTCTGATCCTAGCCGTCCATTGGAGTGAGTATCTTAAAGTCGGTTTAATTTGCATTTCCTAATTTTTGAACACTTTTTTTTTTTTTTGTTTCTCAGCCATCTCTAATTTCTACTTGTGAAGTCTCTGTTCTGCTTTGCTCCATCTTTTTGAGTGGGTCATTTGTTTTCTTTTCTTTGTTTTTCTTGAATAGTTTATTATATTCTGGAACTCAATGCTCTGTCA
>VZQC01003190.1:71834-87829 GCA_009823505.1 Rhizomys pruinosus | reverse complement strand
ATTCTTGTTCTGCTTCCTCCATTCTACTTCTGATGGCTTTTTCCTCTTTCTTCTTGATTGACCGTAGTGTTCTAATTCCTTTTTGTTTCCTCCTGTGTTTTCTTTAGTACCTCATTTCCTTTTGAGCTTCTCAAATCTCTTCTTTGTGCTTCTCAATCTCTTCTTGGTGCTCCTTTTCTTCATTGGTTGGTTTCCTTTTCAGTGTTTTCTACTTTCCATTTCGGAATTTGTTTTTTTCCCACTCTGTTCTTTCTGGAGTTTTCATCTGTTCCTTTAGTTCTTCGAAGTTGTCTGTATCCCTCTAGGTCCCTTTTTGAGTTTTCTATTCTCTCTCTTAGTTCCATTGACTCTTCTTTTATTTCTTTAATTTCTGCTGCGTTGGCTGCAATTATTTCGTCTAAGCTCTGTTCCTTGGGTCTCATCCAAGGGGGATCCCATTGTGGCTATCTCCTCCAGGTTTGGTAGGCCTGGTGTGGGAGTATCCTGTGCCTTTCCCATGTTGGTCCCTTCGTCGTGTCCCTGGCATATGGATTTCCCTATTGTGGTTCAAGTCACAAACGACTTTTCAGTATATTATGGATGGTTTTGCTTGCTTCTTCCGATGCTTTTTTTATTTATTTATTATATTTTTTTTTTTTTTTTTATGGGTATTGACTGGCTAGGTCCTCCCTTCTTTTTCGGTTTTCAGTTTTGTGATATAATGGAGTCTGGAAGCCTAAGTTAGTCTTCTCTTTCTGTTCTGAAGGTTCTCCAAAAGGAAGACAACCTGGATTCTTAGCAATTACACTTTTTGGGGCGGGGGTGGGGGTTTTGTGTGCCTGATCTAGCCCGCGCCCCGGTCCTCTGCGGCCGGCGGGACCCCGTAGACGGGCTTCACGCAGACCCTTCCAGCTGCCCCCCCGCCAGACCCCGCCAAACGCTAGCTGAAGAGCTGTGTGCCTGGCCTGGCGGCATATCGGCGTCTCCCCTGCGAACCACCGGTTCCCGCCCACAAGTCCAGCTCGGGACAAAGCAGAGGGAAACGCGACCCTCCACCACGAGCGCGGTCCCTCTGGGCCGGGGATCCGTAGACGGGTTCACAGCGAGACCCTCTCCAGCTGCCCCCCGCCAGACCCCCCTAGCGCTTCAGAGCCTGTGTGCCTGGCCTCTTGCGCATTATGGCGTCTCTCCTAATATTCTATTTTATGACTGATATGTTATTTTGTTTTTTTCTCATCAATTAATGAACACTGGGTTGTTTTCTAGGTCTGTGTGACTATTTTTTCTAAGAAGATAGTGTAATCTATGTAATTTTCTTTAATGTATTTTTGTTATATTCTTCTATTTTTAGTGCTATGAGTATATTTGGCGTGTATGTCACATTGCATCCTGTGTATGAAGTCCCTGGAGGTCAGAAGAGGGTCTAATCCCCTGTGAACTGGAGTTATCTAGATGGTATTGACAGTAGCTGCCATGTGGGTGCTGGGAATAAACCTTAGGGTCATCTGTAAGAGCAGCCATCCTTCCAGGCCCTCTATATAATGTTCCTTAAAATTTATTGACATTTGAGAGTTCATGGTCATTCTTATCAAGCATATACATTTAATTAATTATCAAACTATTTTATATTTCTACTCCCAGGCCACACTGTCAGGTCAGGCACTCTATTACTGGACTATAGCCCAATAGCCCTCTCTTCACTCCATTTTTTCTTTTCTTATTTACATTTTGACTGTGTAGTCCCAAGGTAGACCTTGTACCTGGAGTTCTGCCTCAACTCTTCTGAGTAGCCAGGATCAACAGGCTTTACACTTCCAGGCCTGGCTTAATTACTTTATAATAACTATTTGTTTGTTTGTTGTTTGTTTGTTTGTTTGTCTAAGTGTTTAAATACACCCATATTGTACTATGCTGCAGGAGTGCAGCATAGAGGGCATCGGCTCTCCCCTGGAAAGAATACAGACAGTTGTATGTTGCCATTGGGTGCTGGAGCTGAACGGGGTCATCTGCTGAGAGCAGTAGTGCTAACAAAAAAAAAAAAAAAAAAAAAAAAAAAAAAAAAACAATACAAAAAAAACACTGACATAAAAAAAAAAACAACCTGCTGAGCCATCTCCAGCCCCTTCTCTATGTTCTGTTTTATGTTAGTCAGCCCAGTGGGTATGAGGTGATCTGACTGTAGTTTTAACTGACATTCTCTATGACATGGGGTATCCACCTTCATATGCTGTTGGCCATCTGTATTCTTCAGAGAAATGTCTTTCAAATCCTTTGCCTGTTTTAAAATTGGACTTTTGTTGCCTGTTGATTATGTTTAGTTTGTATATACTGGATCTCATGAATACCTTACTGGATAGATAAAACACTGGGTCTCTTGTCGCCCCAGCTGGTCTGATTTTCTTTTTTTGTTGACCATTGGGTTTTTTATCTCACAAGATCTTCAAATGCCAACTCTTCTGCCTCCAGAGTGCGTGGACTTAAAAGGTATGACCACCATGCCCGCCAATTTTTCATTCTTATTGCTAGTGGGTATCCAAATTCCATCACTGATTAAATAAAACTGACCTTTCTACATCAGGAACCTGTAATTATAGTATTCTAGCTTGTTGGTTTTGTCTTCTTTTTTTTTTGTTGTCTTTATCGAGTACAGGGTCTCCCTGAGGCCCAGCTGTCCTGAAAATCGCTCTGTAGACCAGTGGCCTTGAACTCACAGAGATCTGACCTGGCCTCTGGATCCTCCCACAGTGCTGGGATTAAAGAGCATGCACCAAACTAAAGATGTGTTCTTAGCGCCATGTGTGCTGGGAATCAAACCCAGGGTCCTCTGGAAGAGCAATCAGATGCGCTATTAACCGACTGAGCCATCTCTCAGCCCCCCATGTATTTGTTTTTTAAAATTAAGTGGTCAGTTTTTGAAGATTTCCAGGAAATGTTTGAATGATGATTTCTTGTTTTGAATAGTAATATTTTCTTTTTCCTTTTTTATTCTCTTGATTTCCTTCCCCCAGCATATATGTTGGTATATGGAGGCCAGAAACTGGGACCTCAGGAGCCATCAACTTTCTGTTTTGAGACAGAGTCTTTCATTGGCTTGAGGCTCACTGAGTTACCTAGGCTGGTTAAGCTAGTGAGCCCCAGGCTCCCCCTGCACTGCTTTCCAAGCACTGGAAATACAAGCTGTGCCACCATGACCAGATTTTCCATGTGAGTACTGAGGCTCAGACAAGGACCTTAGGCTTGCGTGACAAGCAGTTTACTGACTGAGGTATTTCCTCAGCCCCTAGTCCTTAGAGTCATCAAGTCCAGTCATCAAGTGGTTTTTTTTTTTTTTTTTTGTCTTTTTGAGACAGGATCTCCCTGTAGCCCCAGCTGTCCTGGAACTCACTCTGTAGACCAGGCTGGCCTTGAACTCACAAAGATCCGCCTGCCTCTGCCTCCCGAGTGCTAGGATTAAAGGCGTGCGCTACCACGCCCAGCCCAATTAGTGTTCTTTACCAGTATATGCAAGATTGGATATGTAGTTTGTGGGGCCCAAGCAAAATTATTGCTTGCTTTCCTTTTTAAAAATACTAAACATGGCTGGGCGTGGTAGCACTTGCCTTTAATCCCAGCACTTGGGAGTCAGAGGCAGGCAGATCTCTGTGAGTTCAAGGCCAGCCTGGTCTACATAGTTCCAGGACAGCTGGGGCTACAGGGAGACCCTGTTTCAAAAAGATTTAAAAAAATATACTAAACATGTAAGGGTGGTGACAACGGGCATTAAGCTCAGTCTTGGGAAACTTGTGAACACAGACTCCTGTGCAGCCGCATAGATCGTCCATCCCTGAGGCAAGGCCCTGCGTGTATCCTTGGGGTGCTGGTTTCCAGGTCTCATTAAAACCCACATTATCTGTGCTGAGCTCTCAGTCTGGCCTGTCTTCACTGGGGTATGCTGTGTGAGCCGAGCTGCTCGGGCTTGCTGCCCCGGCCTTGCTTGGTGCAGACGGTTCTATAGCCTATAAAAGCCTCTTCCTTTACCATTCCTTGTTCGTGGCGCTTCATGCAGTCTTCGTGAGACCCTTTCATGTTTAGTATATGCTTGGTGGTGCTTTTTCATTTCCTTTGTGATGCTTCTGTAATTCGCCTTTGCTCTTGTCTCCTGCACAAGGGCAGCCAGTTTCTGCTCCCTCACTTCCTCTCACTGTCTCCCAGCAGTCACTGCCATGTGTGTGTGTCTGTAACCCTTGCTAACTTTCACGGAGCCCTTACTTTGGAGGGTATTCTCCTGTATTACTTCAGTGTGCCACCCCATCATGTGACTACTGTCCCATTCCTCTTTGACAACTAGAGAAGTCGGCTTTGAGAGGTTAAGGAACTTGTTCAAGGTTACAGAGCTGGAAGAGGGTGAAGTTGGATTGAATGTGTCTCTTCAGTTTGAGAACTACCTCACAGCACTGAAACTGAATTGAGCATATTTCATTTCTTACATAGAGCTGGGTCTTAAGCTAACCCCAGTTGCATCTCAGCCTAATCAATTTCCTCATCTCGGTTTCACCTATCTCCCTTATTTCTTTCTTTCTTTCTTTCTTTTTTATTTTTTATTTTTATTTTTTTAAGGATATATAACGAATATTCAATGACACAGTTTGCAGATAGCATTGTATGTCACTCATTATGTCATACTATCAGGTAATTGGTGCATTTTTGCAAGTATCTATGTCCAAATTTTGAACAACCCAAGTTCCCCATAGGGCCAGTTGGAGAAAGCTTGTATGCAACAGGATGTGACAATTCGGAGTCAGGACTATATTCCTGTTAGCTCATGAATCCACCCATATCTTCTCCACAGCACTTACATAATCTATACGGCCTCCTCTTCCGCAGTTTTTCCTGGGCTTTGGGCAAAAAAAGGTGCTATCAATTGTGAGTTGTTGTAGAAGAAACACTCGTCAGTAATTTCTTCGGAGTTGTCTTGTGGACTCCAGTCTATTCAAGGTTGTTTCCCTTTCATAGGTTGACAGTTTCCCAGTGATACCTTTTTAGTCATACTTAGCAAAGCACAAGCTAATTGGATGTGCAGACATTTAAGCAGTACCAATATTATGTCAAGCTAAGCATGTTGAGCATAAACACTCAGAGATTAGTCGTCACTCTGGTGTAACTATGTGCATTGCTAATGCCAGCAGGACACTAGTTGGTTTCTCTAGTAAAGAGGCAGTCCTAAAGGTCAGTTCTTCCTTCAACCGATCGGTGACAAAGTGTCTTAGTCTGTTGGCGTGCAACAACCCATTGACCCAAAACCTACACAGGTAGGATTCAAAGGTTAGTTAATGTCACTGTCATTCCCACATGCAGCCATCCTTATTTCTTTCATTTTGACCCAAGATCATACTTTTGTCTTTATTTTTTGCTAGATGATCATTATGTGAGTGATAGTAGCGTTGTATAGTTATGTGAGTCCGTATGCACCCAGAGAAATGTGCTATGTATGTAGGTGTTGTGTAGCTATGATGAGCTGGTGGTGTGTGTTAGTGTGATAGATGTGTTGTGTGATGGAAGGTAATGAGATGGAGCCAGCGTTGCACTAGCTTTTAACTGCTGAGCCATTTCTCCAGTCTCCTTTCTAAGGCTGTGGCCACACCGTCCCCACCGTGGGCTCCTTGCATGAGTAGTCTGCACTACCTCCATAACCGTGGGCTCCTTGCATGAGTAGTCTGTGCACTACCTCCATAACTGTGGGCTCCTCACTTGATGACTGGACTTGATGACTCTAAGGACTAGGGGCTGAGGAAATACCTCAGTCAGTAAACTGCTTGTCACGCAAGCCTAAGGTCCTTGTCTGAGCCTCAGTACTCACATGGAAAATCTGGTCATGGTGGCACAAGCTTGTATTTCCAGTGCTTGGAAAGCAGTGGCAGGGGGAGCCCTGGGGCTCACTAGCTAACCAGCCTAGGTAACTCAGTGAGCCTCAAGCCAATGAAAGACTCTGTCTCAAAAAACAAAAGTGGATGGCTCCTGAGGTCCAATATTCTGGCCTCCATATACCAACATATATGTTGGGGGAAGGAAAACAAGAGATAAAAAAGGAAAAAAAAATATTACTATCAAAACAGAAATCAATCATTCACATTCTCACTGAAACTCAAAAACTGACCCTTAATTTAAAAGACAAAATACAGGGGGGCTGGAGAGATGGCTCAGCGGTTAAGCGCACTGATTGCTCTTCCAGAGGACCCGGGTTTGATTCCCAGCACTCACATGGCAGCTAAGAACCATCTTTAGTTGGTGCATGCCCTTAATCCCAGCACTTGGGAGGCAGAGGCAGGCAGATCTCTGTGAGTTCAAGGCCAGCCTGGTCTACAGAGCCAGTTCCAGGACAGCTGGGGCTACAGAGAGACCCTGTCTCAAAACAAAACAAAAGACAAAATGCAGATGTTACCTTAAATAGACAACCTAAAGCTCTCAAATGTGTTTCACCCTAAAATTACTTTAAAAAAAAAATTCAGTCTGTCACCCTCTCCTTCTCCCACCCCCATGCATTCTGTGGGTACCCATATCACCAAGCACCTATCCTCCCGTTGTGTGAGCAACTATCCAGTGAGATCACATCTCTTCATCCCCCAGGCATGGCACATGATAGATCCATACAAATCTTTGAGGAATGAACAAGAAATCGGCATGCCCTTTACAAGGGCTGATGCAAGTCATGGAGTCAACAAGGTCTGCTTGAGCAGATGGTGAAGAGAAATGCTGTTACCATGCATCTCTGCACCAGAGAGCTGAGGCCAGCAGGACAAGCCAACCGCTTTGGACACACCTCTGCCCTGACTTAGTGTTCCTGGCAACTGTCTAGGCTTTCATTTCTGTGATTAATCAACTAGCTACTCTACACTGTTCTAATGAGAGGGAGATAAGGTTTACCTGGAATGTCCAAGACATGACCCGTGCCAGACTAATGACTCTTCCAGAATTTAGGTATCTTCATTCCAAGGAACTGACAACACAATACAGACTTACACAATACAGACAAGTCACTCGACTCGAGTGGGATGAATTCACCTTAGCACCTTCAGTGTGAACACAATAAGCCCTATCAATATTGGTAAGAAACAAGTGAGCATTAAAAGTATATTCAAGCTGGGCGTGATGGCGCATGCCTTTAATCCTAGCACTTGGGAGGCAGAGGCAGGCGGATTTCTGTGAGTTCAAGGCCAGCCTGTTCTACATAGTGAGTTCCAGGGCAGCTAGAGCTACAGGGAGACCCTGGCTCAAACAGACAAAAATTAATTAATTAATTAATTAATTAATTAAAATAAACAAATAAATAAATGTATATTCAAGCTGGGCATAGTGCAAATGTCTGTAATTCAAGCACTTAGGAGCTAAGGCAGGAGGATGCCGGGTGCTAGGCCGGTATGAGTTACCATAGTGAAACTCTGTCTCAAAAAAACCAAAAAAACGGCCAGGTGTGCTGGTGCATGCCTATAATCCCAGCACTTGGGAGATGGAGGCAGGCAGATCTCTGTGAATTCAAGGCCAGCCTGGTCTACATAGTGAGTTCTAGGCCAGCTGGGGCTACAGGGAAACCCTGTCTCAAAAAGACAAAAAAAAAAAGACAAAAACCAACACAAGCTAGCAAACTATATATAGTTCCTATGTAGAAAGGTCAGTTTTATTTATCAAGTGATGGAAATTTGGATACCCACTAGCAAAAGAATAAAATTGGCTGGGCATGGTGGTGCATACCTTTAGTCCCAGCACTCTGGAGGCAGGGGCAGAAGGATCTTGTGAAATGAGACCACCCTGGTCTACAGAGAAAATTCCAGACCAGCTGGGGCTACAGAGAGACCCAGTGTTTATCTATCCAGTAAGGGATTCATGAGATCCAGTATATACAAACTAAACATAATTCAACAGCNCAAAAAAAAAAAAGTCCAGTTGGATTCTCACAGATCTCTGGCAGTGGCGGGAGGGGGGTTATATGTCTGACCTAGCCCGCACCCCGGCACCTGCCTGAGTGACTTCCAGCCAGCCCGCACAAAGGTGCAGAGCCACCGACCCAAACCCGCCGACCCTCTGGCCCTGGCTCCAAAGGCGAAGGGCAGTCCCACCCAGAAGCCCTCAGAGAAGCGACCCCCTAGCTGCAGCCCCAGAAAGAGTCCATCCCCAAAAGTACCTGCCTGAGTGATTTCTGTCCAGCCCGCACAAAGGTGCAGAGCCACCGACCCAAACCCACCAACCCTCTGGCCCCAGCTCCAAAGGCAAAAGGCGGTCCTGCCCAGAAGTCTTCAGAGACACTTCATCTTTTCTTACTGCTGAGGAGTACTCCACTGTGTAGATTTACCATATTTTCATTATCTATTCATTGGTCCTGGGATATTTAGTTTGTTTCCACTCCCTCACTATTGTGAAGAAAGCATCAATAAACATGGATGTACAGGTATCTTTATAGTAAGATGAGTCTTTTGGGTTTATGCCAAGGAGTGGTATAACTCAGTTGTATGGTAGGTTCATTTTTAGTCTTTTGAGAGTTCCCTATACTGCTTTCCATAATGCCTGCACTAGTCTGAATTCTTCCCAACATTGAATGAGTGTCCCCCTTTCTCCTTCATTTTCGTGATCTTAGCCAGTCTGATTGGGGTAAGAAGGGATTTTAAAGTATCTGCATTTCTCTGCATTTTATATGCATTTCTCGAATTACTAAGAATGTTGAGCAATTTTTAAGGTGTTTCTTAACCATTTTTATTTGCTCGTTTGAGAATTCTCTATTCATATCTGTAGTCCATTTTTATATTGGGTCATTTATTTTCTTTTTACTTTGTTTTTGGAGTTCTTTTATATTTTGGATATTAACACTCCGGTAAAGATTTTCTTCCACTCAGTGGGCTTACTTCTCACTTCCTTGGCTGTTTCTTTTGCAGTACAGAAACTTTGTAGCTTAAGGAGATCCCACATATGGATTGTTGGCTTTAATCCCTAAACAGCTGATGTTTCATTAAGAAAACCCTTTCCTACATCTTGAAGTTTACTGCCTATGTGTTCTTCTAGCATTTTCAGATTCTCAGATTTTATATTGAAGTATATGATCCACTTGGAGTTGACTTTTCTTCAGGGAGAAAGTTAAGGGTCCAATGTCATTCTTCTACAGGTAGTGTCCCAGTTCTGCTAGCACCATTTGTTGACTCTGCTGTTTTTCTCCCACTGTATATTCTTGGCACCTTTGTTTAATATCACGTGGCTGAAACTGTATGTACTCAGTTCATGTATGGGTCTTCTATTCTGTTCCACTAATCTACATGTCTATTTTTCTGCCAGTACCATGCTGTTTTTATAACTATAGGTCTGTAATATAACCTGGGATCTGGTATGTTGATGCCTCCTCCATACCTTTTTTTGCTCAAAATTGTTTTGGATATCCAGGGACATTTCCGGTTCTATGTGAATTTTTGGATCACTTTTTCTAGCTCTGTGAAGAATGTTGTGGATATTGTGTTTTGGTAAGATGTTCATTTGATTAGATGTTCACTTTCACAATATTGATTCTACCAATCCACAAGCATGGTAGATATTTCCATCAAGTGTCTTCCTCTATCTCTTTATTTAAAGTTTTTAACTTTTCATCATAGAAATATTTGTTTTAGCTAGGTTTATTCCTAATTATTTTTTGAAGTTAATATGAATGGGAGGCCTACATGCTTTTTATTTTTCTTGTTTTAAATACATTTTATTGATGATTTCTGTATTTCATTCATTATCTTTCAGTCCAATTTAGACACATTACCCTCTCCCTGCATCCACCACACCTCTGTTCATGCCTTCTGCCATATATGTCTTGCATCTTTCTCTCAGTCTTTCCAACTATTTTTTTATATTATTACAGAGGATGTTGTTTTGGGTAGAAATTAACTGTATTAGTAAGTTCTTTGACCCAGTCTTTATGTTGTTGTTGTTCCCTCCCCTTTGTATCACAATAGCTTTTCTTAGCTTTTCTTTTAATTAGGTGATTTGGTACTAGCATCCACGAACGAGGGAAACCATTCCCAGTTGTTGTTGTTGTTGTTGTTGTTGTTTGGGGGGGCTGTGTTACTTCACTTAGCATAATGGTTTCAAATTCCATCCATTTAGCTGCAAATCTCATGATTTCATCTTTCTTTACCACTGGATAGAGCTCCATTGTGTAGATGTACCATATTTTTGTTATTCTTTCCTCAGTTGAGGGGCATTTGGTACCAGCTCTTCGCTGTTGTGAAGAGTGCTGCAATAAACATAGATATGCATGTATCTCTGTGGTAGGATGAGTCTTGTGGGTATATACCCAGGAGTGGTATGACTGGGTCAGGTAGTAGGCATATTTTGAGTCTTTTAAGGGTTCTCCACACTACTTCCCATAACAGTTGTCCCAGTTTGCATTCCCACCAGCAATGGATGAGTGTTCCCCTTTTCCCCACAACCTGTCCAGCATTTAGTTTCTTTTGCTTTCTTGATCTTAGCCAGTCTTATCAGAGTGAGATGATATCATAGAGTGGTTTTAATTTTCATTTCCTTAATTATTATCGATGGTGAACACTTTTTAAGATGTTTCTCAGCCATCTTTACTTCCTCACTGATGAAGTCTCTGTTCAGGTGGATGATCTTTTGATGTGAGTCTGTATGTGATTTGGAAGTATTCTGTTGGGAATTTTTGCATCTATGTTCATTAATTTGATGAGTGCATTGTTTTCTTTTTTGGTTGTATCTTCATCTGGTTTTGGTATTAGAGTGATGCTGGCTTCACAGAAGGAATTTGGGAGATTTCCCTCTGTTTTTATCCTTCTGAACAGTTTGAGTAGTAATGGTTGTAAGACATCTTTAAATGTTTTATAGAATTCCTCTGTGAAACCATCTGGGCTAGGGCTTTTGTTCGTTGGGAGTTTTTCTATTACATCTTCAATTTTCTCTAATATTATGGGTCTGTTTAAATTGTCGGTCTCTCCTTGGTTAAGCTTTGTTGGTTCCCAGGATTTCAGATATTCATCCATTTCACTTAGGTTTTCAAATTTAGTAGAGTATAGATTTTTGAAGTATTCTTGTATTATTGCCTGGATCTTTTTTAGTTGTGATATTTCCCCTTTTATCACAAATACTATTCATTTGGATTTACTCGCTCTTTCTTTTGGTTAACTGGGCTAGAGGTCTGACTATTTTGTTTATCTTTTCAAAGAACCAACTTTTAGATTCATTGATTCTTTGTATTGTTTTCTTTGTTTCTATTCCATTGACTTCTGGTCTGATTTTTGTTATTTCTTCCTGACTGTTGAGTTTAGGGTTTATTTGTTGTTGTTTCTCAAGTGTTTTTAAGCTGCAGTGTTAGATAGTATATTTTTTCTCTTTCTGTTTTTCTTTCTTATGTGAGCACTTAGGGCTATAAATTTCCTTCCTAAGAATGCTTTTAAGGTATCTCACATCTTTTGTTGTGTTGTATTATGTTCAGTTCCATGAATACTTTTATTTTGCTCTTTATTTCTTCCCTGACCCATTCATTATTTAGGATCGTATTGTTTAGACTCCATGTATTCTTGTAGCTAGTAGGGCTTATTATGGTGTAAATACTGAGCTTTTTTGCACTGTGATCTGATAGAATGCATGGAATAATTTCATCCTTTCTGTATTTGTTGAGGTTGCTTTTGTGTACCAGTATGTGGTCGATTTTGGAAAAGGTTCCATGAGATGCTGAGTAGAAAGTACATTCTCTGGTGTTTGGGTAGAATATTCTGTAGATGTCTGTGAAGTCCATTTGGTGTATTTTGTTTTTCCGTTCTGATGTCTCTTTAGTTTTTTGTCTTGTAGATCTAGCCAAGGGGCTCAGTGGGATATTGTAGTTGCCCACTGTTAGTGTGTTAGGATTAGTCTGTGTCTTGAGGTCCTGCAGAGTAGTGTTTATAAAGTTAGGTGCACAAGAATCTGGTGCACAAAAATTTAGGATTGCGAAGTCTTCATGGTTAAGCATTCCTTTGATAAGGATGTAATGGCCCTCTTTGTCTCTTCTGATTAATTTTACTTTGAGGTCTATTTTCTCTATTAGAATAGCTACTCCTGCTTGCTTCTTGGTACCATTTGCTTGGAATATTTCTTCCATCCTTTAACTCTAAAGTGGTGTCTGTCCTTGAGGGTGATATCAGTTACTTGTAGAAGCCATATAGATGGATTCTGTTTCCTAATCCATTCTCCCAGTCTATGTCTTTTTATTGGGAAGTGTAGATGATTAATATTTAAGATCGTTATTGAGAGATATATGTTGCTTCCTTTCCACTTACTTTTTGTTTGCATTCTTGGTCTAGGTTTGTATTTAGTCTGTTATGCTTTTGTTAATTTCTCTCTTTAATTGCTTAGGTATAGTTGCTCCTTTCCTCTGTTCTTTGGATTGCTTTGAGTATTTTCTGTAGTGTTGGTTTTTTAGACATGTATTCTTTCATCTTGCTTATGTCATGAAAGATTTTTCTTTCTCTTTCAACTATAATTGACATTTTTGTTGGGTAAGTAGTCTGGGCTGTCATCTAAAGACCTTTAGCACTGGGAATATTTCAGTCCACATTCTTCTGGCTTTCATAGTTTGCACTGAGAAGTCAGCTGTAATTCTGATGGGTTTCCCCTTATATGTAAACTTGTTTTCTGTTGTGGCTTTCAGTTTTCTGTCTTTGTTTTGAACATCTAGCATTTTAAATATTATATGGTTTGGGTAATTTCTTTTCTATTTGGTGCTTGATAGACCAGACTGGCCTTGAATTCACAGAGATCTGCCTGCCTCTGCCTCTGGAGTGCTGAGACTAAAGGTGAGCATCATCACATCTGACACCATTGGCCTTTTTATAGTTTATATTCACCCAAGTTCACCTGGACTTTTCTAATCTCCACTGTTTCCAGAAGGTGGTTAGGCAACTTTTAGAGCTTTGAAATGTTAATTCTCAAGCAGAGCCACATTAATTAAGTATATATTTTTCAGTGGAATATGTAACCATGGTTGCAGAAGTGACACCTTGGTCATCAGACCCAAGAGAACCCAAGAACATATAGTTTTTCTGGCATTGATCAAAAGTCAGTAGTCCAGACTATGTCGACAAGTAAATGTCATTACTACACATGCTTATGCTGGGATTTTGTCTTGTTTGGGCTTCCATTGGTCATGTGTATGCTGTCACCATTGCTGTGAGTTCATATGAGTAACTTACCAGCCATCTGGAAAACTGTTTCTTTGCCATCATCCACCACTTCTGGCTCTTATAGTCTTTGTGCCCCCTCCTCCACAATGGCCTCTGAGCCTTTGGAAGCAGAAGTTTGATATAGGTGTCCTATTAAGGGATAAGCACTCTGTAGGCTGTTTTCTGCACACTGGTCAATTTTGTTCCTGTGTTAATCAGCATCTACTTCATAAGAAAGCTTCTCCAGTGAAATATGTGAAATGCATTAATCTTAGTAGATACTACCTTTCAGTAGGTTTCAGGAATTTTCTTCTATGATTTTATTAAAAATATTTTTATATTTTTTGCCCCTTTGACCTGAGATTCTTATCCTTCTTCTATGTCTGTGATTTGTTAAGTTTGGTCTTTGTATAATATCCCAGAAATTTTACATATTCTGTTCCTGGGTTATTTTAGATTTGACGTTTTCATTGATCAAGTGATCCATTTCCTCAAGCATGATTTAAATCTGATATTCTCTGCCTCATTCTCTGTTTCCTTCACATTCTTTTTTGCTTCTTCCCTCTAGGTTTTGTTTTGAGCTTCTCGGTTTTTTTTTTTTTTTTTTCAACTTGCCTTCTTTCCGCAGACTCCACACTAATCCTCAATCCCCAGACGGTATGACATCCTGCCTCCCTTTTACTGTCCATGTCCACTGTTTCTAAGTCTTTTTTTTTTTTTTTTTTTTTATGTCAAGTTGTATTTTATATTGGCTTTTCTTCAGAAAAGAGATGCTATCTATTTATTGAGTTCCAGTTTCATATTTTGAATAGTTTTAAATATTTATTTCAACTGTTTTAGTTTGTGTGTTTGTGTGTCTTGTCACAGTCTTAATTTAGTTTTTAACTCATATTCTCTTTGAGGTCCTTGAACATATTTATTATTGCTTATTTTAAATCACTATCTTATGCATCAACTTGGTTGTCTTTCAATAGAACCATTCAATTGGGGATGTTAATTTTTGCAGTAACTCTATTATCTTGTTTTCTCATGTTGTTTGTGGGTTTTATTTCTATTGTTTTTGAGACCTGGACATCTGGAGTTGTGTGGTGGTTCTTCTTGGTATATGTAAATGATCTCATTCTTGTTGAATATTTGTTTGCATCTTTTGTTGTTTTACCAACTTTTCAGGTTATGGCCCAGCTGAGAAATGCTTGGTATATAGTTTTGGGTTCTCATTACGTGGGATGAATAAAATGATCTGAGTTCAGCTAGAGACAGCTGCAACTTTTGAGTTGAATTTTCAGGACTGATTGCACAGGGAATGAATCAGCAAGTTGGGATGGGGCTCCTAGATAAACAGGTTAGCTGGTAGGTCAGGCGGTAAGTTCCCAGGGCTGGGCTGGGGAGCATAGGTTTCAGATGGTGGGGTACAGGGAGGACACACAGACAGAGTTCTGGAGGTGGGTAGGATCTTAGAGACCCACTCTGGACTAAAAGCTGAGATGGTGATGAGAGATTCATGCTAACAAAGAGTGGAGGGACATGCAGATCGGAGATGGGATAATATCCCCCTGAACAGAGGAAATCTGGTAAGATCAATTCCTTACTTTTGAATGACTGCATACTTTCTGTTGTTATGAGGCCTACTGCATGTATACTACTTTCAGTGAAGTCAACCATTTTTCCATGTTACTGTTTCACCTTTATTGCTAAAGAACACTTAATGAGACCCAATTTTGAGGCACTTTGATCACAATTGTGTTTCATTAAGGTACAGAAACTGGGATTATGTTGGCTGCATGATAGGGTTCTGCCTATGAATAAAGGCAGTGATATCACTGACAGTAAGGGTTTTACTATGGGAGAATAGCTAAATACAGATAGAGGAAAGGACCATCTTATAGTATTGAACTAGTATTAATTACATCTGTATATAATGATATGTTTAAAGGAAATCTGTAACTGATAACTACGTTTTCTCAGCTAACATTTTAGTTTTGTTTTCAATACCATTGAAATGAATAATATTTTTTCTAAGTGTTTTTAATGTTGCAATGTAGTCACCTAATTTAGGAAATATTTCACTCTCTATCGCCAACATGAAAATAATCTATTAACTATCTCTAACCAAAAGTGAAAAGTTGGGATTGCACAGAAGCATTCTGAAAAAGGCCCACCTAAAAGTTTTCTACAGAAAATTGTTCTAAATGAGGCAATGCTAAAAAGAGCACAGATTTTTCACACATCAAAAAGTAAAGAAAGATTTGTAGACTTGAAAAAAATAGGACAACAAAAATTATTTTTTTAACTTTTTATTGATGCTTTGTGTATTTCATAAATCATTTTCCAAATCAGTTCAGGTATATTTCCCTTTCCTCTCCCCCCACCCCACCCCACCCCATCCCAGATCATGCATTCTGCCATAACTGTCCTGCATCTTTCTCTCAGGTTTTTGTTTCATTTTTTAACATTAAGTAATAATTTATGAGTACAAGCATCCTTCATGTAAAACAAATTTGCAAGCAGTTGTGCCCAAACCCACACAGCCCATGGGTCCCACCATCCAGTGGGGGGGGGGGGAGCTTGTAGGTTCAATAAAGTTGATCAAATGAGTGTCCAGTCTATATTGCTGTAGTTTCACCTTTCACCCCAATCACAGCCCTTACATTCTACCATGACCCCTCTTCTGCAGATTGTTCCCTAGGCTTAGAAAAGGGGCACAGGTGGATGAGAAGCAAAACAGTCTACTTTCTCTGGTCTCTGGTCAATTCTGGCTGTTTCCTTTCATGGGTTGACAGTTTGTCCAGTAGTAAACTTTCCATCCTACTAATGAAGCACAAGCAATTAGATATATAGGTATTTAAATAGTACTGATTGTTA